>CAHIKZ030002031.1:47500-175000 GCA_903632075.3 Acanthosepion pharaonis | reverse complement strand
TAAAGATTAAAAAAAGTCTTCTTTTTTTTTTAAACATTTTAATTTAATGTATAACAGCAATCAGAATTAGAAAATTTCCAGTTTCAAGGGACTCCAGTTGTATTCAATTTTTAGAATCATGTTTTAAGAAATGAGACTAATTATGATAATCATCTGAAAGGATCTTTAGTTTGGTGTCCTTGAGATCACCAAAGACAAGACCTTTTTTCTGTTTAATTCTGCGTATAATTAATATTTGTAGAACTACAGGGTGTGGCAGAAATACCTCCCACATAATGGTAAGATGTTAGCTAGATGAAAAAACTATTGCCACTAATGTCTTACTATTAATAAAATATTAAATTAATACCAAACGAAATAAAGTTTTGCTTTTCAAAAGCTTTTTATTCATATAAGTTTATAGTATCATTATTCAGTTATGTTTTGGAACTGCTGGTCAAACAAATATTACACAATGCACTAAGTGATGTTCTGAAGGTGAACAGGACTGGAGAATATTCTACTTGAGAAAGAGCTTGCTTCTCCATATTGTAATAGCAATTATGATTACAAGTGTTGTCACTGAGCATAATCACTGATTAAAGTGCTTTCTCTCTTCCCTTCAAACTAATAACAGTCCTGTCCAGCTTGCAACAATTCATAATGAAAATATTACTTTTGCATCTTCCAAACTCAGAACCTTTTCCCCTTATTGGATTCTTTAAGGCTAAAATGTTGAAAGAGTTGTCCTGTATCTAGCCATGATTTTATTCTTTTTGGATTCTCACAATAAATCCATTTTCACTGCTATTTGAAAATAACTTTCTTCTGTAATTAAACTAATGCATGTTTCTCTAAATTCATGTGGAACCCTTTTTTCTTAAGGCTTCTAAATGACAAATTACAAATTGATTATACAAGCAATCATGAGCGGAGTAAACTTTAAAAACACTAAGACTTTTATAAAATTGACCAAAAAATAGATTTGGATTGGGAACATTTGCATTAATTTAATACAAAACTAAACAAAATAAAATTTGCTAGAAAGATGATTGACAGAAGATGAAAAATTTCTTCACCATCCTACTATCATTTTTAAATTCAAGATTCTCCCTCTCAAATACTCAGCATGTAGAGAAAATACAAAATACAAAATTGTTTAGTTTCATGAAAGCTGACAAAAGAACATTTTTGTTTGCTATAATTCTATTAGTTTAAAGGAAGTAAATCTTTAAATTCCAAAATGATTATTCAGAAAAAGAAAAATCTTTGTTGCTGATTGCTTTTAATTTCTTCTTTTTACAGGAGGAAGTAGTTTAGCAGCCAAAAACAAAGCCCCCAAATCCACAAAAGGTTACCATTCCTCAAAAAATGCTTACATGTTGGTATACACAAAAAGGAAATTAGGACAACAACCAAGTAAGTATTTTCATTTTTTTTTTTTTTTTTTTTTCAGTGCTAACATGTTTACTGTTTTCTAACTATCACTGTCACAGACAAGGTTGAAGATTATTCTCCCCAACATCCACATTAAGGATGGAAGACATCTACCAAAACTCTTACTGAGTTTTCCACAGTAGCACATCATAAAAGATACAAATATTTGGTCCACTTCTGTATTATTTGCTGCTATAATTGGAACAACACCCTTTTCAGATTGTCCTTGAAGGAGACAATCTGCAAAATGCTTTAGCATTACTTGTTACCATTTCTCAAACATTCCGGTGCAGTGAATGTGGTAGATGGGCTTTTCTCTATGATTTTCAATTGCCAAGTGCCAAACCAAGAAAGAATTTGAAATGTTCATCTAATTTAGTAGAAAAGAAAATAATTGTAGGTGTGATTTTCAACATCCTGTGTATACATTAGAAATTAGACAAATATTTATTGATATATCTCGTGTGTGTATATATATATATATATATATATACACACACACACACACACACACACAGTTATATAAAACTACTAATTCAGGAATTTTGGAAAGTTAATAAAAATTGATAGACAAAAGTTGTTGATGCTATTCAACGAAACATATTTGAAATTTATATATATAAATTTACTTAACTGTAAATACCAAATCCTGTTTAGTTGTTGTATCCCAGACTCCGGAGTTTTTCTTGGTGCTTATATATATATATATATATATATATATATATATATATATATATATATATATATAGTGATGCTGATAGGTTTTAATGTAGAGAGTCCCTTGGACCCACAGTTGGTGATTTGGGTGCTTCCCTGGGAAATTCATTGGGTTCCAACTAGTTTCTTAATAAATATTTGTGTTAAACTGCAGGACTACAGATTTTTTTTTTTTTTTTTTTACCATCATCCCCAAAAAAATCTTAAATGTGCTGAATAATTACAATTTTAAAGATGCTTGACAGAACAATTAAATTAATAAATTCAAAACCAAAAGAATCAGTATTTACACTTAAATAGTTTCTTAATTGAACTGTGATTTTTTTTTTTTTTTTTTTTATATATAACAGAACAAAGTTTTTGAATTGACAGAACAAAAATAGTTTTTTTGGTTTGTTTTCAATTGAATCACTAAATTTATAACAAAAACAGTATATAAAGCAACTCCCAGCAAACTTCCATTGCATGTCAAATAAATTAAAAAAATAAAAAAATCAACCAAGCAAGTTTCTGATAATGCAACATTGATGTCTTTCATCAATGTCCACGCATCCCACTGCCCAATGAAAAAAAGAAAGAGTAATTGAAAGAAAGGAAGGACTAGTAAAAAGTATTTGAAGAATAAATGCAATGTATTGCTTTACATGGGAAAATTCAGATGTGTCCATGGAACGCACAGATGGGAAAGTTACTGCGTCCTTTAAGATTTTTATGCTTTAGCTACACGTCCTGGATCCCAAATAGCATATATATATATATATATATATATATATATATATAAATATATAAATGTGCCATTAATTTTACTTAAATAATATCTAAATATAAAAGTTTAAAAATTGTAATTTACATATACTTTGATATGGAAAAATAATTTTACTTACTATGAGTAATTTTCCTTCTGTTATAAAGTAATATAGTCTATTAAAACTAAACAATGAAAATATTTAAAATTTTAAAGTTGTAATTCTGAAATTGTAATTAAAATTGTAGTTAAATTGAATGAATTCTAACCTAAATTTCTTTTAAATAATACTACACGCACTAAAAAGAATCCAAATAAAAAAAAAACAAAAAAAAACACCTATAGTAAAATAAAATTAATATGAAATGCCATAAGATGTAAGCTTTTGAATGACCCATGTCCTTAGTAATGAGAAACATTATAATACTAGGTTTATTTATTAAAGACATTTTTATTTATGTTTAACGTTGTTATTTTATAAATACAAGTATTTAAAAAATGCTCTGTTTAAACATAAATAAAAATGTCTTTAATAAATAAATTGTCGGACCTCGTCCATTTCTTAACATAATACTAGGTTTATATACAAAATAAAAGTTTACTAAATCAGTGAAATTAAGTAACCATTTTTGCCGTCATAGTCATAAATTTAAAAAAAAAAAAATGTAACCTCATATACATACTTAAATTTGATGTTAAAATAATCCTACATAATATAATGGATTCTAATACATTTAACTGTTCTTAAAAAGAATATAGTAAAATAAAAATTAAAATATTTCAAATCGTAGTTAAATAAAAAGTATTAGAAAAAAAAAAAAAAAAAAAATCTTTAAATTTAAAAATGACGTTAAAATTTTTTTACCGTTAACAATTTAAAAAAAAAAAAAACATTCAGACGACATCCATTCAACTGATGTCAGGTTTCATTGTAAAATACATCCCTACCCCTTACCAAATTGTAGCTAATAACTGATACAATGATACTGACATAAGGAAAATCTAGACATCCCTTTTCAATTTAAGTAGAATATTCTGTAACCATGGAAACGTGATTTTAGCTGTGTCTTTAAAAGCCGGTAATTTTTAAAAGTTACTCCAAAATTCGCTTGAAGATGAAATGGAACTAATGCTTTTAATTTAATTGCAAAATTAAATTCAGGTTTTTAGCTTCTATTTTTGAAACATGGTTGGAACTGTGTAGCGAAAAAAAATATTTTAAATCAATTAATTTATAATATATATATATATATATATATATATATATATATATATTGATATATATATTGATTCTATATTCAACACCATCACTTGATAAGACACCAGGAGTGTTGAAACAAAATGGCTATTTTTGTAGTGATTTTATGACATATTTGTTATAATTTTTGAATAACTAATTTTTTATATATATACATATATACACACACACACACACACATGTACATATGTGTGTGTCACTTGCAAATAGATTCTGAATGTCCTGATGTTTTGGTATCTAAATTTTTCTTTCTCTTCCCAGTCTCTCAACCTTTTGAGGATGTTTGGAATGAAGATATCATTCCTCCCCACATACGGGAGTATGTGTCCATGGATAACAAACGGTTTGAGAATTGGATTCAAGAACTTGTTAATATGAGGGTAAGTTTTGAAATTTCACAACAGCAATCATCTCAGACAATGACAAAAATTGGTAAAATTTAAAACTATTTATCATAAAACCTCTCTATTTAGAGGAAAATGTAACTCTAAAAATCATGCTTGAAGCTATTTTAATTCAGTAATTTAATTATAGTCGAGAAATAGGTTCTGTTAATTTTTCTTTATTTACATCATCCTCAGAATACTGTATCTACAATTTTTCTTTTGTTTCTACCATTAATTTGAAAATTACCCGAAGAATAAGAAACTTGATAATTTTACGATAAAATATGAATCCATATTGAATCTTTTAAACACAAATATTTACTTATTCATCTATGCCAGTTGTTGTCAAATGGTGTGGTGTTCCTCATAGTTGCAGTCGAAGAGGATAGAAGGTGAGGCAGAATGATTGAAAAACAAGCAAAGACTTAGAAAGAGTTTCAAAAAATTCATATGCCAAAAATGAATGATTTCAGAATTTAAAATATTATTATGGATTACTTATAATTGCCTGCATAAATAGTTATTGACCGATTTTATCATTGTGCTATTTTTGCATTATATCAAGTACTAAGAATATAGTAACTAGACTCTGCAAATTGGAGGAGAGAGTTGTCAATGATAATATTCTGACTTTGAATCTGCGGTTATCTCCCTTTGAGCCTCCGTTTTTTATTTTTAAATGTACTCTTTATCACATGAAATTTGGTGAGGTGTAAGCAAATTTTAATTCCAAAAATGTGGCCCAGAGAAATAAATGTTTGGGAACCACTGATCTACACAATGGATTCTGACTCAAAATGACTTGATTACAAAAGAAAACTGCTTAAAGTTACTGAAATACAAAAAATATCTAAGTTCTTTTTTGGCTTGTTGGAAAATATGAAGAAATCTAAAGAAAGCCACTATGACCCTTTTGAGCCTGATTAAAGATGTTGAGCTTAAAAACAATTCAGATGCTCTGAAAACTCTTGATACAGATCTAATTTTGTTAAAGTTGTCCATTCAAGATTCCCCCAGCCTCTATTGTCTTTATCTAAATTTTTTTTTAAAAACTTAATATTTTTTCTCTCTCTCTGTTGTTTTTTGTTTTTTTTTATCTATCTTTTTATTTAATCTTGTACATTCTCTTCAGGACCAAAGTGTAGAAAGTGGCCGTGAGCAACAAGAAGAAATTAGATATGTTTATTATTCACTTGTGCCTAAAGGAAGTATGTATATTTTTATTACATATGTATTTTCTCACTGATATTCTGTATAACTAAGATGAATAAATAAATAAATAAAACAGTTTTCCTATATCCTTTCAAGTATGACACATGCACAGTTTACAATATGAAATATATTTGAATATATTAGACAAGAATTCTATCACATCCTGTTCCTTTGAATTGATATTCTCTATCTGTTAAACCTCCGTAAATTATAATCTTTCCAAGTGTTATAATTTTCAAATTGAATTTATATTGCAAGCACTATTTATTGTTTTGTTTATGAGATCATTATTGACTTGCACATTGAATATAGAAGTCAATAATTTTATCATCCATAAATAATACACAATTACATTTAATAATCACTTTGAAAATGTGATATTCTGAAGAAGACATTAGTTGACATATTAAAAACAATAAATATAAAGAAAATAGTCCAAAATACAGGGTGTGGCAGAAATACCACCCACATAATGGTAAGACATTAGTGGCAATAGTATCTTCATGTAGCTAATGTCTTACTATTGTATGGGAGGTATTTCTGCCATACACCTTGAAATAATGAAAAGACAGCCTCACAGAATTTCAGGAAACAATTAGTAGAAAAAATATAAATATAATGAAAACTTTTTTTTTTTAATGAGAAAATCTGTTGCTGCATTATGTAAGGCTCAAAAATTATATTTTTAGATTGTATAAATGTATTAGAATGGTTAAGTTTGGATTGGCTGTCACGTTGGCTTACAGATCCCCTCAAAGCTCAGGCAATCAACCATGAAAGCTTTTTGTGTTCTCACAGCAGGTAAGAATTTGTATTTATCAATTTTATTCTTTGAAAAGGATATACAATATGCTTAAATCAAAGTCTAAAGTTCTAATAACAATCGACATTCAGAAATGTAAATACATCTGAATGTTGATTGTGAACCCGATTTAAGCGGGTTGACAGATAGATGCTGCGCGGTATGAATACAGTTTCACCCTTCCGCAACCGGTAAGAATTGTCGCTTCAATTAAATTTGGTGCCAAAAAAAATTAACCACCATGCAACAAAATTTACCATTGCACTGTTTCAGGGGAACCAGGTTACGCAAAAATGTCATAATGGGCGCGCCCCCACTTTCAGTCTCAGTGTGTGAGGCGGAATGGCCAACAGGTTCTAAATAATTCAAAAATTCGACCGGGTAGTCCGTAAGGTTGTCCGGGTCGGGCGTCCTGTCGATGGATTTGTAGATGTAATCGTCCCCCACTGCAGGAGTTGCTCATTAATGCTAGTAACTGTGGTGTTTTTTTGGAGCATGAACAGCTCTTTCAGAGATCCACTCAAGGTCACAGTAGTTGGCACTAAGATGCGGAATGACGGCATCTCTGAGCTGTTGATGTGTGTCAACAACTGAACACAGTGTTCCCACGTTAATGTAGCCTTCTGTGTCTGAAGGTGTTCGGCTCTCCGTGAGGGCTATAAGGCCCCTTGAAAAATCAGTGGACACATTGTCTCCAGTAGTATGAGCGTGCATGTTGGTGGTCAGGTGCAATGATTGGACATGGGCCCAGAGGTTGGACGACTTAAGGCACGCACGAACAGCATCGACCCTTGGCTCTTCAGGAATGACAAGTAGGGTTTGTCAAAAGTCACCTGACCGAAGGAGAGTCAAGCCGCCCATGAGATCAGTGGAGTCCCTAATGTCTTGAAGGGACCTATTCAACGCCTCGAGTGCGTGTTTGTGAGCCATTGGGCACTCATCCCCCACTATGAGTTTACGTCTTAATACGCCAACCTGACCTGAATCTTATGAAATGCTGCAAGTTGGAATTTCGGCCTTGGCAAGGTCATGCGGAAGTCTAAACACAGAGTGCACCGTCTGACCACCTGGCAGCAATGTGGCCGCAACCCCGGATGAGGCAACAGCAAGCGTGATGTCTCCGTGTTGCCTGATTTCAGCTAGAATTAGTTTTGTAACAAACGTCTTCCCAGTGCCACCAGGTGCGTCTAGGAAGAAGATGCCACCGCGCTGTTGTCGGACTGTGTTAATCACCATGGTGTAAGCTGTTCTTTGTTCTGGTATGAGGCGTAATTCATTCTCTCGGACATAGCGGTCAAGGTCAGCAGTGCAATAAGATGTTTCGTGCAGTATTTCTGGTGATAAGTCGGCGGTGCCATCTCACACTGGCAGAGGTAACCCATATGTAGTTAGCACGGCTCCACCCATTTCAAGAGCAATGTCTTCAACCTGAATGAGCGCCCTATTGTAAACTCAGCTGACAGACATTGCTGCTGTGCTGCGTACAAAATGTCTTCCAAAATGAAGTCTTTGTACTTAGCCCAGACAGCAGAGGAGTCATCCCTCTGCCATGGCAGCATCCCATTGAGAATCATCCTCTAAAAGGCCACGTTTAAGGCAAGCCTTCCAGTAGGTGTTGCACACAACGCCGTCAACAGTGCGAATGGCCTTGAAGCTTGTCGAACCAACAACCCCATGAAGCAGAAGCTGGAGGAAGAAGCATTCCTGCTGATTTGGTGACACAGTGCAGACCCAACCAAGGCAGATGTCAAACTTAATGCCAGGGTACCCATCAACGCTCTGACCAGACTTCCTGCGACTCCAAATATTGTTCGCCCAAACATAGTATGATGGAACTTGTGGATATAGCAAAGTTTGAGCGAACTCGTCGTGAAGGCACAATTTAAAAAAGGCTGTTAAAGTTGTGTCTTTCGGGTTTTCAGCGATAGCTACCGCAGTTCGTTCAGTGAAGTAAATCTGCTGTCCATTCTCTAAGTGCACTGCCAGCTGTACAATTGCTGGATGCCTCTGGTGAATTGGGAAGCCGAAAACGCGCCAAAAAGCCTCATTGCTGCTGAGGTACTGCCCAGCCAAGAACTGCGAAACTTCGTCTCGGCCGTTGTCCCCCTTAACGCTGAACATGGCGGCATCGCTGCCCTTGTTAACATACTTACATATGTATTTAATGGAGCAGATGGAATTGCAGAACTCAACATTTATATGAGCATTGAATATTTTTAGGAGAAGGGGACCACCCAACTGTTGTCAACACGGTGCCCCCCAACTTGCATCATTCGCCCACCCCTGGCCGGAGACTTTTGCTGGTACAAAGGATATCTGTCCCCACCGGTTTGCATCTCATAATAAATGTCTTCAGAAACCCCTTAGAGCACGGTGCGCCGTTTTGACAGCAGGGGCGTGCCATGTAGCCTGGTCCGCATGGCCCATGGACCATGTGGGATCTCACAGCCTCAAATAGGTGCCTGTCCTCATCCAGATCCGGAATTTTGGCAGAAATGACACTGTCAATTTGACTGGCGTCAATTTTTGTAGAAAGCCAAATGAGTATGTGGGCATGGGGTAGTCCCCTTTTTTGCCACTCAACAGTGTACATGTCACATCTAACAGGCCCGAAAATCTGCCCCTTCACTATTAAGTCCATAAGTTTTCCCAGTTTTAAGCGGAATACGCAGACAGTAATGTCATGTCTGTGAGTGTAATCCTGTCCGGGTAGGAGTTCACGCGTTATCTCAACCCATTTGGGGTTGCAGGTAAACGTTATAAATAAGTCTGGCCGCCCATATTGCCTAACGTATGTCATAGCGTCCTGCGTGCGTTCATGCATGTAACGCCCCCACCCCCCACCCCCAAGTGTAGGTAGAGGGCAGAATGCACAGCTTCCCTAGGTCGCAGGGATTGACTTCATTTCGAAGGCTGTCACGTAAGTGTACGTAGGAGTCTGAGCGCAGCTGTTTCTGATGATTCCGTATAAAACAAAGCCTCTCCGATTCCATCTTAGCGGCCATGTCAACCGCAAACTGGTGGAAAAGCTCCCTGCATCTATGAAGCAGGTTGAAGTCTCCATCCCTAACCATGAACCGGTATGAGTAGAAGGCCTTGCACGATAAGGCTTTGGAAGACGTTGTAGGTTGGCCACCCGGAGTATGAAGGGGAATGCCGAAGTGGTAGCCATCGTCACCATAAGGGAAAAGTAAAGGGTACTGCAATGCGTCATATGATCGATGGGTCTCTGAAATCCTGCGAAGAGCGCCGCCTCTTGATTTGAGGACAATATCGCGGTGCGGTCTTGCTCCCCATGTATAATAATAGCGGCCACTTCGTTGCACGCAGGAGCATTGTAGCGGCGTTCGTGTTCATCATGAGGCCGTTTGTCGGCGTCAATTACAATGCTGAAGGAAGGAAAGGGAGCATTTTCCAAAGCATATTTGAAACTGCGAATGTAGCTGTTAACCTCGTGAAGCATGGCCTGAAGTAGTAGTATGACGTCCCTGCGAGGAACTCTTCCTGACGGCGGCAAAATACCAATCCGGGTTTCGGCCTGTAGGTTGTAGTCTGCAATAAAGTACAGTTGAAGGAATTTAGGCGTAGAGGTCTCCTCAGGCAGCAGAGACCCAATGCGGTGGTATACCTGCCCCTGTACTTTGAAAGTGGGCATCCAACCCTCTTCTCGAACCACCTGAGCCCCAAATGAGGTCATTTGAAAGGAGTTGTTGTATTGCCTAATTGTTTTAAGGAAGTGGTTGGAGTCGGGATGGGAGCCGGCTATTAGTCCCCTCAACGGGGTAGGTGGTTCATGCAGAGGTGGCAGTCAAACTTTGCCGGAGGAGCAGCACAGACCGGCAGGCTCCCCGGCCCATTTGCGGGCTTTGCAGAATTGGCAAACGCAGGTCATGGACCCTACATTGATGTCGTCACGCGTAGTTAAGTTAATGCCGGGGTCGTAATTGAAAGCCAAGAAAGACCAAAAAGAGCTACTGGGATAGGTAACATCACGGGCGGCCGCAAGGCGCTGAATGTCGCCGTCGAGGCGTATGCGGCGAGCTTGGGGAGTTTGAGATAAGCGCACAGCGGCCATGTTTGTAGCAGCCCTTGAAAGTCTGTTTGCCCTTGTCTGTGGGCCCTTGGAGTTTCTGGCAGCAGAAGTCGCTGCAGCGTTGCGGGCATTGCAGGTTGCCCGCTGCAGCTCTGTCTCAGACTACCTCGACCTAGCTGTTGCAGCAGCGTCCCTGGATTGACGGGCGCATTTCGACCTGGCAGTGGTGGCAGCATTTTGAAAATTTCGAACAGACCTACGACCTCAGCAGCCCTAGCGCTCGCTGTTGCAGCAGCGTCCCTGGATTGACGGGCGCGTCTGCGGTCAAATGTTTCAGCTGCCCTCGACCTGGCAGTGGTGGCAGCATTCGTAGCATTTCGCACAGACCTACGGAGCGGTGTCTCAGCAGCCCTAGCGCTCGCTGTTGCAGCAGCGTCCCTGGATTGACGGGCGCGCCTGCGGTCAAGTGTCTCTATTGCCCTTGATTTCGCAGTGGCAGCAGCGTTTCTTACGTTACGAAGAAGCCTTTGATGATGAGTCTCGGAAGCCCGAGATGCAGAGGCGGTTGCTGCAGCCTGTGCGTTCATTCTCGACCGTTGTGCATTCTTGAGCCTTGATCGCAACGAAGCCCTGTAGGCAGCTTTCCCAGCCAAGCAGGTGGCACGCTCCTCTTGTGACTGCGAGGCCTGCGTGAGGGCGCTGCGTTGAGCGACCTGTGATAGTCGCATTGTAGTCTGCTCCTGGGACTCGCGGGCCCTTCTTGCCCTCATAGCGGACGCTCTTGCAGACCGAAGGCTAAGACGTACCCTCCTTTTTGGCGGCATGGGGAAAAGTGATGCTAGTAGTGGTTGATTAGGGTTGCTCAATTGCAGGAGTACAAAGTCTAACTTAGTATCGCAAAGCGTGAGCCAGAATCGGGAAGGCAGGTATTTAAGTAAAACAGCTGAATAAATTGTTTATGGTAGTTGGAAAAATGTAGTTAAACAGACAAACGGAAAACAAAAACGTAAGAAACAACTTGCGGTAGGAGAAATGATCAGTTGAAGGAGCCTATCGTATCAACCGGATGGCGGCGTAACAGGAGCAGAAGTGAGACCTTCGTCCCACAGCTGTGCACAGCAGGTTCAAATGCGAAGTATTACTGGTCAATCGGTGGCGCCAATCAGTGAGCGTCCTAGGGTCTCGAACACTAATCAGCGACCGTGTACTGCACTTAGCCAATGAGATGCCGCTATGTGAATCATGGTCAGGCGTGTGTGAATAACAATCAGCTGTAGAATCTGTAGTGTAGACGTCTCAGTTAAACATAAGTTTGATTGGTGTATTCGCAAATTCCGATGAAGACATGATTGTATCGAATTCCTTCAGCTATTAGTTGGGTAAAAAATTAGCTCAGAGGGCAAATGTTTTTAATTATCACGACTAAAGCCGATAAAGTTAATCAAAATCCCAAGCAAGTTGCGAAATACATCGTAAAATTCCGGTAAATTCGATTTGAATGGGAAGACAAAAGGCGTATGATTTTATCGATTTTTATCCGATAACTGAAACCGATATTGCAAACGAAATTCAGCACCTCAATAATGTCGGTAAATACTATGCTCAACGGGAAATTTGCTGAAAATTCTTCGCCATTTGCGAAAAATATAGCCAAAAATCAGCTAGACTGGACTTGAATCGGATGTCCCAAAGTGATCGATTGTATTGATTTTTTCCAGTAATTGATATCGATATTGAAAATGAATGTCAGCACCTCATAACTGTTGATAAAAACAATGCTCAACGTAATTTTGGTGGAAATTCTTTGCCATGTGCGAATAATATAGCCAAAAATCAGCGTTGCTGGATTTGAATAAGAAATTCAAAATTGGCAGGATGTTATCGAGTTTTCCCGATAATTGATACCGGTATTGAAGAAAAAGGTCAGCAACTAATGACTGTTGATAACTAATGCTCAATATGATTTTTGTGAAAATTCCTTACAGTTTGCAAAAAACGGAGCCAAAAATCAGCTACATTGGATTTGAATCGGATGTGCCAAAGTAATCGATTTATCGATTTCTTCCGATAACTGATACCAATTTTTATAAACATGGAACAGCACCTCAAAACTATACGTAAGGACATTGCTCAACGTGAGTTTCGTGGATATCACTTGTAATTGAACTCTCTGACAAACTTGATGCTGCACTTGTTTCTGTAAATATTACCAATGATATTGAATCATCTTGGAAGGCTCTGCGTGATGCAACATATTCTACATCCTTGGAGGTTCTCGGCCTACCACATCATAAACATCAAGACTGTTTTGATGACAATAATACAGAAGTTCAGCAGCTTATAGATCAATTGTACTCTTCTCATAAAGCATGGATTGAGGACAAGAACTCGTCCAATAAGAAGATTGCTTACAAGAAGTGCAAAAGTCAGGTTCAACGAGCTCTCAGAGCCATGAAAGAGCATTGGTGGTCTGAAAAGGCCACTGAACTCCAAGAAGCTTCAGATAGAAAGGATCTAAAGATAGAAAGGATCTAAAGATAGAAAGGATCTATGCTGGCCTCGAGCATTTTCGGTCCTCAGAAAAGTCATGTTGCTCCTATCTCCACAGCAGATGATGAAACTCTCTTGACAGATAAGTCAGACATTTTAGATCGCTGGAAAGAGCATTTCGAAACAGTTAAACACCACTTCAGTTACTGATGAGGAAGCCATCACATCAATTGAGCAAAATCCTGAAATTCTGGAGTTGTCTTTTGAATCTTAAGCAAGTCTCATCTGGAAAATCACCTGTTCCTAAGGATCCTATTCCACCCAAAGTGTATAAGCATGGTGGCCAAAAATTGGTAAAAAAGTTACGTCTCCTTTTCATGAAGATATGGAAGGCAGGCTGTGTCCCACAGGATTATAAAGACGCTTCTATCAAACACCTCTACAAAAACAAGGGTTCCAGGTTTGTCTGTGATAATCATCAGGGGATATCACATACACAATTCCGGAAAATCCTTGTTGAAAACACAACTATACTTAAACATGAAACCAATAAACAAAAACTAAAAATTCTTGAAGCTATATACATAAAACAGTTGAAACCTAAACAAAATAAACTATGAAATCTCCACAAATATTCTTAAATGCCTATAATTCAAACAAAAACGGACTATCATTATTGTTATGTCCGTGTATTGTTTAATATATTATAATGTAATTGTCATCTTTGATGATGGCTTATAGTAAACCAAAAGCTAAGATAGGATTAAAAAATATTTATCAATATGGTAATTTTCTTTCGTCTTTCAATGATAATGTTATTAAGCTTATCAGACAATATGAAAGGAACTTACATAAAATAAATAGACAAAACTTGTCTATATTATTTAATGAAACATATATATGACATATGTAGTCATTGCACGTGTGTGTTTAATATGCATGTGATGATCCATAGATACTTATTCACAACACCTGCTGTAATTTTTATAATTTTGGTTGTAGCAAAATCCTTGTAATTTTCATGTTAGAAAATTAAATTTTTAAAAAATCTACAGCTGCACAAAATTTTCTTCTGCCTGAAAGCTGAGATTTTAAATGTTTTTAATTGTGTAAATCTTAATGAAAATAAAAGTCAAAAATGTACACAAATCTGTTTGGAAAATTGTATGCATTATCTTATGAGTGGGTGCAGAATTGTTATCCTATACATAAAATTAGGAAAATTTTACAAGTGTCTTTAAAATTTCATCTTTTTATTCTCCCTGCATTCATTGTCTTTTTTTTTTTTTTTTTTTTAAGTGATAACTTTAAAGAGCATGAACATTCAGCTCTTCATATTTAATTTGGAAAGAATTTCACTGAAATTTATGATGGTATAATAATGCAGACACACACGAGATATGGTTTGTGAAATGGTTTTATAAACAGATTTTGTGCTCAAAGAAAATGTTTTGGAAGATTTCCAAACTTGAAAGGCTATTAACTTTGGGGAACATTTGAAACAAAATACAGCACAGGCAACAAACAAACAGGGAATCAACTGAATTTGTAAATAATATTACATTAAGAAAATGTATTCTACATGAACTTAGATAAACAAACAAAAAGCAAATTTCTTGTATATCTTGTTTCTAAATTTATTTCTCTAGGCTGCAACCCTTTTTGCCAAGTTTATGGGTGGCCCTCGATTACTTGGGTAAGTACATTATTTATCTGTAGATTTTTATATGTGAGAGGGTTTATAATCCAGTTTGAATCACTAGGATTTATGTCATCATTTTGACTGGCATGTCCTTTCATCATTTATAGGAATCTTTTTTAAAGTGGAGGATGAAGCCATTGAAATTATTTTCTCAAGAAAAATAATCAGCATCATAATTGTTCTCCTTATACCTCATCATTATGGTGATGTGTGTGTGTGTGTGTGTGTGTACACACTACTTGTGTGCCACTGGGTTCATCAATCCACAGTCACACTTGCAGAAAAATTTAAATTACTACATACCTTTTTTTATCCCTTCATTAAAATCTATATAAAGTGTGTGTATGATATCTAGTAATTTAAAAGTAGAGAAGTTGAACTTTTGATAACAAGGCAACAAAAATAAGGGGACTAATTGTAAAGAATCAATGTTACCTCTTCCCACAACATATTAAGCTCCTGATCTTAAAAACACTATTAATTATGACAATGCTGTGTCATTTGGATTTCATACAAAAAGCCCTTTTCTTTTTTTAACTAAATAACTATAAAGTTTCTCTTTTTTTTTCTTTTTTTTTTTAAGTTAGAAAATATGTAAAATAATTATAAATTATTCCTATTACTAAGAAAAAGAAAACTTTTTTTTTTTTATGTTGAAATACCAGTAGAGCAATTTTATTCCCAAGGTTTAGAGTGGTATGCAACTTCTTTGAACCCTCTCCCAATAGTATAATGATGATTGTAATTTGAAACATTTTCTATAATGATTGAAATTGCTATTGGTGTTCTAAGTAACATTGACTTGTAATTTCCCATTTTCTTGTATTTTATGTTGGTTTTGATATGTTGCTTTTATTTCAATCATAAAGTTGGTAGTTTTTCACTTTCCAGGGAAGAGAGTTTGTGCATGGAATGTGTTAAGCAGCAATGTCACATGATGCGGACCAAACAAAAAATGGAAAAAGATATGAAGTCCATTGCAAATATGATGAAGTTTAATCATGATACGTAAGTTACCTTCCATCTTTTCAACCTTAAACAGAAAAATACTTGTAGATAATGATCACATCCTGACATTTGCAATATTTTTCATTCATTTTGTGTAAAAATACATTTTCATAGGCTTTTTTCTTTTTCCAAAACTACAAAAAGAAAATTGAAAATGTAATAATTTTAATTAAGGAGATTAAAATTTTGTAATAAAATATCTATATTCCAGTTCTACCACTAAATATGCTTTTGTTGCAAATTATTGTATAGACCTTTGGACTTGTGTAATAAAACTGTTTCAATCATTTAATTAGTCAAGATTTGATTATATCTTTAACATAAGTACTAGCAATATTTTGTATTATGTAACAACTTTTATTAAACCAAGAGCCAAGATATTTTTTATCACTTAAGCTAAAATTTCTGAACAATTCCATTTGTTTGACTTGTTCCCTTGTGCAACAATCATTTGCTTTATGAACATGAATGTCCTTGTTGGGCTTCAAAACAAACAAATGCTGAAAATGTCTGCTCCACTTTGTCAAATATCGCAATCATAATTTCTAGTTTTAAATTTTAATTTTTAACATTACAATTGACTTCAGCTTTTTATTGAGGGACCTTTTTAAGCACTAGTCAAAGAATTTTAAATTCTTACCAGGAAAACTTATTTCATGATTATTATTTTTTTTTTTTCCAGTCCTGAATGCTATTGGGTTGGAAAATCCTCATTTCGGAGTTGGCGCAGACTAATGGCAGATAAACTGGAGGAAGTGAAAAAAAAGGAAGAAGACAGTATGAAAGAAGGTACGTTTGAAGTATGGAATGTTCAATTTTCTTTTTCACTTTCACTGAAGTCTATTTAATGGATCTAAGCATGCCAAATCTTCAATGGAGTCTTTCAAGGCTTATTTGTTTTTTTGTTTTTTTTGTTTTTTTCTTTCATCTTTTATTCATGTGAATTCATAGCATCATTATTCAGTTATCAATGTACTTTCTCCTTACACAAAAGGAATTATGCTTCCTTTCTGTGCATTCCATCATGAAAGAACATTTCTAATTCTGATTTAATAAATTCTTTCATGCCTTTAATGTTACAAAAGTAGACTTGTTTTGCGAAGAGAAACAAATTTGAAAGTGACAAACAACTGGAGAATATGCTGCATGTAGAACTTCCCATCCCATCTCCATGATTGTTTACTGCATTTTTGTGAATGAAAGACAGTTTATTGGCATGCAAAATTACTAGTCATCTTCTAGAAAAATGTCTTTTCTTTTCTGTCATTCAAACACACTAATTGCTTGTTATAAAAAAATAAATCTCCTTTTTTTTCCCCCCCTAAAGATTACATTTAGATTAAAGCTGTTCAGGATCTAGTTAAGATTTTCATATGGGATTCTAAGGACTTTTTTTTCTTAAGTCATCCAGAACCCTACTTTCAGAATTTTTCTTTTGAAGCCTTGGAAACAACCTCTGCTATGGTTGAGTGGGTACACAAACAATATAGAGCTGAAAATTCTTCAAGAAATAAAGATTGTGTTAAGATTGCAAAAGCAACAAAGACAACAAAAGGATAAGTTTGTTTGCAAATAAATAAAGTACGTGAATTCTCTTGATTCTTTTTCAGAAAGTGAAAGTACAAATACAACTGTCCCCACAGAAAATGTTCCACATTGGCCAGAAAGTGAAAAATTTAATGATGATCTTCTGTGCCGATCACACCGTGAGTATCTCTCTCTCTCCCTACACTAGTGCAACAGAGAAATTGCTCTTGCATAGCAAAATGTTACAGACCTAAAGGCACTAGGTGTATTAAATAGTAAGATGTATTTTTGATTTGTGAACATTCACAACCAATGACCTACTGGATAATGATTGTCTAGATTTACACAAAAATATTAATAATTAAAAGAAAGTAACTGATAGTCTTTTTTTATTTTTTTTTATTTTAGGTTCTTTGACCCCAGATACACATTGTCGGCGTCTCGTTCCAAAAGATGTCTGGGAAATTCTTAGATCCTATTTTCCAAATTGTCCAGAGTTTAAACGTGATGAACCTGTCTGTGCCAAATGTGTAGTAAGTGTGAAATATTTTGACAACCCAATTATTTATCCTCATACAAAATATTTTGTCTGTTCTTAAGAATTAATACAGACATCATCATCATCATCATCATCCCTGTTTGACTGTTTGTTTCTGTAGCATTCATTTTTATTCTTTCCAGCAGCAACATGTCCTGTCAATGCAGTGACAAGGATCTCATAATATTCTCAGAATATGAAAATATTTTTCTATCAATAAATTATTTGTATGTCTCACTCAAGAGTTTGGTTTCTCTGTTTGTTTTGTTTTTTTTTGTTTTTTTTTCACTCTCTGGCACAAAGATTTCTATGGGCATGCTCATAAATGAAGGAACCACAGATAAAATTGGCCAAAACAAAGAAAATTGAGCATTTGATATAATTTTTATTGAATGCTGCTCAGATTACATGACAATACTAGAAATGGTTTCAAAAAATAATTTTCACCATAAATTTGGGTCAAAATCTTAAATGGGCCCATTTATGGACAAAACCAGATTATTAAAATGAGCTATATGGGACCAGACAATTTTTTTTTATTATATATATATATTGAACAATTCAACATGAATCTTGGTACCATATAGAAAAAGTCCCTAATTTTTCAAAAATTGGGTCCAAATGTTGTAGATTTAGAATATAAATGACAATTTTTGTCATTCATATTCTAAATCTATCAAGAAATGATTCTTATTCTGTAGAAAATTAGATCATATTGGCATTAGTATACAAAAAAGAATAGTTTAAATCTAAATGGGCTTTATTCTAGATATTCTATGACAGCATGTTCACAAATTGTCTAATGAGAATATTTTATTATAGACAGAATTTTTTTTTTTTATCCTAAATTGGGCCAGTTGTTCTTAATGAAAAGATTTGGTGTATTCAGGATTAAGTTTTTAAAGTTGATTACTTGCTACTTGCAACAATGTTCTCTTCCAAATAATATTGATTCTTAATAGTAATCTTTCTTAATATGACATTATTTCCAGTCTCTTAGCCCAACTTTTGATTCTGTTACTTAAGAACCAGTCTCTAAATAAGATGACTTCTCTACTCCCATCTAAGTAATGTTATCTGATTTAACATTTGTTCACAGATAAAGTGATATAGTCAGTGGTATAACAATTACTAATTCATTATTCCTTTATCAAAATATTTGAGTAATTTTTAAACTGTTTTTCTTTAAAATCTTAACAACTCAACTGTTATCTCTTGATTTTCTTGTTATAAAATCATAAGATGGTAATTTTTTTTCCCGCTCCTGCAGCTTCAGAGCCAAGTGGAGCAACAAACAAAGGACCAGAATCGTGAGTGGGCCCTCCAGCAAAAAACAGCTCTCTCTGATCTCTACCATGACAAGAACCGACCTAACATGAGGACAATCAAGTCCCATGTGAATGTTGTCAGTGCCAGTTTTGTAGAAGAATGGCGACGGGCTGTCAAGTATGTATCAAAACAAAAATCTTTTTTTTCTCCTTTAAAGAAATAAACTGCTTGAGAAAATGGTTGCATGTATCATGAGAAAATCCTTATTGTCAACATTCAGATTTCCTGTTCTGTGACTCTTGACTGCTGAAAGAAAGCATTTATAGCCCCTTTTATGTTATTCAGTTAAGTATGAGTGTTCTAACAAGACAGATTCTAATGGACCTTTTTTTTTTTTCTTTTTTCCTCATCAGTGAACAATTTCAAAACATATTCTTCACTAAAGCTAAACAAAGCAGTTGAGAATTGGAATTTTCGTGTCATTTTATAAAGAAATTAAAGCATGATAGTTTATTAAATAAACTTTCTTGGATGGTTATATTAGTGTTTTATTAGTATTACTGCATCTGTTCCATAATAATTATTGCATTCAGTATTTGAAATGTGTATGCAAATATAACAATTATGATGAAACAGATGTGGCATTTTAATTAAAATTGGGGAAAAAATCTTTGGGTCAAGCATGTGATACTCCAGACAACAATTTTTGTAGAAAAACAGAAAAGCATTTATAATTCCCCCCCCCCCAATTATCTTAATAAAACAACCTGAAGAAATGTTTCTTTTTTCTTTTCTTTTTTTTTCTCTCAGAGACCCAATTCGGCGTAGTCCTGTGACAACTGTAAAGAATTCCTCTCTGATTTGTGTCCATGGAGGAATGTTATATGAACCTGATCTCAATGTAGTGACCCTGTGTCAGCAAAGGTGAAAATTAATTCAAATGCTCTTTTATTATAAATTATTGTTTATCTAATTTTTTTTTTTTTTTTTTTCAATGACAGATTTAAAAAAAAAAAAAATGTCCTGATACCCTGAATAGGGTATGAAAACATTTTTTTTTTTTTTTTTTTTTTTTTTGAATTTAACATTTAAGATGAACAAATTTTTATCAGAGCATCAACCAGTCTCCTTTCTCCAATATGCTAGTGAACTCAACAATGTTATTTAATGGCACATACACACACATTCTTAATATGACAGTGTTATGGAACTAGGTTAGGTACAAGTACTGATTGTTTACTGTGTCAAGTTAAAATTAGCCAGTTAGATGCCTCACTTTTGTGTGGGAAATTTAGGTCTTTTGAGACTTTTTTTTTATGATGGAACGCTGATGTCTTCCAGCTAAAAATATGTATTACATAAAAAAATAAGTTTTTGGGTTTGTTTTTTTTTAAACTTGATGAAATTGTTTCATCTACACTTAACTGGCATTGAAAGTGTTATAAAATAAAATAAGACATATCTCGGCTGATTTACAGGCAAATACTCAAGAGCGAGAACCGGATGTGAACGGGACAAAGCCCCGTCACAAAATGACCATTATCTTTCTTCACAAATATTTCCGACACACGTGTTCCGGTCGAAAAATAAAATAATATTTAAAGTGCTCTATTTTTTGTCTAATAAAAATGCTTCCCTCCTAATTATACTCGCTTCGTTTCTCGAGCCTGTTAAGCCATAAAAAAAACGCTATAAAAGGGGTCACAGAGAAGTTCAACAGGTGGCCACAAAGGAGACCGGTCACGTTTAGCAGCTGTCAGCAGGAGAGCGTCAACCACCGTCAACATGTATGAACTACTATGAGAGATCGACCTAGATCCGAAAGCCGGCTTATGAACTTTACCACAAGGTAGCTGTCCCAAACCCTCTCGTTCCTGTTGAAATAAACCACGTAAATCTATTTCTACTGTTGTCTTATTTCTTTCTTGCAACCATACGCTTGTCTATAACACTGGTGTCAGAAGCGTACAGCAAGAGAAATATGGCCGACTACATGAGCTTCACCCAAGCCGAACTATTTACTCTCATCAAGGAACAGAAAACACTACTATTCAACTTGAAAACGGGACCAACACAGCCTTCCGAAGCCACGATACAGGAAATTCAAGCCGACATAAACGACATGCTGACTGCCCTAAAAACTACTTCAACACCTCCCACCGCTCAAACAAACGGTGATTACAGCTTAATGATGCGCCAATGAACTATATGCGACACATTGAAGCTAGAGAAAACTTTTCACCCTGGACACGACATGAACCGATTCATCACGGCCCTAAACAAAGCATACACAATCCACGTCACGCCAGAACTCAGCACCTATCCCAGCCTGGAATGCGAATTCATCAAGTCTGCTAAAGATTTACTGGACCAAAGTATTTTTCAGCAAATGGTTGACTCAAAAAAGGACATATCCACCTTCGAACAACTGAAGGAATACTTATTAGCAGCCCAACACCTCAGTCAAGCCTGGGACCTGGAACGGCGAGACGGCGAAAAATTAACAGACTTCGCGGGTCGGCTCGAAAACACCCTTAGAGAGGCAGCCATCTACCTAAAAAACAAATACAAAAAAGACAAAAATACAGACTTAACAGTCGATGGACTTATTTCCATCATCGGCACTATGCTAATGAGCGAAAAGGTGAAAATTTGGAACTCAAATCTCTACCCACATCTCGTCAAGACAATGGACAACCACTATTCAGCTATTGGCATAGCCTCCGAAGCTCAAATATACCTTGATCGCGATGTAAAATCCAACGACACAACCCGCACGACACTGTGTATTTCACACAGAAACCACAGCGGTCAAACCAAAGAAACGCGCCACTCCGACCCAGCAGGCAACCAAACCCACAGCAGACGGGCATCACCAACCCTCCCGAACATGGCCACCATCCGACATGCAGAAAACATCAGCACACACCACGAATCAGCGTGTGCAAGAACTACCTCAGAGGTCGCCCCTGCCACCATGGACGCAACTGCATATATCGCCACCCACCTCGCACTCGGGCACAGGCCCATATCGCCGCAACGAATGATAATATACAACCCATAAATGATGTGGAACAGGATTTTCGCTTCGGGCTGGACGAGATGTGATGCCTCGTTCGTTATGCCCCTACATCAGCCATCACACCTTCAACTTTCAAGGACTCGCTCACCATTCACCGCTCGTCCAGTCCACCTTCAACTTCAGGGACATCACCTTCTCTGGCGTAGCATTGCTAGACTCTGGATGCTCCACCTGCATCGTATCAATATCTTGGTCACCTAGAGAAGCCAAGAAACTCATGACCCGCTCCAACGTCATAGTAAAAGGAATCAACGGCAGCCCTCGGTGAACTGACTTGCGACATCACCATCGGCAGCCGAGACTCACTCACATTCAAAAAGGTTAACGTGCTGGTAACTACCCAAACCACACCAATCCTGATCGGCCAAAATATCCTACGTCACAACACGCTCAATTCCTATCTAATCGACAACCAAAATGCGACTATAGAATTCAGACGCACACTTTCCTCAGGATATACAACACACACAGCCGCAATCATATCACCGTCATCGTCAACCAACGATCCAGCATATGGCGCCCAAGCTGACATCATCCAAAACCAGCCTACTATGGAACTACAGCCCAACATCCAGACACTGGATCAAAAGCTAACCTGGCTAAAACATAACACGGGACTATCGCTACCAAACCACCCGAACCGAGACGAACTAGAGGCCACTGCAAACTTACTCATTCGCTACGCTGACATTATCGGCACTGAAAGCAGCAGCAAAGGCACATTCATCCGACCCATCCGCCCTACCAACCAACGGCCAGTCTCAAAGCCAGAAACAACACCCGATAGCCCAGGCTTTGGAAGCAGACGTAGATACCAAAATTAAGCGTGTGGCTGAAGGTATCATTGAAAACTGCAGCGACCCCAAAAGGCTTCAATAGCCCTGTATTTGCCGTGCGCAAGAAAAACGGATCGATTATGATGTCGCCAGCTTAACTTTAAAAGAACTCTCAACAAGGTCTTAGTCGATCTTGACCCTTACCCAATGCCAAGGATCGACCACTTGTTCAACAAAATCGCAAAGGCAATAGATATTTTACTACCCTTGATCTACATGGCGGCTACTGGCAAATTGAGATCGAAACCAAGCGAGACCGATACAAAACAGCATTTACATGGAAGGACCAATGCTATCAATACATCGCCTGGCCTTGACACTTACATCTGCCGGACAAATCTTCTCCGTTGCATAGCAGAAGCACTAGCCACGGTCACATCCCGTGACAAAATTTCCTCCTATATCGACGACAACCTGGTCCACACTAGGACATTTAGGGAGTACATACTCTCCCTCGAACAATTTTTTTTACTGCCCTCCGAAAATTCGGGACTCAAGCTGAATCGATAAATGTTCCTTCCCTCGCATCAGAGGCAAAATTCCTCGGACGCATAGTAAACAGCGAAGGATACAAGGCTGATCCAGAATACGTTAAGTGCCATCAGGGAAATGAAACCTCCAACATCAAAAAGGAATTACAAAAGCCTTATCGGCCATTTAGTGTGGATCAGACAATTCCTAGAGACACGTCTTCACGAACAAATCAGGTCAGATATGTTTTCAAAACTTATGGGTCCCATACACGAACTCAACAAGGTTAATAAACCGTTTGTCTGGACGCAAAAAATACCGACAGAGCCTTCAAAAAAATCAAGGACCGTCTCTCTTCACCACCTGTCATCTCGTTTCCAGATTTCTTCAAACTTTTCACACTCACCACCGACGCCAGTGACGTCGCATGTGGAGCAATCTTAATGCAAGAAGCCGACAACGGGAAGAAAGATATCATAGCGGTCGCTTCCAATACATTCAACTCCACGGAACAGAACTGGTCCAATTTACGGAAAGAGAGGCATATGCAATAAAGTGGGCAATATTGAAATTTGATTATTTCCTTCGCAACCCCCTTCGTCATCTTCACCGACCACAGATCGCTGACATATCTGGACCAACGAGAGTTCAATAATGCCAAAATACTGACGATGGCAAGAAGAAATTTCACGTTATAAATTAGTCTTGAATATGTTGATGAGCGAATCAAATGTATGGGCATGTCAGCCCATACATTTGATTCACTGCGGACATAAGAAAACGAAAGCCCCAAACGACCCTACACCGGCAGGCAAGACATTCGAGGTAAGCGGTTCAGACCTCCGCGTATACATCCCATCTTGGTGCCTCGGCGAGTTTAACGATTTACAGCTCATTCCCAAAACTCACACACCACAAAACGCCCGCACCCACAAGCGCGTCACCAACGCATTCTTCGCCTACCATCATCCCCACTGAGAGAATCTGCAACCACCTCGGCATCGCAGACGAACAACAGAAGGACGACGCCCTGGCAAAGATCATCAGCGCCCTCCAGTCACCCACCCCAAGTGAACCTCATATCGATCCTGACGACCACCGAGCTACGCTTTTCAAAAAACATTTCCACCAATTTTTTCTAGAACCAGGCACCTCCGTTTTGATGAGAAGAGACAGTAAACACTCTCAGAGATTGGTTGTACCATACAAACTTCGACCCAGATACCTCTACCAGGCACACGAGGGCAACAACCACTCAGGTGTCACCCGAATCATCAGAACTCCTTTCCAGCTACTGGTGGAATTTAAAACCGCGACATCAAGGCCTATGTCGATTCTTGCGACACGGTGCTAAGTCGCGAGGGAAACTATGGTAGACGTACCCACTGGCCCATTGGCCACTGCAAGCGAGGAAAGAGAACATTCGATCTCGTCTTTATAGACTTTGTCACAATGCCCAACTCAAAGGGAAAAACGTTACATCCTAACCATCTAGGATAGCTTCAGCCGACATTTTACAGCCAGACCATGCGCCGAGAGACCGTGCTATCGACGCCGTCCGCGGATTGTACCATATCTTCCTTCGACACAGAGATTTCCACGATAGTATCCTCTGATCGAGGCACACACTTCACTGGAGAAGTCTATCGACAATTCTGTAACCAGATGTCAATCACGCAAGAACTTCACTGTCCTTGGCGCCCGCAAAGCTCAGGAAATATCGAGAGACAATATCGCACGATGAAGAACGCACTTTATATGTTATGCGAAGACAGAAACTGTGAATGGACAGATGTTCTAGAATCTGTCGTTTCGTCCATGAATGCCACAACCAACAGCGCCACGGTGTCTCCCGCATTATGCCATTACCGGCCGTCACCCCAACATCGGCCTACCTACACTACACAGAAAAAGAAATCACAAGCGACGATACTGGAGCATATGGAATGCAAATTAATGCCCTGCTAAAGCAGGTTCACCACCACGTCACCCTGGCCAACGATGAAGCCAACCACAAACTTGAGACTAACTTAAATCACCTCACATACAAGGACCCAATACAAGTAGGCGACAAGGTTTTTTTTTGCCATTGGCCACACTCAACTGTAGCCCAATCCTCTCATCTGCCCTGGATAGGAAATTACACCATTATAAAAACGAACAATATGATGTGTCAGTTGCAAAACGATGATGGTGATACAATCTGGATTCACCGTGCACATATCCGACGACTGGCTCCACGCCCAACACATCTTTCTAATACAATCCTCTGCCTCCACCATGTAACAGTCACCAGGATCATTCTCCTCTACATCCCTCGGGGACACATAACTCAGCAAATAACCCCATACCAAAACAGATGCCAATAAGAAGAACACGAGGACAACTTCCCACACGCTTCAGAGACTTTATCATGAATTAATCATCCAAATATACACGAATAACGCTCACTGTAAATGAGACCGAGATCTGGGGGAGCCTTGTTATAAAATAAAATAAGACATATCTCGGCTGATTTACAGGCAAATACTCAAGAGCGAGAACCGGATGTGAACGGGACAAAGCCCCGTCACAAAATGACCATTATCTTTCTTCACAAATATTTCCGACACACGTGTTCCGGTCGAAAAATAAAATAATATTTAAAGTGCTCTATTTTTTGTCTAATAAAAATGCTTCCCTCCTAATTATACTCGCTTCGTTTCTCGAGCCTGTTAAGCCATAAAAAAACGCTATAAAAGGGGTCACAGGGAAGTTCAACAGGCAGTCAACAGGTGGCCACAAAGGAGACCGGTCACGTTTAGCAGCTGTCAGCAGGAGAGCGTCCACCACCGTCAACATATGTGAACTACTATGAGAGATCGACCTAGATTCGAAAGCCGCCTTATGAACTTTACCACACCAAGGTAGCTGTCCTAAACCCTTACGTTCCTGTTGAAATAAACCACGTAAATCTATTTCTACTGTTGTCGTATTTCTTTCTTGCAACCATACGCTTGTCTATAACAAAAGCAAATCAAAAACACGTGCATTAACATATTACACCAATGCATATTTATAGTCCACATTGGGAATGAACAAGACGTGTGTGTAACTGAAATGATTTTGCATAAATTGTTGCTTTCCAAGAACCTCTCAACACAAGTTGATTAGAAATTGGACAAAAATTAATCTCAAAAAATGTATTGCACTAAATTAATTGACATTTTAAACACTCCTCAGAATTATTCTCCAATATTTCTTTTGAAGGGAGATTCATGAAAAAAAAGTTTTGAATAAAATTAATAAACTCTATTAATTATACAGCAAATTTAAAGATCATTTTCCTGCAAAGATTTGAAGAAGTGAATTTCTATGTCAATGATTATTTGAAGAAACGTCAACAATTGAACACTGAGATGTATTACTTTTTCATATGTGACATTTGGAGGGTTTTTTTTTTTTTTTTTGTGTGTGTGTGACAAATTACTTTAAGTAAATAGATAAAAATCTTTATTTGAAATGCTTTTTTTTTCTTTTTTCTTAAACCAAGCATGAATTTGTTTAATAGGATTTAATAGCTTTTATAGAGATAAAATAAACTTCCTTCTATATTCATATGTAGAATGAATTTCATTTCACAAATTCACTGAACAGATTTAGTAGAATTTTTTTTAATTACAGTTGACTGTATTCATCTTGGTTAGTGAATTTTAATATATTTTTGTTACAGCATTGCATATCTTTGGCCAGATGAATGGACAATTATTGAAGCCAGCTGCACAGTAGACATTGAAATCAAAGTCTTTAAAGAGCAAGGTGATTCGAATGGTGCCAAAGGATTGCCGACATTAATATGTCAGCCTGGTAAGAAAGTGCTAACTTTTTTCTTTTTTTTCTTTCTTTTTATTGCTATTGTCTTTATTTATTGGAATATATCATCAGAAAAATAATGTAAATATTTTGATAAACCAAAAGTAAGAAAAAGAAATTTTAGCCAAATAAACCCCTTTTTAGAAAAATAAATTGGGAGACAAATATATATTTACTAAATATTATTACACTCATAGAATCTATTCTGATAATTCTGAAAAAAATGAACACATCTCTTGCTGTTTAGATATACAGAAGACAATGATTAACACTGTATTTAAGTTTTTGAAGATCAAAGTTGACAGAAAAGGAAGAAGCCAAAAGAGATTTCCACAAGTGAGGAGTGCTATAGAAGAAACTGTTAGCATAGGATTTACAGTTAGTTACATCTAGCCATTTCAGCTGTACATTGATCAGACTTTGCTGCCAATTTAGTACTGTGCTTAAATTCATAAAATCTAACTTCACACAAAGGAAAGTTCATCAGAACAATTATGGTGAAAGTATTTATAGAAAGGGTACAGGGAAACTACGTTATGGCAGTGGGAAAGGGATTGAAACCAAGATGCCAGGTCAGGACCAATAACATTTCAGATTCTTTGGATTTTATCAAGAATCTCTAAATATACAGCAGGATCACAGGACCAGATGTGGCAGCAATATTCAAAGCAAGGATGAATTTTAGACTTATAAATATGTAAGATGGAGTCAGGCAAGAAAAAATTGTTTATCACAACATAGTGAACCAACTTTCTTAACTAAAGTTTTTAAAATTGGTTGTCCAAAGTAAGTTGACCAAAAATATATTTTTAACTTAGATGTAATTTTGAAGAAGAAAAGGAAAAAATCACATAGACAATAATAAAGACGCCCCTCATTAATATTTGGCTGCACCTCCTTTGACAGTGATGACTGCATTCAAATGTTTCTGGTAGCCATCTAGAAGCATCTTGTACTTCTCAGATGGTATTTTCTTCCTTTGCAATTTGGCTTTTTAAAACATTGAAGTCCTCATTTATTAGTTAATTCCTGTCTTGTGAGCACTGACAGCTTATCAAAGTCTTTTCTAATTTTAATATATGTGACATTTGGAGGTTGTTTTTTTTTTTTTTGTGTGTGTGTGTGTTTTACTCATTTTTTTTTTCCTTTAGGGTGCTAATACCAGTATCAATAATCTTTCAGTTTTAGTATTTTTTTCTTGCTATTGCTTCTTTTAAAATTGTTCTTTTATCATTTACTGTTCTTTATTAACCATGAGTTGTCAACCAAAACTGTTTCCCTAGATTCTTTTCTAGGATATTCTACATTATGTACTGAAATTTCATGGGTGCCAATAATTGTGTCCAGGACAGTATATAACTTTTCTAAGCACCATAAAATGCTTGTCCCTTAAACTAACAAGCACTTAATGCTATTTCTAAACTAGCATAGACATATGTGCAATACAATTTGTTTTGTGATGTATTCTTACTGTATTGTCTTTAAGGCTGTCATTTAGCTTAATCCTAACAAAACTAAAATAGCAGTGCCCATGAGAATTTGCCATCAGCATCTTTTATAGTTATTTATTTTCAATAAATGGCAATTTCCTATTTTTCTCAAAACTAACCAGGTAAAGTGTTAAATTCAATTCTTAAATAAATGGGTCATTAATTTGACTTCTGCACGCACACATCAAATCAGTGAAAAAAAAAACGAAAAGTTTCCTTCCAAACATTTTATATAAAAGTTTGTCTGAAAAGTAAAATATTTTGAAGAAAAATGTTTGTTTGTTTCAGCTGTTTGCACCGATTGTTTTGTTGCTCGACTGCAGCAGGAAGAGCAACAACGGTTTGAATATACAGAGGCAAAAATCTATGTTCGCAAAGTCTTGAAGGATTGGCAACAATTGCAGACAACAATGGGCTACACAAACCTTGGAAAGTCTGCATCTGATGACACAAATGATAAAGATGATCCAGAATTTGTGCAGGTGCCAAATACAAGTTATTTTTCTTTTTAGATCTTTAATTTTCTCTCTTTACATGACTATATGGCAAGCAGTATAAAATCTGTTTGCAAAATTACTCTTATTACTCTATTAACGGCAATTAGTACTCAATTAGCAACACCATATTTACTGCACTAATAAGCAATCACCTATTTTCCAGGTTTATTATTTTATATATACACATATATACATATATATATATATATATATATATATATATATATATATATATATAGTGCATTTAGACAGCAATCCTTCATTTATGCATGTTTTATTAAAAACGACAGACAAGGTACTATGGTTAAGCTTTTTATTTAGGCTTTCTTGTGTTCGAACAAGAGCTTTCTGTTCTATAGTTCCAAGCGCTTTCAGCTATACTTTTAGCCATTATCAAGGATGATTTTATTTTTTCAGTTTTCAGAACTATAGAACATTTGGACAGATTCTACACACACTGTGTCCGAAAAAGAAAAAGCTCTTGTTCAAACACAAGAAAAACTTAAATAAAATGCTTAACCATAGTATTGTCTGTCATTTTTAATGAAATTATATATATATATATATATATATATATATATATATATATATATATATATATATATGATTAAACATTGTCAGCATTTTTAGTAATTCACTGAAAAAGTAGACCATTTTCAAATTTAACGAGAAAATATCCATTAAAAAAATTACAAAAAAAAAAAGGCATTTTTAGCTTCAAAAATTCATTTTTTTTTTTTTTTTTTTTTTTTTTTTAAATGTAATCTGCTTCATTTTCAGAGTGGGAGCAAAAAGACCAAGCTTTCTGGGGGAGCTATACCTGTTGCCACAGAGGCTGATGCCACCACCACACCTGCCACTGCCACACCTGCAGAGAATCTTACTGCTTCTACTGAGAACAATAAAGTCTTGCTTCTGAGTGCTGCTGAGAGTTGTGTGAGACGAAGCCATCGACATCGAAGGATGCGGGGTGAAAAAGAAGTGATGGTTTCTTCAACTCACACTCTTCATTTGAAGCTGCAGGTAAAAGAAACTGAACAAACAGTGGATTCTCTACACTCCATCTCAAACTCATAGCCATAGTCATCTCTAAAGGGATTGACAGGAAAACTCATCATCACTATAGACCCCAATATTGTCATTATCTTTATCAGATACCTGTCAGTCCAAGCCAACATCGGCATGCAGACAGAACAGAATGTTTTACTTACAGCTGTTGAATCTTATCCAGAATTCTTGGCCAGCAAATGTGTATTATTTGCTGGCCAAGAATTCCAGAAGGATGAAACAGTTTTTAATTTGTTAAATACAATGTATGTCTCTACTTCAGTCTGTAGTTATTGTGACAAGATGAGAAAAATAGATTTGAGTCATGTCTTGACAGACAGCAATGTTGAACCTCAATTGACATGGACTGACCAATAACAACTGGGAATTAGAAAGGGGACATGCTTTGATTAATATTCTAGATAAAGGTTATTAATCACTGTCTTGTGGTATGTCAACTGACTTTCCTAGTGTCTTTTGACACATCATCACCTTCCCCAATCCATACCCTTTTCAGAAATATTAAAAAATTATGTATTGTTTTAAAATTTCCCTTTTAAATCCAAAATTCTAATATCTTACCATTTTTGTTGATACACTGATGTTTTGTTTTTACTGATGTCAATTTAAATTTAAGTCGCGGATGTGATTTATGATTTTTGATTTGACATTTTCAAAGATCACAAATGGATATCTGATTAAATTTTTCATTTGAGTTTATTTCTTCAATAATTTTGAAAACTGATTTAGTCTAAATTTTTTTTATTTGTGGCTATCTTTCATTGTATTTTTTCAAACTGAAGCCTTGTTGGTGATACTGCTGCTATAAACACATCAAGCAAAGATTTACTGTCTTTTCTTACTAGATATGAAACTGATGTTAGCCTTTATGTTAATGTTTCAAAAAATAAATGTATGGGAACTAACAAGAACAGACAACTTTCTGTATTACAATTTATAAGCTTCAAAATTCCTTTACTTTTGTCATGCATAAATGAAGAGACAGTTGCTGTTCAGCATAGGATTTGCTTAAGGTGTATTTCCTTTGAGAAGAATAAAGAAATACATCTAACTGAATCTCCTATAGCAAAAAATAAAAAAATCTAACTTTTTTTTTCCCCACTAATCACTGTAAGCAATACAATAAAGCCACTAAGATGGAAGTGGTTACTGAGTGTTAGAGAATATTAGAAAAAGTAAATATAATTAAGAAAGGAAAGAGCAATAAAAGAACATTAAGAAGACTGAAGATAACGATTGACATTGCATTTAAATTTTTGAAGATCAAAGTTGACTGGAACAAACACAAGAAGTTGGAAGAGAGTTCCACAAGTAAGTTTGAGAGAAGAAACTCTTAGCATAGAACTTATGGTTACATCTAGCCATTTCAACTGTAAAATGCTGAGACCTAGCTGCCAATCTAGTAGTGCGCTTAAATTCATAAAGTATAGGAACCATAAAGGAAAGTTTATTAGAACAATTACCATGAAAGTATTTATAGAAAAAACACAGGAAAGCTACATTAAAACAGTGGGAAATTAACTGAAGCAGAGATGCCAGGTCAGAACCAATAACATTGCAGAGTCTTATATTTCATCAAGAAGTTCTAAATACATAGCAGAAGGATTAGACCAGATGTGACGGCAATATTCAATGCAAGGATGAATGGTAGACTTAACAATGTGTAAGATTAGATTTCAGAGAGAAAAATTGTCTAGCATGATACATTGAACCAATTTTCTTAGCAGACTGAGCAATTGATTTGATATAAACTTTCCATTTCATGTCAGCAGAAAATATTAACCCAAGAAGATGCAAGGTGTCACTCACAATCTGAACAGAAATCTATTATTTGCTTCTATAACATTTACCTTCATCACAAATGTTATGCACATATTTAAAAAAAAAAAAAACCTGACATACAAAGACAATTAGGATTTAGAATCTGCACAACTGACTTTAGTTTAACCTTTTTTTGGCTATCATACAATTGTATTTTCTTGTTCAATGTAATCTGAGCTTTTAAAATAACTGTCAGGGATCTCCAAAGGCCATTATGTTTGTGTGATAGTTTATCTGGTCTCATTTAGAAATTATTTGAAAGTTCAGTAATTTGAAGAAACTAAAATGGATTACAGATATTTCAATTAAGTATTGATGGACAAACATTCTTTCCCAATGTCATAAATGCCTAAATAGTGTATTGTCCTTCCACCCACCTGAAAACTGTTCTTCTCATTTCAGATCATGAAGATATTTTCTGTGCCGCCATTTGACCAAAATCTCCATTTCAATGGCAGTTGTCTTGTAGATGAGACAGCCACCCTTGGCCAGTTGAAGATCTTTCCTGGATGTATTATCTTCCTCAAGGTGGGTATGACCAGTTGACACTCTGGCTGCATCTTTTTCTCGTCAAGAAAGCACTAAATACAATTGTCACACTTGATGAATTTGAAGCAAATATAATCTTGGTTATTGGAATTTAAAAATTTACTCTTTTTGCACACACACATACATACATAATACACTTATGTTTTTAATGTTGACAAAAATGTACAATGTCTTTATTTTAGAAACAGAATCGCATCTTTTATAAATATACAAAATATTTTCTGTTGTAACATTTGAGAAATATTATGTGATATTTTGTATATGTTCATATATACATAATAGGGCATTAAAAAGTTAGAAGAGATTTAATGTGTGTGTGCTCACACACACACGCGCACAAATGAAAAAAAAATTGGGAAACATTAAATCTAGCAAAGAACTTATGCAAATTTCATCAGTTTTAAAACTGAATCAAATTTAAGTCAAGTTAGCAAATTGGGTCATAGGAAGGAAGACAGGCTATCTACACTATTCAAAAAATTGTCCTCATTTGCATTGTCATATTCACATTATTTGGGCCATTGTATGTTCCAGCCTTCTTCAAGTGATATACATTGGAATTTCAAACCCTTTATTTTATCCACCAAGGTAGAATGTTCTAGTTCCACATACCATGCCTTTTCAGGATATCTCATTTTCAGTTAATTTCCTTTAGTAAACAAAAACTTGAATTAAGTTTTTGTTCGCCTTTGCTGTGGTAAGGTATTGAACTCACAAGTCTTTGGGTTACTCCAACCAACACTTTTATCCACTGTAAAAAATAATGTCTTCTTTTTTTTTTTTTTAATATCTAATTCAATTCAGGCTGATGAACCTCCACAAGATGCAATGGTTGTAGAGGATATACTCAGTGGTGAGTGTTTTTTTTTTTCCAGTTTTGCTTGCCAAACTTTTGGAAACGTTTTCACAAAATTTAAGTTTCTTAATGCATTTCTCTTTTACAGATAAATCAATCAAAAAAATGTGATTCTCTTGACATTTTTGTAAATACTGATGCGAATTTCAAGTAAATTCTTCTGTTTTGTTAAGCTGGTCTTTCCACTTTAAATTATTCAATGAAGACGTTTCCAAGAAATTTGTCTACACAATGAAGGCATCCATTTATGAATATAAAAATTGGGTTTTTAGTTTTCCTGTTTCCAATTTTTTTCTCATTTTCCTTTTGAGATTTGAATAAATCTGCAGATAACTAAATCACTGCTTCTTTTTCCTTAGTAGAAAACTTCAGTTTTACCTTTTTGTTTTTGAAATGTCCATTTTTTTTTTTTTTTTTTTTTTTTTTAGGGAGGTGGGGATTCTAAGCATTTGTCAATAGACCCCCATCTTCATCTGTTAGGAAATTGTCCCACATTCATTACTACTATATACAAGAATAGATATTACATTTATTAGTCAAGCAGTCTTTTCTTTGTTCCTAATAACATTTGCCTATCTCTTAATACTTTTGGTTTCTGAAAAACATTTTTAGCTATTCTTGTATAGCTTCAGGTTTCCATCACACACGGCCCAGATATTTAAATTTCTGCATCTCCTTAATATTGATGTCCCCGATACATTGTTTGTCTCTTTTGCTGATGACCAATGCATTCTGTTTTCTTACATTTAATAATTAATGAGTATTTCAGTTTTCTCCACACATCTCATGATGTTAAGATTATGTTCACTGATAATAAATCCTGCTCAGTCTTTTAGTCTTCTTAGGATTATCTTATAGGTTAAAAAAATCTGTTGAGAAGACCCATTCTTATCTTACTCCTCTTTTTATTTTTGTGTATTCACTAAACCTGTTCTCTATCTACATGCAAGCTCTTTGTTCTCATGGGTTACTCTATCCTTCCCATGTAAATCAAACTTTTCTAGTGTTCAAGCAGCTCTTCATATCCTACTAAATCAAGTGCCTTTGTTTAATCTATGCAGATGTCATTTTGCATTTGGATTGTTTGCTCTGATAACATTCTGATCATAAAAATAACTTTTCTTGTCCTGGTATCTCGAACAAACACATACTATTTTTAGTGTTTCTGGTTTCATTCTACTTGGAAATAGAATTTTAAGGATTATTTCTGTGGCTCATCAAGTTGATTGTTCAATGGAAGTTTGCATTCATTTGTATCTGATTTCTTTATCACAATTACTTCAATATTTCATTATTTATTTCATTTGTCATTTCAGTAAAACCCAAAATCGTCTATGGTTGATGTTCTCATCAACACCAAATAAACACTCAAATTTTGGAATAATGATAATGTTAATACGCTAAAAATATTTATTTTTTTTTTAAGGTACCTTTTTGAAATGCTAAAAACTTAAAATTTTTTTCTCAGTTTTAATAATTTCTTGAGAATTCAATTTGCTGGTTTGGTAATCAGAGATTCAAAAGAGATATACGCTTCAACACTTCAGCCTCACATTAAATGAAGCAAATATTATGAAGGTTTACCGAATTAACTTTCCGAAATACTGTATGCAAAAATATTAAAGATTGAACCTTAATTTACATACGTTTTATTATTCTCTATTTTTTTGTTATATGTTCAAAGTTTATTTTATTTTTACTTCATCAAAATTGTAAGTGTCTTGCTTTTTATTAGATTGTTCAGAAAATAATGTCTGACTTTAGAATAAACCTTTTGTGTTTGAATATATTATTATAACACTTGCATAAAAATGTTACTCATTTCCAATGATTAAAGTTTCCTCTTTGTTAATTTTATGTTAATCAGTTTCAGAATTTAACTTAAAACATGATATACCCTTCATCTTGAATATGAACAAAAAAAGATGCATTTACTTGCATGAGTTCAAGCTTAGTCATTATGCTTCTCAAACTGCTTCCAACATTAATAGAGCATGGGATGAAATATCCACTGGTGATCGGTCAGTACAAAGCTGGTCTCTGAAGTTTTTGTAGTCGGGGAAACTAGTGTTGAAGATCAAGATGGTAGAGGATGTCTCATCTGCAAATTGACAATTAACATCTGAAAACACTAGTCGAATAAAACCCACATCAAAGTGACTGAGAAATGTATTAGATGATGGGTGTCAGCATTTTAATAATATCGGACCATCTAAAAAATTGGGCAAAGTGGAGAAATTCAATAAAGGGTTCCATACGAACTCGGTGATGGTCAAAGAATTTGACCTTTTGATGTGTGTTTGATGCCGCATCTGTAAAATTCAAATAATCCATTTTTTGATCAAATATTGAATTGTGATGAGAAATGAATCCTTTATGGCAATCATAAATGGTTTCCTCATAACAAAAGACACAAACACTTTTCCCAAATCAAAATTGCACCAATAGAAGATTATGTTTGCATCATCCATTTACAGCTTTCTGGAATCTAACCAGAAGTTTATTGCCAGCAACTGGATGAAATGCATTCAGTTAAGTAAAATGCAACCATCACTGGTTAATCGGCGAGAGGTGCAGTTCTGCTTCATGCTCGGTCCCATGTTGACAGGATGACACTGGAGAAGCTCAATGACTTGAGATACAAGACTTTGCCACACCCACTATATTACCCATCCCATTCCAAAGAAGATGCAGAAATTACATTCAAAGATTTCCTAGTGTTTGAAACTTTAGAGTTTTATCATAAAGGCATAGATAACCTCGTAACTCAATGGCAGAAATGTGTAGATGTTCATGGTTCCTATTTTGACTGATTTAATCACGGCTCAAATACATTATTTTAATCACGGCTCAAATACATTATTTTAATCACGGCTCAAATACATTATTTTAATCACGGCTCAAATACATTATTTCAGGAATAAACATTGAATTCTAAAATCTGACATTATTTTTCCAAACAATCCAATAAGTTTTACTGACTTTGAAATAATTTCAGAAAAACAAACATTGGTTTTGATTTCTTCTGAATACAGCTTTCATCTGCTAGCATAAAACTGATGAACTTAATTTTGACCAGATATTGATATGTGATTGATATATATATATATATATATATATATATATATATATATATATATATATAAATATATAATTTCTTTTTTTTTTTTTTTTTTTTTTTCTCCAGTTTCTGATTATGGTGAGGAAGGCTTTAAAGGAACAGGTTTACTCAGCAGATAATAATGAATAGACTTCTGAGGGAATCTTTCATCCCACCAACTGTGAGAGAATGTGCTGGTGTGTCTGTGTGGGCGTTTTCTCTCTCCTTTCCTTCCCCCTCCCCCACCTTCTTGTGAAATAAACATGCACAAATCCAACCAAGGGACACGTATGATTTTTTCCCCCCCACTACCACTTCTTCACCTTCCTCTTCCACTCTCTCTCTCTCTGTCCCAACCACACTCTGCAACTCTTCTCTCTCTCTCTCTCTCTCTTCCACATTATTCAAACTTCAGTTTATTTGACTTACAAGCACTTTGAAAATGAAAAAATGAAATCAACAAGAGAAAGTCTTCTTTTTAATAAAAAAAAACAAACAAAAAAACAAATGCCATAAATTGTTGGTTAAAATTGGACTCAATCCAAACCGACTTGAGAGCCTAGGAATTTCTATGGTAATTCTATTATCAATTATGGATCTGACAATTCTTAATATTAAAAATCAATATTTATTGATTGATCTCTGTTTCTGCTTCAAACTTTCCTTTATAACTCCTCCCCTCCCACTTATTAATGTTAAAACTGCACAAGTCAGTTATTTTATTTTTAATAAAATTCCCACAGTTCAATGTGGTATAAGGTATGAAAGTTAAATCTATTCACTTTCATGAGGAAGTGAACATATTCAATTTTCATTTTTCTACTCAAACTGAAGCAATTCACTTATACTATAAACAAATTGTATATTCATCTTTAAAATGAAGTGAGTTGAGATATTTTCACTTGGAAATAAATTTGCATGGTTTACTTATATAAGCTGCTTGAATTTGAAATTATTACTAGCAGTATTTTTTTGTTTGTTTGTAGACATGTAAGATTTTTGAGATTATCTACTTTAAAACAGCCATCTCCTCCCACTTCATGTAATGTTTGGATCCTGGGTTAAAGTTTATTAAATATTTAGGTTCAACAGAAATATATTTGTCTTTCCCATTAAAAAAAAAAAAATCTATAAAAGGATCAGATTATTAAAAATAAATAAATGAAGTGGTCCTCCATTTTGTTGATGTACCAACTAATATGTAGATATATTTGTAGTTACAGAAGTCAATTTTTAAGGTTTGCAACAAAAAAAAAAGACAGATTAAAATCTAAGCTTGTGATTGGACCTTAAACAAGTTTTATTGTTTTTATTCATTTCACACAAAAGTAGGAGGGGAGGTTCTTTTTGTCTGGAAGTTTGTTTTTTTTTTTTTTTTTTTTTTTAAAGCAACATTTAATCTGTTTGTGTCATTAAACTGGAATAGAGACACCAGTGAAGAAAGCACATCATTCAGCTTTAATTTTAATAAAATCTTTTAGGCTTGATGCACAAGTTCACAAGAATTTTTTTTTTTTAAATCTTAGACTTAATTTTAAAAAACTTATCCAGTAAAACATTTTCTTTGATTTTCTTATATTAATTTTCTATATTTCAATCTCCATTTTCAAACAAATTGAGATTGGTGCTACTCACTCATCTGACTTTGTCTGCCTGTCTGTAACTACTCTTTACAGACAGACAACATGATTCACACACACAAAAGCTTTAACTTCATTGCATTTGACACAAAGATACAAAACTTAGATTCAAAAACTAGTTTTGTATTCTTTCCCAAATAAAGGATGATTTAAATCTCACTTCAAACCAATTTTTAAGATTACTTTAGAATACAAATGTTTTAATAGTAACTGTGTCCAATTAAATTATGTTTGTTTTCAGTTTTATTACTAACTCCAGCTTTAATTCTGTTTTGCAAATCACATATAAAAATGTTTACTTAGAAAAAATGAATAATGGGAACTTTTTTTACTTTGAGCCATTTTAAAATCTCTTGTTCCCCATAACTGCATTAAAAAGTTTGTTTTTTTTTTCATTGCAAATTTGTTAGCAAAATCCCATAGCTTCTAATTAAACTTTATTTTCTTCCCTCCTCTTCTCTTCCACCACCTGATTACCTCAGAGGTGTTGGCCAAGACTTACTGAAATTTAGAATGGCATCAACAACTGACCCATTTTATAAAAAGTTTGTTTTATTTTTAAATAAGATAAAGTTTGAATAATATTTGCCTTGAACTGAAAGAGTATATTCTCTATCTTGTGATAACATGACAAATCCAAAATCACTTTTTTGTGAAGTGGCAAAGTCTAAACAGCATTATTTATAAGATTCGATAATTGTATGATTTTAAAAAGTACAGTGTGTGGCAGAAATATCCCTTACATAATGTTAAAACATTTTGGTGTCTTCATAGAGCTGTCTTACCATTGTGTGGGAAGTGTATGCAGGAGGGGTATTTTTGCTGCACCCTGTATTAATAGAAAATGCTTCCAAAATCAAAACCATAACATCATTAATGAAACTCATCTTTTTAGCCAATGCATCAACACTTAATTTGGTTTTCTAGCTGGTTTTATTTTGCTTATGCTATTAATGTCTGCAATTCTTCAAAATGGAAAAACTATTTTGAGAATTGCCGCCTAAAACAACTGACAATTTATTTCCAGTTTAAAGTGTGGCCAAGGATTTCTTTTCTTTGCCCCCACATAGTCGTATATTTTTCCACTGAAATTATTGGTAAGTCCTGTTCCTCCTCCTAAATGAAAATTCAAAGTGCTTTTGTTAAATCTGCTGATTTAGGAAATGATTTGTAATGCACTCATTTTCAAAGCAGAGCAAATCTGACAAATTCTTAGCAAACACTTTCTATTGAAAGAGTAACTTCTGGAAATGGGTTAATGGAGAAATTCATTTTGTTATCATCCCCCTTCCCTATCAAATCTCTTTCTTCATCTCAAAGTGGTTGAAAACAAACAAATAAAAACAAAATGTATGATTGAATAAACAAAAAAGTGTATTTTTCAATTGATTTGTTGTTGTTTTGTTCTTGGTTTTCTTTTTCTCAAAATGAAAAATAGAAATGGTTTTAATTTTAAATTAAAACAAAAAAAATTCTTTTTTCCATAATTTACGATGATGTTACTTGAGTTTGGGTTTTTCAAAAATTAAGTTTTTTATAAAAATATTTTTTTTTAATATTTTAATAAACCAAAATTGATAACTGTCAATTCATCACTTGTCTCTCGGGTACCATTTTCTTACCCAACACTGTTCAAAACACTTGATTTCTTTAAATGAGCTGAAAAACACACCTGTGCTGCTTTTAAGTTAGCACAAAAATAGTTTCTACATTCTTAAAATAGAAATTTTCATTAGTTTTATTTTGTGACTGATTAGGTATTGAATACCTTTGTGCAGTATGTATAGAAAGCTTTCTAATATTGATTTGATTGTCATGATATATTTTGGATGAATATTGTATTAGAATAAAAACAAATATTTACAATCAATATTATATTCTCCACCCCTGTGTTTAAAGACAATGGTTTTACTATTATACATTGATTGTTAACAAAATGAAACCCAGCCCAATGGATGAAATAAAAGATGGGGTACTTTTTCTATTTAATTTCCTTTTTTTTTTGCAAGCCACACTTGATAGTCTTTCTCTATCAAGTCCAATGTGTCTTGTGGATCTCAGTGTGAAAGAGGAGTGGGTTAGAAAAGTTTTGAACTTTTCAAATTCCTTAAATCAATTTAGTATCAAGAACACATACACATGAAAAACTGAACATCTCTCTGAATTTGGTTGGTTATTAAACAATAATCTACAAAACATTGCTTTCAAAAGAAACCCTTTGTCTGAATCTCACTAAAATTCAAATGAAACAAAATATTTGGTATTGTTCTTTTATGGTCTCTCAATTTAGACAAGTGATGAAAGGTCGGGTCCATCCTACTGGTGCAAATCCATTTATCCATATTATTAAAGGGATGGTGGAAGTGATGGGCTATTTTCAAGTTCACCTTGTGCCAATTATTTTTCATTTTACCTTCCATCACAAAAGAGTGAAACTGATCTGAAAGAATAGATAAAAATGAAAAACTAAAAGCCAATTCCTTTTTACAAAAGGAAAGAACACAACTATATTTGTGTTTGATTTTTTTTATTTGTAAAAAATAAGGCACTATTCAACATTAGAGAGAAAAAAAAATAGAAAATAATTTTTTTTTTTTTTTTTTTTTTTTTTTTTTTTAAATAAAGAAATGAACATTTCTAAGTTGTGAAAATGCAGCCTGGTATCAGAAAAACCTAATAGCCTAACAAAAAAGAAATTAGATTAAAGGATAAAATGAAAATAATTCTTTGAATCTCTGGATTTATCTTCAATCGTTTTAAGAAGTAAAATCTATGGAAAGTCTTAACTCATTGGGACTGACTTTTTCTACTTGGAAATGTCAATTTCTCTTTTGAACAGGAAACGGGAAGGAGCTTTTATAGAAGATCAAATTCTGTATATGACATTACAAAAAATAAAATTTTCTTTTGGATAAAGTGAATTGAATATCTTTATGCTGAAAAATTATCCAGGTGTTTATTCACCACCACCTTGAAATTTCTAACAAACTCTAACATAGTTTTCATTCTCACAAACCTTTTTTTTTTTTTTTTTTACAAAGAAAAAAATGAATTATGGATTTGAGATAGAATTTTCTCTATTTGCTAAACATTTCATAATAAAAAAAAAACTTACTTCTAAAAATTGGTTGAATTTACAAGGTACTTTTTGTTCAGTTCATTATTTAAATTAAACTCAAATTTCTTATAGCATGGCTTTTATCACAAATAGTTTTTAGACAAAGAAAAATGTATCAATTTCTTATTCATTTACTGAATTAAATTTGGAAAATAATCATTAAAGTTATTGGCTAGTGGCATTAAATCTTGTTTCTCTGAAATAACTTTAGTCCTTCATATTTTATGGAGGAGTAAAATTTTGCTGTTAAGAATCTGTAAATGATTATTATTTCTGAAACAATCTTCCCAGCAATGTAAAAGATCCAAATGTAAATCCTTTCAGAAAATATTTTTGAATGGCCAATAATGAAGGAAGAATTCAGCTAATAATTGTTAAAATATTTAAATGAGATTCCTGTATAGTCAGTAACAAAATCACTAACCAAAATGTAAATGCAGTTGATAAATGGTTAAAATTTCAACCTTCAAATTTGTTTCATTATTTAAAAGCAAATTCTGATATATTTTTATGACTTGACCAATTGGATTCAAACATGTTGATTTAATTAACAAGACTTAATAAATCTAGTGATAAACATTATAAATTTCATACAGCTTTAGGCTTTTCTTATATAGAAATAATTAGAAAATTTAGCTTATATTAATATTTCTAAATAAAAAAAAGTATAAATTATACCACATTCAGATAGTGCCCCACTGCTTTGGGCCTCAGGTAAAAAGTTGCTGTAATTCTGCATTGGTCAATATTGATGCTGGTCCAAGCTGCTTGTTGATCACTGGTGTAACTTTGATCCACACAAACTCTGTCTATGTTGTGTTCTTGAACTCAGGACAGTGGATAATCAAATGTCGTAGTAATAACAGCTGCTATATTATGGAAGAAATGTCTCACAATGAGAATAATAAAATGAAACAATCTTCAATTGGTTTCATAGTTTTTGTTAGAACTTGGTTTTCCTGCATTTAACATTCAAAGGTTGAATCAATGTTTAGATATCCCAAAATATAATTTTGGTGAAAAACGAGAAGAACTTTAACTGATTGAGATAAGGTAAATAATTGGAGAATAGGTTTACATGTCAAGGGATAGTTTTTTTCACTCAAATGAAAATTATAAATCGTAAAACTTTGCCCGGCCGGAAGAAAAAGGTCGAATTCAACTTATCAACCAAATCCTTTTTCTATATTAACTCGAACAGGGAAAGGTGAAGAAAAACAGATTTGCTAATAAAGACTGGAGTTGGGGGAAAGAGACTGTAGTCGAGAGATCTCACGAGACTATCGTCGCAGTGAGTCGAGTTTAGATTTTAATTTGAAGCGGAAGAATTTTGGAGGAGGAGAATCGAGAAGACTAACCCCTGTTCTGAGAAGTCTGTATGAGACTGGACTATTAGTCATAAACCTACCCCAGGCGATTCAATACGCGTTTATCACACAAAAACCTCTCTCTGTTGGGAATTCGCTGGATGCATTTTGTCTTTTTTTTTTTTTTCTCATTTATGTTAAATGTTTTTATTCTCCCTGTAACCTCTGTTCTGATGTTATCTTCTTATATAAAAGACGTCAATATTTCCCCCATTGTTGTCTGGCTTCTGCAGATATTATTTCTTGTTTTATTTTGCCACATTCTAAAACTTCCTACCGCCAACTCTCACAGCCGTGTCCACACCCCCAGTGGACCGTGAACGCATGGGCAACACCCCGCTTACTGGATCTAAAAACTAACACAGCGTGGGCAGTGAGCAGGACTTGACCAGTTGACTGGTCGAAATAATCTACGGGTACTCAGGGAGCGTACGACCAGTTACCCCTAAGTTCGGTTCGGGAAAAAAAAACCCAAAAGAAGACACCGGAGGTAGAGGGGCTGTGGACGAAGTGGTAGATTTGGTTGCCATTGACCAGGATTGACCTTGAGTTACCATGGAAAATAAGGCCAAGAACAGCTTTGAAGGCAAGCCTTAAGTTATACTCAGGAAAAAAAAAAAAAAAAAAAAAAAAAAGAAAAACACCAGCAAAACAGACTTTGTTTGTTGCATCTAGTCGGGACCGACTAAGACCAGAAATAACTCTAGTCTGCGGACGATATTAGTCAAAAAAAAAAAAAAAAAAAAAAAAAAGGAAGCAAAACACGGAGCAGCGGACCTCAGGTAAGTCACTTTTTGGTTCCTCTACTCACTCATTGCACTTAGATCTGCCAGTAATATTGTTGATTTTTGTCGACCTTGTACGCAGTTGAAGCGCCACCACCGTGTGAAGTATTTTCCTTTGTTCTGTCGTTGATCTCTCTTCTCGTGGGAAAGTGGCAGTTGATAAGACGCTAGGATGAGCGTAGCAGGATCAGACGCCACAACTGACCTTGGGGACGTGGGAGTCCCCGAAATAACGATAGGGTTCAGAAGGCTGATAGGTAGTATGAAGCTACCCACTTATAAAGGAAACCCTGCGGACCTGCACGAATGGATTCTCTCCATCCAAAAGAAGCAGGTGATTTATGGCTTATCAGACCAGGAAATGGTGCTCTTGGCTTACGACGCCGCAGCGGGGCAGGTGTCTAAGTTTATAGGGGCATGGTACAAAGAAAACCCAGCCTCGACATGGACAGAGCTTAAATCCGCTCTGGTGCGGCAATACGCAAGTGAGCGTACGGCCATTGAGGCAGTCAGGAAATTATTCCGGCTGCAGCAACAGGAAGGAGAGACAAATGAAGAATTGGGAGAAAGAGTCGCGGGGCTAGCAGCATTAGCTTTTCCGGAATTGGTGACTCGGGACAGTGGCCCTATTCAGGCCTTGTTGGCCGATGTATATGTAGACGCGCTGAGCGACAGGGACCTGAGGGGCGATGTTCTGAAGGGAGGACCGGTCACCCTGGCCGCAGCCATAGAAGCGGCTCGGACCAGCGAGCGACTCTGGGATAGGATAAGAGGAGGTGTAGGAAGGAACCACCGGGGAGCCAAGGTAATAATAAAAAAGAAGGATCGGGAGCGGATCCAGATTCGGGAGCCGAAAGAAGAGGTAGAAGAGGACTGGGAGGCTGAGGCTGACCCCAATAGGAGAGCCTGGGATTTGCGTTATGGGTTTTTCAAGCCCACACCGGGCCGATATGGGCTGGTGTGCTGGACTTGCAAGTATAGTGGGCATCGGGCCCGCGACTGTCCGACAAATTATGGAGGCGATCCAAGATCTCGGGGGCCGAACTGTACAACTTGTGGCGAGTTCGGGCACAAGGCTCGATGGTGTACGGCGAAGAGGGACCGTAAACTGGGGATAAAGCGAGTTAATACGCTGGTGCAAGAGAAGGAAAAGGGTCCGGGAAACGCCAATGGGTCCCCCGTGAAAAAGTAAGAGGCAGGGTGGCCCCAGTGCAAGTAAGACCTCTGAGATGCTGGACATGTGGTGTGGTCGGGCACCTTTCGGCCAGTTGTAAGGAGCGAAAGTGTTGGCAATGTGGAGGATCGGGTCACCTAAAACGAACCTGTCCTCGCAGGAGAAAGTTAGGCCACGCAAAACAGAACAACCCCAACTCGAATAAAGGGGAGAAACAGGTTACTAGTCCGGGAAAGGAGAGTCATCCGGGCTTTACCCCACCCAAGAGGGCCTCTAGACAGAAATTGGAGCCCCTAGAGAAAGGCGAACTCCTGTTGCCGGCCCCCATGTCTCGGTTGTCGAGCAAATGGAAGAAAGAGAGAGAACATGCGGGAAGGAGAAAGGCACAGGTGTACCGTTTGCTGAAGGAAGGACCAGACTTCACCTGTAATGTGTTGCTTGGAGACAAGAAGGTGAGGGCCCTTGTCGATACGGGAGCTTCAGTGTCGCTAGTTAGCTCCAAGGTTTTTAGACAGTTGGGACTGAAGACGAAGCTTAGTCCTGTCGATCTACTAATAAGTCAAGCTGATAGTAGTAGGATGAGGATAGAGGGTATGACGTGGCTACCTTTCCAGTTGGCAAGAATCAGAGGTAAACTTAAGGTTTATGTGGCACCAGACTTGTGTGGTGAGCTAATTCTGGGGGGCGACTGGCTTAGGCAGAATAAGGCACGGATCAGTTTTGACCCCGCCACCCTAACATTGGACGGAGTAGGGATACCGTTGGGAGAGGATAATTATGAACAATTGCCAGTGGTGGCCCAGACGGATATAACGCTTCCCCCTAGGACTACTGTGTCGGGGAAGGGCAAGATTGTAACAGAAGGAGTGCTGAGCAGTGACCTGTACCAAGTGGTCCCTACTGATAGGTACGATGATAGTGAAAAGGAGATAACCGTATGTGATTCGTTAGTAAAGGGGTCGAGGACTGTTCCCTTACTGTTAACTAATGCTGCCAATAAAACTATTAAAATTAAGCAGGGAGAGGAGCTGGCACAGGCGTGCCCAGTGAGAGAAGTCGAGCAGGTGAGAGTATGGAATGAGAATAGGCCTGGGAATAAGATAGGTAGCAAGGAAATAAGGGAGGAGGATATAAACGCTCCTGAACATCATAGAAGGAAATTGAGTGGGTTGCTGAACAGTAATCAGGAGGTAATAGCCATTACTGACAAGGAACTGGGACAAACGGAGACAATTGAAATGAAGATAGATATGGGTAATCACCCACCTATTAAGTTGAAGCCGTATAGAACCCCAATCCACAAAAGAAAATTAGTAGAGGACGCAGTGAATGAAATGATGGAATCAGGGATAATCGAAAGATCCAAATCTTCCTGGAGTTTTCCCATAGTCATTGTGGAAAACAAAGATGGAGGGCATAGGTTTTGCGTGGATTTTCGTCAATTAAATGCCATTAGGAAACCGCTGGCAGTGCCCCCTCCCTATTCTAGCCCTTTTAGGAAAGTCAAAATGTTTTTCCACCTTAGTTTTGAGGTCGGGATATTGGCAAGTGGCCCTTAGCAAAAAGGATCAGGAAAAGACCGCTTTTTCCTGTCACATGGGTCTCTTCAATTTTAGAATTATGCAGTTTGGGTTAGCAAACGCCCTGGGTATATTTAGTCAGTTGATGTCCATCGTACTGAATGGCACGGAGGCCTTTGCCATGACATACCTAGATGACATCATGGTGTTTTCAAGGTCACCAGAGGAACATTTCGGACATCTGCAGGAGGTGTTCGATAGGTTAAAAGAACAGACCACAAACCCCTCAAATATTTATTAGAGGCGGAGTGGACGAATAAGAAGATACAGCAATGGGCATTGAAGCTAAGTGGATATAACTGCAAGATAGAATACTTGGCAGGGAAGGATAAAACCTGTGCTGACCTGTTATCGAGGATTCCGAAGCAACTAGAGACGGAATCTGTCAGGTTGGAGCCAGGTGTGGATGATAAGGCATTCCAAATTAATGTGATCAATTCACAGGCACCGAGGGAAGGACTTGGTTGAGAGGATCAGGACTTGGTTGAGAGGATCAGGAAACGAGTGAGACGGAGATTATTTCCGACCCCCACTGGAGAGATATTATTAGGCAAAACCAAGAGGATAGAGAGATAGCAGTTATTAGATCCAAGGTAGAGGCAGGGCGTGCCTCCAAATATATGGTGCATGATGGAGTGTTGTGTTACTTCCTCATCTCTTCCTGAAAGGTAAGTTTAAAAATGGTGATACATGGGAAGTTGAGAACGACCAGTGTCATAGGAGGTTGGGACACATGGGAATTGATAAGACATACGGATTAATAATGAGGAATTATTAATGGCCTAAGTTGTCTAAGGATGTTGTGAACCATGTAGAAAAATGCGTAACATGCCAAGTACAGAGTCGAAGGAGTAGGGAGTTCCCCGTATTAGAAACGGATGTCCCGAATTACCCATTTCAGAAAGTAAGCATGGACATTTCCGGGCCCTATAGAGAAACTCCTAGAGGTAATCTTTACATAGTGAGTTTTGTGGACTGGCTAACGAATTGGCCTGAGGCATTTGCCATACCGGATAAAAAAACGCAAACGGTGTCAGATATAATACTGAACGAAATATTCCCCAGATATGGGGCCCCCGAACAGTTGGTTTCCGATAATGGATCGGAGAATGTAAATCAGATTATGAGGGAGACGTTGAGGGAATTGAACATACAGCACGTAACCACCTCCCCATATCATCCCCAAAGTAATGCGAAGGTGGAGAGATTTCATAAGACCCTCGCTGATGTGTTAGCTAAACTAGCCGAGGATAATAGAGAGAATTGGGATTTATTCGTAACCCAAGCGTTAGCGGCCCTGAGGTTCTCCATAAACGAGACGACAAAATTTTCCCCTTACTACTTGGTATATGGCAGGGATGTAGTCTTACCTATAGACAATCTATTGCGACCTAGGAGGAAGTATTTAGGAGAGGATCATCACCGTATGGTTCTAGAACAACAGCACAAAATGTTTACGCAGGTGAGGAGAAGGATTCGAAGAGCCCAGAAGAGACGAAACGATAGAATAAACAAGGGCAGAGCCGAAGTCTCCTTCCAGATCGGGGACCCAGTGTATTATAAAATACACCTGAGAGAAGGTAAATTGGGCCAGAGATGGAGCCCATATTATAGAATAGTAGAGCAGACGGGTCCGGTTTCCTTTGTGATATGGGACCAATTGACCGGGAAGGTAAAGAGGGTGCATGCGAATGATATAAAACTAGCGGAAATAGGGGAATTGGAAGGAGCCGAAACAAGAACTAAACAGAAAAGGCTGAGGAGAACTACGTTAGTAGAACCCGAAGAGTTGGAGACGGGGAGTGAAAGCGAAGGGAGTGAAGAGATTGAAATTAGCCCAACTACCCTTCGAAGGCTGAGGGAGGTAAAGCGGACCCCAGCGGGACCTTCTGAGGAGGCAGGAATTGACCCTAACCTTAGGGAAGAAGAGGAACTGAGTGAATGGGAAGAAGAGGATGAAATTCCGTTAGCACAATTGCAGAGTAAATTGCGGGCTGAAGAAGCGCCTGGTGTTAATGAGGAATTACCACTGAAATTGCGATTAAGGGGGGGTGCAGCCCAAGCCCAAAGAGTAAGTGGAATCAGTACAATGGTTGTGCCGAATGAGTAACGGTCTGGGACTGACCGGGCAATTATCCTCGGTGTTGTGGGTTGCGTGGAAGGGCCCCCATGCATGCACGGCACTGGTGGTGGTGCAGGTCAGTGCTTGATATGTTGCTCTAAGATATAACCACCCATTCGAAACCAAAACAGAATGATTGAGTAAGACGAATTATTCTCTCCATATCCTTGCAGACATGGACGAGAGGAGGCTCGCGGTACTGATGATGCTGGTTCTGGTAGTTTATACCTGGGAACACAGTGAGAATACTGTATTTAAGAAGACAAGCGAAGTAGTTATAACTAGATCAAAGTGGTTGATAACTTTGGTGATAGACCTGCAGCCGTATGAGAAGTTACTGGGTCAGTTGAAGATCGAAGTGGACAAACTAGATACAGCCAGGACACAAGTCGCCGGAGACTATTTACAGACTCCGGAATACCACCGTATATTATACCCCTTAGCTCAGGAATCCCTAATACTTGAGAGACAATGGAAGGATATGAGTTACTATTTGAAGGGAATAAAGTTGTTACGGACCAGGCAAAGGAGGGCAGTACTACCTATAATGGGAAAGGCATTGAGCGTGTTGTTTGGTACAGTCTCCGAAGACAAAGTGAGGGTAATTAAGAGGAAATTAAAAGTGGTAGAGCAGAGGCAACAAGCTATGGCTCAGTCGGTTAAAGAGAGCGTATCTATACTCAATGTTACTAGGCTGGAATTGGCTAAGAATAGAGGGAGTATCAATTGGTTGATTTCTCACCTACGGGTTTTTAGAAAAGAAGTAATAAATGTAACCACGTCTATAACAACCGAATTACAGCAATTAGAAGGGTTTTTGCAAAGGTATTTTCAGTTGTTAGCTATAATGAGTAAGGTACGTCAAACAAGTCATTCTTTAACGGTGTTGTTGGAGCATGTGAGGGCACAATTAGACATGCTGTCGATGGGACACCTGTCGCCAAGTATAATAACTCCGGAATGATTAAGGGAGGCACTGCTGGAGATACAAGCCTTCGATTATCGGTAGACCCCACTCAGCAGTTATGGAAGTATTATAGTGCCTTGGGATGTGCTACCTTGCTGGAAGATGATAAATTGCTAGTGCTCGTGCCGGTGCCATTACTGGACAGAGATAGCACCTTTGAAATTTACCAGGTGATGAATCTCCCCCTTCCCTATCCAAAGCTATAGACGGAGTTAAGAGCAGTGGCACAAAGGTACAAAGTAGAGATGGAATTTGTCGCTCTAAATCTGGCCAGAACAAAGTTTATTCTATTGACACAGGGAGAAGCAGAAAAATGCAAGAATGACACCTCAGGTACCTGTGGGTCTGTGAGTCCAATTTATGTGACAGGTAGCCACCATCTGTGTGTACTAGAATTATTTAAGAAAAATAAGAAGGGAATTAAGGATCATTGTCAGGTAGAGGTATTAGCTAGGGTAATGTTGCCTAAAGCCATCGGTGTCTCCGACGGAATTTGGGTGGTGGCCACACAAGAAGAATTAATCCAAGGTGTGTGTGTGGGGGAGCCCACTACTACAATAAGGGTTACTCCCCCCTTTTTTTTTTTGTAGAGCTACCCCTCGGCTGTGGAGCTCATGGTCCATCTATCTCCTTACCCCCCTACTACCGCGCGGAAGAGACATTTGAAGAGAATGAGGCTTTATTAGAGCTAACGGAACGAATGCCAGTGGATGGACGGAATTGTGGGAGTCCATTATAAGAGAGATTCTAAGATGTCCCTAGAAAAGATGCCAGCGTTGTTAAAACCAATCGATAAGATTGATCTTGGACGATTGAAGTCACAGTTAGATAAGTTGGGTATACCAAATTCGGGCTGAGAGAGAACTTGGTTGATATAATAACCTGGCCGACCGTTGTGGGAATTATACTAATAATAGTCGTGGCCTTGCTAGTTTGGTGGTGGATGAAGAGACGTACGGTGTCGTCGACCGGGCAGAATAAACTGGCAGGGGAGTGCAGGAAAATTTCCGTTTAACTTTACCAAGGTGAAACCAGGGATGGACATCAGGAACCCCTAACAGATATTGAGAAAGACCGCGAAACCAGGAACTTTGACCATCGACAAAGCCTGTTGTGAAGGCTGTTGCAAAATTCGAGACCGGACGGACAGGTCCACGAAATAAAATTGAATTTTTTTTTTTTTTTTTTTTTTTTCGTATGAAACTGAAATAAAATGGTGAAAAGTCGACAACAGTTAAACACAATCGTTGTTTTCAAAAAAAAAAAAAAAAAAAAATTTAATTTAAGGTTCTTTTAAAAATTTTTTTTTATTATCATAAAGAACACTGAACTAGTGAACTATGTGAAAAGGTTCTAAAAAAAAAGATCACCACAACAACTAGTGAAACGGTTCTAACCGAAATTGCAAACCCGTGAACTTTTACATATGTATCGTAAGGACAATGAAAATGTAAATGGGCATAATGAGCCCTAAGAAGAACTGAGGACTCTACCTTTGCATGCTGGAAGAGACGTATAAGTAGACCCCAGTCAGAAGCATGTTGGACTGGGTTTTCTTGCATTTTTGGTGACATGAAAACTCATGTGTCATTTACTAGTAAATGACAGATGGGTAAGGAGAGAAATGTAACAGAGAGAGGTATACACACACACACACCACATGAACGCACACAAAATATAACTTTTATTGACTGGAAATGGAAACGGTGTTTATATATCAAAGTACAATTTGGGTTAAGATGTGTTTTACCGATGAGAAACACGATCTCAGGGCAGGAGGCGATGTTTTAAACCTGGGTCACTAGTAAACAATGGGGATGGGCGAGATACTTGGTTTTGTTTAACAGTATTTGTTTTTTAAAAGGTTGATTAAAAAAAGGTTGAATCAATGTTTAGATATCCCAAAGTATAATTTTGGTGAAAGAGAAGAACTCGTGATTGAGATAAGGTAAATAATTGAGAATAGGTTTAAATGTCAAAGGATAGTTTTTTGGAGACTCGTGGTAGCTGTATGAGACGTGTCCGGGCCGAGGGATCAATTCTGTGATCAGCTTTTGTCCTTTTTTTTCTATATTAACTCGAAATTTTCTGATGTAATAAAAAGCAGAGTCGGGCAGATATTATTTCTTGTTTTATTTTGACTGACGAGTCCACATCCCCAGAGTCACGAGACTATCGTCGCAACACAGTCGAGAGGATTTGACGGAGAATTTTGGAGGAGAGAGAAAGACTTCCCCCGGTTCTGAGAGGAAGAGTCTGTATGAGACTGGACTATTAGTCATAAACCTACCCCCAGGCGATTCAACTGGCAACAAAATATGAATTATTTTCATGTTTCGTTTATCACACAAAACCCTCTCTCTATTGGGAATTTGCTGGATGCATTTTGTCTTTTTTTTTTTTTCATTTATTTTAAATGTTTTTATTCTCCCTGTAACCTCTGTTCTGATGTTATCTTCTTATATAAAAGACGTCAATATTTCCCCCATTGTTGTCTGGCTTTCTGCAGATATTATTTCTTGTTTTATTTTTTGCCACATTCTAAAAAAGTCTTTCTAGCGCCAACTCTCACAGCCGTGTCCACATCCCCAGTCGACCGTGAACGTATGGACAACATATTATTTTTATATTTCTAAATACAAAAATATAAGTTCTCTGAAAATTTATCCTATCATCTTATCATATATCAAAATGTAAAATGTATAAATCCATAGAAAATATTGCTTTTTTTTTTTTTTTTCTGAAGCAAAAAGCATAAATTTTAACATAATCTCATTTGGTAATATGAAAATTAGTTAAATTATTTTTCATTTGTTAAATTAACTTATTTTCATATTTTTCAAAAAATCATAAATTGCAACAAAATATAAGTTACTTTTATTTTTGCAAAGTAAAATCATAAAACCACAGAAAATATAGCCTATTTTCAAATTTCCAATTGCAAAATTATAAATCACTAGATAATTTAGCACATTTTTATATTTCTGAATAAAAAAGCATAAATTGTAACATAATCTAAGTTTCATATGACAAAAGCATATAAAACTCAATTTTAATTATTTTCATATTTCTAAAAATATAGCATAAATTGCAATAGACTATAAATTATTTTCAAGTTTCCAAATGAAAAATCTTAAATGCTCTGAAAATTTAGCCTATGTTCAAATTTCCAATAGCAAAAAGTATAAATCTCCTGACAATTTAGCTCGTTTTCATATTTTTGAAGAAAAAGCATAAATTGTAACATAATTCATTTCATATTACCAAATGGATAAAAGCAAATAAATTTCATATTTTCTGAAAAATTCAAAACTTGCAACAAAACAAATAAAAATCATGAATCCACAGATAATGTAGTGTATTTTCATATATGCAATGCCAAATGGTATAAATTTCTCAAACATTTAGCTCATTTTTATATTTTGAAAGAAATAAGCATAATTTGTAACATAGTCTAATTTTCATATTACAAATAAAAAGACATAAATCTCAGATTAAAATATCTGAGATTTATCTGCCTTTTTTTATTACTTATTTTCATATTTCTCAAAAAAGCCATAAATTTCTAAAAAATTTCCAAAAGAAAATCATCAACCACAGAAAATTTAGCCTAATTTCATATTTACAATTGCAAAAAGTATAATTCACTAGAAAATTTATCTCATTTCTATATTTCTGAAGACAAAAGCATAAATTGTAACATAATCTCTCTAATTTTACCAAATGAAAAATAGCATATAAATCTCAGATATTTTAATATATGATCATATATCTCAAGAAAGTAATAAATTGCAAAATATACCTTATTTTCATATTTCCAAATGATTAATCCACAGACAATTTTGCCTATTTTCATGTATCCAATGACAAAACATGTAAATCCCTAGAAAATTTTGCTCATTTTTATATTTCTGAAGACAAACATAAATTGTAGCATAATCTGATTTTCATATTAGCAAATGAATAAAAGCATATAAATCTCAGATATTATAACTTATTTTCATATTTCTCAAAAAGTCATAAATTGCAACAAAATATATTTTCATATTTCTTGACTGTAACACTATATTCTCACCACACTGGACCCACGCACTCCACAAGATCGGCTGTTGGTCCAGCAGTTGTGACGTCCCCCGCCGCTGTTGCTCGTTCCTCGCTCGTTCGGGTGTTGCCACTCCAAACGTGACATCTGCCTGTCTGCGTCAGTTGTGCTATCTCGTCCGGTGACGACCGACTGGCTTGGTATTGGTCGCGGCACCCAAATGTGACGTTCTAACCTTTTGGTGATTCAGATGGGAATCTGGCTAGATTCGATATCAGCCTCGTCGTTCCCAACTCGCCTCCAACGTCTGGTTACCGAAGTAACTACTTTGATCTCCAGTCTGCCTACCCACGTTGTGAATTGACCTTAGGCAGACGAAATCAATCAGTCGTCGGGGCCGTAATGCAAGTCGAGTTCGAATAAGGGTGGTACCGCACAAGTAGATGTAAAAGTAAAAATAATAACTCGAAAAGTTCAAAGGTATAAAAAAAAAGGATAACAATACTTTATATCTGGTTGCTGGATACATAGGACTGCGTCTATTCCCCCGACCCGCTATATGGATTTGTGACACGTTGTTTTTGTTAGGCGAGTCTTAACATCTTAAGTTGTCTGTTCTTTAAGAAACTAGTTCTTGGTGTGTCTTTAGGCGATAGTCATAAAACTTGTTTTGGTGGTATGAGTCTAAGTCGCTCTTCAAAAATAAATTGTTCTTGGATTGAAGATGAGTTCAGAATTGCGTGAATCTTTCAAGTCAGCTATCTGCATGGTGGGTCTTCAGAGCTCTCAACTTAAACTCGAAAACTGGAAACTCAACTGAACTGAACTGATTTTCGCTCGCTGCGACTTTGCTTATATGGACGCCGACCAAAACCGGGGTGGGCTTTGTCGGGGTTTGAGGTTCCTTGATAATTCCAAATCCACAATCCCCTTCTTTTGTTTTCGGTCAGGAAAAATTTATTATTTCCATTTTTAGAAGTCTTCTCTTACACCTACCTTCTTTCGTCCTCATATGGGTCTCTTACCATACCCCCAGAGGGCGTCAACGGTTTTCCTACACCTTTGCAGTAACATCTCATACCTATCCTCTTAATGGGTGGTAGCAGGCCTCCCCACCTGCATCACATGATCACCTCCGCCTTGGCTCTCGTTAACATTCATCCAATGGGCGGCCAGCGGTGTGGGTGTGACCAGACTAGCCTTGTTTTAAAAAAAATCTTGCTCGAAGAAAAAAAAATTATCTTTTCTTTTCCTTTTTCCTTCTTTCTTTCTCTTTTCTTTCGTAGTGTGGTCCCTTAATTGCAGCTCTTATCCTCAATGTCACCTGGTACCTATCAATGAGATTTTCGCCAATTATCAAGTGGGTGATCATCTAGCGAAACACAGCCAAATTTTCTTCCCGATAAGGTAGTTTCGCTATCCTAGCCGTATTTGCATTCTTGGTGCCTGTTTCTGATAAAATAGTTTTGCTGTCATTGTCAAATTTCAACACAAAACAGACACCTTGTCTAACGATATCTTTCCATCGACAAAGACTTAACCTATTTTCTTTGTTTTTTTTTCAGCTCGTGTGTGGTCAACGGACGACCTATTAAATTTTTATCTCTTTAGAATTCTGTGGAAGCCCCAAATGGCATTCCTGTGACACAGTTAAATGTTTATCTATTTAGAATTCTGTCTCTGATGTTAGCTAGCCGATCTGGAATTCGTCAATTAGATTTTCGCTAGCACCAAGTGCCTGTTATCTATTCCCGATAATATAAGTTCGCCACCATGACACAGTTAATTTTTATCTATTTAGAATTCTTGACAATGGCAATGAAACCCTTCACCATTTTTCATTATCAAAATAACATCGCTAAATGTCCCTTTTGTGACGGCTTTCCTTTATCGTCTAAGTTTTTTTTTTAACTCTCGCCTCTCTTTTTCTTTCCCTTCTTTTCTTCCTTTTCCTTGCAGCCCTAAATGGTGTCACACAGGTTAGGCACAAGTCTCCGATTCCCAATGTCAGTTTGAAGCCACCCACCCTCCAGCTACATTGAGATTTTGTTTTGATCCTGGAGAGTGGTCATCAAATCGTAGAAATCTGGAAGCTCTCTGTTGGTCCAACTGCGAGTTCTTTGTGTGAAAATCGGGTTAACAGAAAATAAATATAACGATATAGTTATATAAATATAGTCGATTTAATTTTTAAAGGATAAATTCAAATGTGCACAAAAAATTCCTGTTGCACAAGGTTGAATGTTTCTTGCATGTGAACAATAACCAAACAAACATATACTTTGAATAATTTCGGTAAAGGAGAGATGTGGCCTTTTTGGTCTGTTCTTAGTGCAACTACTACAACCTTCAATGTTCCCGTTCTCAGTAGTAGTCATAGTATTAGTAGTAGGAGGAGTAGTGGTACTTAGATGTTAGTATTTCACTTCTTTGCCCTCAGCTTCAGCAACACACAGCGGATGCTACCTTTTCAATCTCTGATGTCTCTCTACTCAGTTTGACTGCATTTGAAGACAGACAAACCCAAAACTCTCTCTCTTTGGTTGGCTCGCCTCTTTATTAAGAGAACTGGCCTCAGTGTACCAGACTGGTGACGTATCTGTTTTTCTAGTGTAAACATACTGACATACTACCAAAGTACAACTTCACTCCTCCAAGAATAAACAATTTACTTTTTCATTGATTGATTTCCAAGGTTTACAATAAGATTGTTTATCACCTTGCTATTAATTATTCTGCCGCTCTTTGTAAACTACAGAGATTCTTGTTTTAAAAATAAATTCTAGGTCAAAACATTCTTGATTTTAACTTTGATTCTTATAGTGTCAATATCCATTTCTTTTTTTTTAAAAAGTTACAAATTTAATATTGTTCCAGTAATTTTCTATTAGTAATCTGACATCCTTTGTACACTTACAAAAAAAAAAAAATTGTGTTCTAAATTAATTTTCTGTAACATTTCAAAGTCTTGCTTATTCGAAAATGCCTCTCTTTACTTGGTGTTTTCTGTTTTGCAGCATATCCTCCTTTATTATCATTATTATTATTTCACACAACTAAAAATCATAAATCCACAGAAAATTTTGCCTGTTTTCATCTTTCAAATTGCAAAAATTCCAAATCCCTAGAAAATTTAGCTCATTTTTAGATTTCTGAAAAAAAAAAACATAAATTGTAACATAATCTAATTTTCATATTAACAAATAAAGAAAAGCATATTCTATTTTAACATATTTTCATATTTCTCAAAATTTTTTAAATTTCAACAAAATATAACTTATTTTCATATTTCCAAATGAAAAATCATAAATTAACAGAAAATTTAGCCTATTTTCATATTACCAATTACAAAAAGAAAATTTAGCTCATTTTTATATTTCTGAAGAAAAGAATAAATCGTAAGATAATCTAATTTTCATATTAACAAATGAAAAAAGCATATAAATCTCAGATATTTTAACTTATTTCATATTTCTCAAAATGTCATAAATTGCAACAAAATGTAACTCATTTTCATATTTCCAAATAAAAAATCATAAATCTACAGAAAATTTAGTCTATTTTCATATTTCCAATGCTTGTAACACTTCAACTCAATCCTGGCTCACAGCAAACCAAATATAACATTTCAGGCTTGATCCTGGCTCTCAACACTTCAATCCAATCATAACAAACGGCCACAAATATGACCTTGCATCGTGGTCAGCCTGGGGTGTTTGATCAATGGAGTGACCTCTTTGAACCTAACCTGTCTTACCCCATGTTGTGATTGTTTTGATTATAAGGAGGTCAAGATCAATCCGTTGCAGATATCTTTGTGTTGAGTCAAAGGAAGTTGTACAATTGATAAAAAAATAGCACTCAAAATATATATAAAAATAAATTACTATTTTTATATCAATTCTGCATACAAGAGTTTGTTAGTAGTTGTGTTCACATACAGGTGTTTGTCAACCCAACCTGTACCTAAATCAGACGCAACACTTGGGTAAGCTGGTAAATTTTTGGCTTGCAGAGTTATCAAAATTTGTGTTAGTTTTGGTAAGTTTTGCTCAAGGCTGAAGTTGGAGGTTCTTGTGTTTGGCAGGAAGTGTGGAATCTCTCAGTGACCTCCATCACTTCCCTTGTCAGCTTGCAACTCTGACTCTGAACTGAACTGTCTGAATGGCTTTCATGCATTCATTTTTATGGACTCCAACTAGAAACCAGTGCAGGGCAAGATGTAGGCTGGGTTTCAGTGAATCCCTTGATTTCCAACAAAAGTATATTATTTTTGGTCTTGAGAAATCAAATTCTTAATTTTGGGGAATTCTCCCTCTCTCGTGGTGGAGGGGGGTTTGCAGACATTGCTCTGCTCGGCTGCTTCCACCTTCTCTTAGTACCATTTCTCACTATTGCTTCCCAGTGGGAATGAGCAGTTCCTTCAACCTCCTTAATGTCTACTCTGTGCCTGCTACCCTTCAGTGGATACAGACAACCTCTCATCCTTCCTTGATCACTCTTCTGTGCCTGTCATTTCCAACATTCGGTCAGAGATTGATAAAAAAAAACAAAAAAAAACATGGTTTCACATAATTGAATTGACACCTACAATTGGCTTTCTCACCTCTGACCCAAGAGACACTTTCCCAGGAAAATCTTTATTGCTCAGCAGGCAGGTGTTCAATTCATTGTTTTTCATTCTGATATCTTGCAAAATGAATTCATTTAGTTTTAACTCAATTCTTCTCTTATCAGATTCAGACATTGGTTGTCACAGGATGTTAAAAGCTGATTTCTTCACACAAACTGAGAATCACTTTCAAGTGGTTATTTGGTCCATTGTACATATTTTGATTCTCTGGGAACAATTTTATTATCAGTCCATCTTTTCTTATATATCGTTTAACCCTTTTCATGCTAAGTTATCCATCATTATCTCGTTTTCATTGATTTTCCAAGTTGTTATTATTATTATTAATTACCAGCAACCCAAATAGTGTTAAATAACAAAAAGTATGTATCTCCTGAAAATTTAGGTCATTTTCATATTTCTGAAGAAAAAAGAATTGTAACAATCTAATTTTCCTGTTACCAAATGAAAAGCACATAAATCTCAGGTATTTTCACTTATTTTCATATTTCTCAAAATGTCTTAAATTTCAACAAAATATAACTTATTTTCATATTTTCAAATGAAAAATCATAAATCCACTGAGAATTTAGCCTATTTTCATATTAACAATTACAAAAAGTATAAATCCCTAGAAAATTTAGCTCATTTTTATATTTCTGAAGGAAAGAATAAATTGTAACAATCTAATTTTCATATTAACAAATGAAAAAAGCATATAAATCTCAGATATTTTTGAGAAATATGAAAAAAGTTAAAATATCTGAGATTTATATGCTTTTTTTTTTTTATTTAGAAATATAAAAAATGTTTTTCATTTAGAAATATGACAATAAGTTATATTTAGTTCATATTTTTGCTTTTGTATTCAGAAATATAATGAAAATCTCAATGTTGTAAAAATTCATGGTTTTATCATTTAATAAGAAAATAAGTTACATTTTGTTCACATTATGCCTTTTTATTCAGAAATATAAAAAAAGTTAAATGTCTTAAGACTTTTTTTCATTTAGAAATATGAAAATAACCCAGTTTCTTCCTATTTATGCTTTTTTATTCAAAAGCATAAGGTAAATTTTCCAACAGTTCTTGATTTTTTTCATTTAGAAATATGAAAACAGCTTACATTTTGTTCATATTTATGCTTTTTTATTCAGAAAAAAAAAAGAAAAAAAAAAAAGCTAAATTTTCAAATGGTTCATGTTTTTTTCATTCAGAAATATGAAGTTACATTTAGTTCAGAAATACAAAAAAAGCAATTGTTCTAATTTAGAAATATGGAAATAAGTTACATTTAGTTCATATTTATCATTTTTATTGAGAAATATAAAAAAGCTAAATTTTCTAAACATTCATGGTTTTCTCATTAAGAAATCTGAAAATATATTTTGTTCATATTTATGATTTTTATTGAGAAATATAAAAAAACTAAATGTTCTGAAGATTCATGGTTTTTTTTTATTTAGATATTTGAAAATTAGTTACATTTTGTATATAATTAAGTGTATTTATTCAAAAATATGAAAAATAGCTAAATATCCTAAAGATTCTTGGATTTTTCCTTTAGAAATATGAAACAAGTTACATTTAATTCATATTCATGCTTTTTAATTTAAAATTATAATAAAAAGCTAAGTGTTTTAACAATTGTTTTTTTCATTTAGAAATAAAACATTTTGCTCATATTTATGATTCTTTATTCAGAAAAATAATATCTAAAATGTTCTAACAACCCTTGCTTTTTTCATTTAGAAATATGACAACTCATTTTCATATTTCTAAATGTTAATTTTCTAAGGATTTATTTATACATTTTCTTAGGTAGTTTCATGATTCTATCCTCCCACAATTCTGCATCTTTCTTGCTGATAAACTGATCAGTGGTTTCCAGAGAATTGAAGTTCTTGCCATTAAGATAATTTTGTCAGGATCAAAATAAAAAGTAATCTGAAGTGGACAAGGTCAGATCTGCTAATTTATGCCAACATCTGCAAAGAATCCTGAGGTGTGGCATTGACCTGATGGAAGATGATGCCTTTCTCCTTGGCCAATTCCAGATACTTTTCATTGATTGTTGCCATTGGGAACAGTACTTGTCTGATTTTGTGTAAGGAGCTTGTAATGCACAGTCACAGCATATCACCTTTTATTCAGATGCAGGCCAACTTTGGAAATGTTAACATTGGTTCATTTTGTTTTCCTATGACATTTTCTGACATTGTTTTCCTATGACATTTTTTGTTATACACAAACTATTTTTCATCACCTGTAATCATTCTTTTCAAATTTCCTTTGGACAGAAAATCACAAATGGAAATGCAGTTCAAATTTTTTCTATTATTTGTGAAGCATCCAAACAGCATAACAATTCATATATCAAAGTGGTTTTCAAATTTGTGATAATGCTCAGATGTGAGATTTGTGTAGTATGTCTGGATCAGTTTTTAATAAAATTTTGATTTTGTTCTCATTAAAGACTGCAGGCCTCATGGAACATTTTCAGTCATTCAGATTGAAATTTCCACTTGTGAACAATACTTTCATCATCACCACAAACAGCACATCTGCTAGTGCAGTTGTTTTTCATTTTCATAAATAAAAGAGCACCTAAAGATGAAAATACAGATTATTTTCATCTTTTACCAATATTCTACTTTATCAATAGCTGTTAACACCTCAAATTGAGTGAAGAGAGGAGGGATAGACAACTTACTCTTATTTAACACACTATTACAGAGCTGCCAATAGTTACGAGGACCAAAGACGATATGGTACTTCATTCTGTTAACAAAGACTTGAAGACATGTTTACAATTATTACAAACAAAAACAAAGAAGTGTCTGTTGTGATTAGAACTATCATGCTGGTACAGCCTAAAAATGTGATTCCTGTGGGCTATAGCTGCTGAACAGGCAGGTGTAAACCAAGGGGAAGATTGTAGTTTCCCCTGGTATTTCTGATGAGGTATAAAATTTCAGTGGCACAATTCTCAATAGGAATGTTAAAAATATCCATCCAAAGGTGTCTCAAGGAAAGTCACAAAATACATTCCAATAAGTACACACTGGTAGTAGAAAGAAGTCTTATGAATAGGAGGTTCCAGTCTAATAGATAACCCAAAATAAATATCAACAGATACTATAACGTGATCAGAATTGCCAAGCTGTGAGGCTTAACCAGAGCCAGGAGATGAATTAAGGAACAAAACAAGCAAAGAAGCAGGTCAATCAGAATTATTAGAGAAATCCACCATTTGATGGAGAGACTGAGCAATGGAAAAATTGAAATTCTGAATACTCGCAACATCAGTAACATTAGAATGATTAAGCTAGTTGACATGATGAGCATTAAAATCACACAACAAAAATGTTTCAAAATGGGATCGCCCGTATTTGCACTCTGGCAATCTATGTTCAAACTAGTGTTGGCAGCAACACTTTATGACAAACTCTCATAAGATTATGCTTTCTAGGAGAAAGGGGCCAAGTAATCATCAGTGTCTATCATCTATGGCAATAAATACAAATTGGCCTCGGGGTACATGCAGAGACACCTATGCTTTCAGTCATATGTGAAATGAAACAACTATTGAAAAACGTTACAAACTTTCATTTGAAGCCAATACTTATCATCCACAAATTTTAGATCCATTGCCAAAATGACAAGATCACTATTTTGGCATTTGATATTTTGGAACAACAATATATCAGCAATTTATTTTAAGCAAAACAAAGTTGTGCACCAAAAACAATAGCAAAATTAATGTGGGGGGGGGAGAGAAAAGAAAGATAAAAAAGTGAATAAAGAGAAAAAAATGGCAAGTTTGCTTTATTCACTTTTTATGGTAATTTCACAAATGAAAAAAAAAAAAAAAAAAAAAAAATGATTCCTTTTGATAACTTTCATTTTTTTAGAATAAAATGAAGGAAAACTTATTTTACTCATTTTGTAGGATGAAAAAATGTTTAAATCCAATACACAGGATATGTATTCATTATTTGCTGGTTTAGCCTTGAAGAATACTTTATTTAAAAATGCTTGTGCTTATATGAAGTGTGTGTGTAAAATATAATTACATACAAGGATGCAAAAAAAAAAAAAAAAAAAAAAATGCAACACTTGACTTTAAACAAAACAGTGTGCTTAAATTTACCAGCAGCTACTTTGCCAAGTTGCCATAGAGATTGAACAACTGGGGTCACCCTTGCACATCTGCAATGGTAATGACTATGGCTTCTTGGATAAATATCATCTGAGGGGTCCAAGTAGGTCCAATAGTTGTTTCATACACTGGGTTTTGTAAAACAACCCAACCATATTGCTGCAGACAAATTATCAGTTTAGCAACATGTGAAGAGTTATTGTCAAACATTCTCTCTCAAGGTGTCCAGTCTTTGACACCAAATGAATTAACTATGTGATATGAAATCCACAAGCAGCACACTTTTTGCATCTAAGAACACAGTTGTCAGCAATTTCTCTGATGACTGCTGTTTTGTTTTTTTTGTGGGGTTGAGAAGAGAAGTCATGGAATAAACTTGTCTCTTTGTTCTAAAAGCAGAAAAAATAAAATAATTAAATCTACCTGTGTTGTAGATCTTGTGTCCTTCAGTGAATTGCCAAGATGTAGTTGGGAATTTGCTCTTGGCATGCAAAAATTTTATTTCATGTTTATTCACTAGCTTATGGTGAGCCATCTTTATGGTGATGTGACGTTAATATTACAACTTTTATGCTGACCTATATCTTACTTTTTGAACATCCTGTGTGTGTGTGTGTGTGTGTGTGTGTGTGTGTGTGTAGCTAAAATTTTTATTAACAAATAGGGATAATTTTTTTAAATTTACAGTGGCACAAAAAAAAAAAAAAAAAAAAAAATTCAAACTCTACATGAAGCTCAGAAAATCCTTATTTTTGCCACTTAAAAATTACCAGTTCAACATAAACAGTAATTCTTTTCTAAACTGACCAATAACCCTAGCACCCAGATGCATATGAAAACATCTCTTGACATTAGGTAGACTGAAAATTCAAACTACTAATCTACCATTGTACGCACACAGCTTGACTTTTCTTAGATTCTTTTTCCTCACTGTTACAAGGCGGACAGTACTTTCTATTTTGAGAGTCCAAAGTCTAAAAGGAAATAGGATGCATAATCAAAAGTTATTTGTTAAACAATTCTAAAAAAGGAAAAAATTACTATGTTCCAGATAATCCATTAAGGTTTCAAATATTTTCTTACCTAAAATATGCAAGGGTTGGGGGCACTCGTCTTCCTGGACAACTTGAGACAGAGAAATGATGTGGGTGAGTCTGACACTCAAATGGGTTTGTATATATTCACTCCTCAGTAATCATTAAACTTTAGGGTGGATAATTACTTGTAAGGGTCTGTGTGCTAGACCTTGTTTAACTCTTTAGCATTAAACTTGCCTTGTAAATATTGGCTCTCAATGTTCAACCCATCGTAACCCGCCCCATGTATACTTGGCCATAATACATGATGACATCATCGCAAATAATGCAAAAAGTCGCACAAACAGTGAGACTTTGACAGCCAATATTTACGGGGTGGGTTTGAGTGTGTTGAATACTAAAGGGTTAACAGAGTCCTTATATTTCTTCCTCTACCCTCAACATTCAGAATGTTTTTGGTCAATGCAAAAACCATTTATGCACAACAAACAACTTTGCAAAAGATGCCAATGAATCTGAATTATTTAACACAAGCATGCTTGTAATTTGAACAAAACAGTAGCAAATACAATTGTCTATGAAACACAGGTCTACCTAAGGGCAAAGTGATTACTTTAAGCAAAGTCTGGTACAAAATAATTACAAGCAGGTACTCCATCCACCCATATCAATAAAACTCTAAAAGGAATAGCAATTGTCAAAAGCAACTTAATTTGCAAAAATACACAAAATCATGGTACCCAAAAAAAAGAACAAAAAAAAAAAAAAAAAAAAAAAAGAATTATTTATAAATTAATTTTTTTTTAATCTCAGGGAAAGAGAGGCAACAATTTTTGTCTTTGTTTTGGAGGAAAATAATACAAAAAATGAAAAATAGGGGATATATATATATATATATATATATATATATATATATATATATATATATATATTTTTTTTTTTTTGCAAGAGAAAGAAAAAAGATCTTTATCAAAAGAGAAAAAAGTTCAATTGTTTAAAAAACATCTTTATTAATAAAATATCCTTTATAAATTAGAAAAAAAAAAAAGAAAGAAAAGGAAACGTAATTTCAATCATTGAAACAAATTAAAAATTTGTTTAATGCTCAAATGACACCATATTGAGAAACCTCTTCCTGTTTTAATTTTCACACTGCAGAAACCATTAAAGATGACACAGACAAACAGTCAACAATTTTCTACTTTCCAATCAAAAAAATCTCTAAAAACAACACATTCTGTAAACATTAAAGTCACTTTTTTTTTTTTTTTTTTCAATGTTAACTTGGATTTTTGCCTATCAGCTTAATATATATCTTTTAGTGTTGAAAATTGTTAAATAAAAATATAACAGAGGCTTCTGCAATATGGTGATTGAACACTGACCAAAATTTTTTCAAAATGAGACTAAAATGGAGAAGAAACAGTTGTATAAAAATAAAAAAAAAATAAAAAAGAGGGGGGAGGGGTAAGGATTTTTTTGTTTGTTATTTGACTGCATATGCATCTTTGTTAGTTTATAAGACACAGTCTTTCATAATCCCCTTTTCCTAAACTGTGGACAGGCCTTTGATGACAAAATTTTTGTTTTTAATTCAAATCCTAAATGGGTCACTTATTTAAGTGCTTTGTATTTTGCAATCTTACATGTTTCCCAAATTTGTGTGTTTTTTAAATGGCACATGACTAATCTTCCTAAATACAGAGCTCAGTTCATTTATTATTAACTTAGAAACAAAATAGAGACTTGATAATCTAAGCCATCAATTGAAGAGATGAGTTTCCAATGCAAATATCAACATTTTAAATAATCAAAATACATTTTTTCATTTGTTTCTGTTGGTGACTCATTCATGGAATATTCATAAAAAGTATGTCTGGATAAAAGTTAGTATTTGAAAGAGAAAGAGAGAAAGAGAAAGAGAGACAAATGCTAAGTAGTTCCAGACCTGATTGTAAGACTGATGATGAATCCTCTAATGAAAAAGTTTTCTACATGATAAATTCAGATTAGATATCACAATCTATGGAGGAGTGATAAACAGATTAAAAATCAGTAATTTAATATTTCAATATTTCCCAGAAAGTGCTAAATTACAATAGGAATGTTTTTATTTCCTAAATGTAATTGTTTTTCAATGTGTTTATTCATTAATGACCCACTTATCAAGATTTTACTACTGATAAATTCTGTTGGTGACTAGTTTTTCAGACCTAAAAGGAAGAAAAAGTGGGGAAGGTAGGTTACATGGAAAAAGGTGTTATTTTGGTTTAATTTCCGGAAATTTTATTAAAACCTGTATAGAAAGATAAAATAAATAAAATGATGCAACAAAATGTTTGTTGTCCAGTTCCGGAAGTAGTTTAAAAAAGTTAAGGAAGCTTATTTAGAAAAGAAAAAAAAAAAAAAAATTTGCATCAGATTTTTGGCAGGAGTTCAAATTTCATCAGTTGTTAATTTATTAAACATTTATGAATATCAAATGAATTCACATAAAAATAAAACCTGAATTATGGAAAATTATCAATTTATTTTTCTGATGTAATTTTCAAAAGTACAATATTTGTGTTCATGACTAGTTCAAACCTTAATTACTTAAATTATCTCCCGTTGAAAAAAAAAAGAAGAAAAAAACAAGCCTGAAAAAACATGGACAATTTTTGCATATCTATTTCTGCCTTTCAAAGAAAAATTACAAACAGCAAGTGAACTCGTATAACCTCAATAAAATATTGAGTTATCTCTCGAGAAATCTTTAGACAATTGAACCACTTAAAAAAAAAAAAAAAAAAAAAAAAAAAAAAAAAAAAAAATTTTTGCCACCAGCGTGGTTTAAGAATAAAAGTAAATTAAAAAATTTAAACAATGCAGGAATAAAAAGCTCAAACTAAAAATATGAATGTGTGATTTTTTTTGTTTGGTTTTAATGTGTGTTGTGAACAGATGAATCAGGGTAAAAAAAAAAAAAAAAAAAAAAAAAAAAATTACCACCAAGTTTCATAAAATATGACTGGAGGTTTTTTGTTTTATTTTTTTAAAAAATTTTTTTCTATTTTTGGTTTTGTTTTTATCTTCATCACAAGGGGCCTTCCACTTAGAACTAAACACTGTTGTGTTGTCATTTTTTTAAATACATAAACACGGAAGGAAGGAAGAGTGGGATGATGGCGAGATGTTTGTTTTTTTTTGTTTTTTTTTATTCACTTGCATGAACATGACTGAAGATCTGGGATGTGCACTAATAATGGCTGTTCATGTGTGGGTGATGGTATTTTGAGGTAACTATGGCAACAGGCTGCAACTTAACTTCCAGGGGCAAAACACATAACAACTAAGTAGCTTCAGTCTGCTGTTGTGTTGGGGACTGGAGGTAATCATGATGAAATTTGAGTCCTACAAATCCACAGTTCCATATTCTACAAAAATTATAACTACAAAGTTTTAATAGATTTTACAGGCCATGATTGGATCAAAGATTTTACAAATATATAAAGTGGGTGGGGAGGACATTAAATTCTTTCAACATTAAGGTTCTTTATAGCAGCAACATGACATTAACCTTTGTCTAAAAACTCTACCCACTTTAGCTAAATTTATTGGTTACAATATACAGACAATCAATATTGAAGATGACAGGCTAAAAAATGTTTTATAAAAGTCATAATTATTCCTTAAGGGCCTGAAAAAAATAATAATAGATATGTTGCATTCTTTTTATTTTTAAATTCAAACCCAACATATCAAAAAAAAAAAAATTTTTCCATCTGATTTCCAATGACCAGAACTAGTGAATTTTAGAAGTATAAAGCTATTTATCAGAAATGGCAGCCATTTCTACTCTGACTGGAAACTTGTAGATTTCTTTTTCATTTTGGACAAAAAAAAAAAAAAAAAAAGATGTTATCTACTTTGTCTGGTGATTAATCCCCTACCTAATAAAATATTACAGAAAATAGGATATTGTTTCTCTCTATAATCTCATTTAAGCATTAGGGATTTAACATTCTAATATTAATTATGAGGATAAAAGATATTGGATTTTTTTTTTAATTAAATTTTCTTAGGCAAGTCCATTTTGTAAAAAAAGTAAAATGTTTGTATGTTTTTTTTCTATGAATCCAAGTTTCATTAAGAAATAAAAGATTTCATTTCTGATGAAGGAGACATTCTGATATTTTTTTGACATTAATCACTAACAAAATAGATTTTATTCCAAACTCAAACAAAATTCCTTCAAGCAACATAACCCAACAGGTTTCAGATTGCATGGACATTTACAACTTTCTCTACATATCATTTTCTCTACTTTATCTGGTTAAATAAACAATGTAAGAGACAAATTTTAACAAAACTCAAGCACAAAATTTAGCCCTTTTTTCAGTGAAAAATATTGAATAGTAGTGACCAGCTCCCTTTAGAAGATTTCAAGCATTCATTTATTACACAAATGTCCCCATTTTTGTTGGTTTTCAAGTGACAAAATTTTGACCAATGCATTTTCCAATCCACTGCATGTGACAGAAAAATTAAATGTTATTTTGTTTATAATAGAACAAGTGCAAGCAGGATGTGTCATTCAACCAAATGATGACGATGATTACAACATGTAGAAGATTGAAGCAGTAAAGATGAGGACATTAGTGTAAACTTACCAATAACATTTACAGGTACAAAACAGATCCATTTTAAAATTGCCTCAGAATAAGGAATCAGTTTATTAACTGAATAGTAAGAAAACTAACCCACATTTTTATGTACATCAAAAACAAAGAGAGATAGGGATATGAATGTGAATAAAATTTTATATCAAAACCCCCAAGATGTGTAGATGGTGCTCAAGCAAACAATCAAAACATTTGAGCAAAACAAAAGGTATGACTTTTCAAGAGAAGACAAAATCTATTATTTTCATTGATAAAAAAAGTTTTATATCAATGAACAGTTACTACACTTTACTCCATTTATAACTTTTTTTTTATATATCAAAATGTTTGAAAAGCCTTATTCCTTTATATATTTTAGACCCCTATTTCACCTTCAGAGCTTTTTCAAATGTAAATCAAACAAGCATTAAAAATTGAAACTATTCAGAGATTTCATTTTAATCACCTTCCAATGAACTGGAGTTCATTTGATTTTCATTATAAATTTATAAAATGGAAGTTCTCAATTCAATGGATTTTTATGGTCACTTTAAGCTTTAAAATATCAAAATATAACACCTATTTAAAAAAAACAAAAAAAAACAATAAAAATAATTACTCATCAAAATTTAATGAGACTAGATTGCATTTTAACTCAGGAAACACCAAATAACCTTACTGAATACCTCCAAAAAAAAAAAAAAAAAAAAAAAAAAAAAACTTTCACCAACACAGAAGCAGAGTAGGAGATTATTATCAATGACAATAATAATAAAAGGGAGTCAAGTATCAAAATACTTCACTTTGTGCAATTAATCAAGTCTGTGTGTGTTTGTTTTTAATATTGCATATTTTACAAGTACACAACTGATGACACTGGGGATGGTAGAGTGAAAGACTAAAGGCTGGCTCCTGGACTCAAATTTGAACCAGCTAAGCCATGACACTTGTCCCTTAATAATTATAAGAGCAAACTTTTTTTTGTGTGTGTGTGTGTGTGTGTGTGTGATTTATTAGTTTTCCACACTAAATTGCTTTAATCAGCAAGTGCCAATAATGATGATGGAGATAATGGTATAGTGTTATTTTCTAACAGCAGTGATGGTAGTGTCGAGACAACAAAAATACCATCACCACACTACAAAAGGACATAGAAGAGAGCAGGGCTATTGGGAGGAGAATGAATATGAAGAGCTGAACCTGAAAATTTTCTTACATATAGGAGAGAAAGAATAAATTTATCAAAAGTTGGAATATCTCTTCACACTAAGTCATCCTGAAATATGGTTCAGAGCTGAATTGTCTAAGTTCCATTTCCTTTGAGATTTTTTTAAATGAGCCTCTCCATTAGATTTATCTTTAGCAATTTAAAAATGTCTTACTTCATCACCATTACAAGGAGAAAAAAAGCCTTGAGTGAGAAAAAGTTCACTTTAGGCAGTGAACAAAATTCTCACATACAAAACAAGACTATTTTATTTTTAATGGGGAATGAACTTGCTGAATTTTGTCAAGACTTTGGCTAATAAAAAGCTTTACAGACTTTTCATAAGATCTTTCTTACCATGACAATTGTTGCAGGTTTTCCTTAAATGATTTTTTCTTTATTGGTAAATGGTGAGTGTTGTTTTTATCATAAAGTGAACTTTCAGCATCAAGTAAATTACCATACTAAATGAACATATTAAACTGATATTTTTTTTTTGTAGTTGCTTCCCTACAAGAAAACTAAAAATCTTAATGTGTACCTACACTGACAATGTTGTTAGACTATCTTTCTATAAAAATGTATTAGAAAAAAACTGACCTGTTATTTATAACAATAAAGAACTTTAATTTGCTTTTGTGTTATTGTGTTTCAAGAACAATAACAAATTATTTGTGAAATAACAAATGCATCAGAGAAATGAATTAGAGACAAGTGATTGCTTTGTAAGAGAGAGAAAGAGATGGGAGAGGGGGAGATGTGTTTGTGTGTGTGCACATGTGTGTATGCAGTTGAAGACAACTATTTTTCAGTAAGTGATAGTTTTAGGATTCGTTCAAGTTCATCTTCTTCGGCCTTACGTCTGTGCTCCTCCTCCTGCTGCTCTTTCTGTGAGATTTCCATTGCCAACCGCAACTGTTCATCATCATTTTCCAACGTTGGCGAAGATAATGGCTCGGAGATTATTTGACGATTCATCCCAACATCCAGTTCAGATCCGGACATCCGGATGCTCTCAGCAATGGCCCTGTCAAAGTGTTAAAATTAAATTTAAGACAGAAGGTCATTTGTTTCTCATTTAGGCCAAATATCTTTTTTGCCAATATTTTGTAAACACAGAATAAACAAGATTTGAGTCTTCTTTTTTAGAAATATTGCAGAGATGAGAAATAGCCTAATTCTCCACTGCCAGGTTTTTTTTAAAAAAAGATTATGTGTGCATGTATATATATATATATATATATACCAAAGTATATAATTGGTATACACGGAATGAATTCCAATAACCAACAATTACTATTCTTAAAAGAGTGCTCAATACAAAGTAGAGCAGATATAATTATTTTTATAAAAAAATTATAACATAAGTATGTTATAAAATCACTACAAAAATAGCCATTTTGTTTCAACACACTCTGTGTCTTATCAAGTGATGATGTTGAAAAGAAAATAAATGGTTTTAAACTTTCTGTGAGTGGCTGGATGTTGATTTGTTTTTGCATAGACAAAGTAAAACCTTCCCTAATGTTTGTCTTAAATGACTCAAATAGCCTCCAATAGTGAAACACGTTTCAAAACAATAAATAAATAAAAAAAAAAGATTATCTTCTTTTTATTCTTATGCCAGTATCTCTTCTCTGAAAATCTAACAAATTGATATTGCTTAAGAAAAATTAAAATCTAAGCAGATTCTACAAGCCAAACTTAACCAAAGACATGGTCTGATAATTTTCTTTATAACTTTAAATGAGGATTTTTCAAATTTTTCTATTTTTATTTTAATGATAATGCCAAAACTCTATAGTTAACATAAACAGTGATCTTTTATAAAGTAAAAGTTAATTTGTTTATCAATCAAAGAGGGATTAATTGTGTACTAACTGGCAAAGAAAAATTGACAAGAAGGCATGTGTTAAGAAAAGAATAATTACAATACAAGCAATTCTACCCTAGACAATAACTGATTATTTTGCTATAAATATGAATAGCGTGTTACCTCTGTAATAAGCGTTCCTCTTCCATGGAGGCATTTCCTGTGGACGGTCGGCTTTTGTTTAGGGCTTCCCAGAATGTCACCTGAAATAAGAAGCAACACATACAGATTAAGCAAGAGAATAAAATTGCTACCAATTGGTTTCATTCATTTACCAACAACACAGTTGTCTTCAATCTCTTAAAAAGAAGAAAAAAGGTAGGAACACTTGTATTTTATTACAAGGCAATATCAAAATTAATGGTTGTTTCTTCATAATTCAAATTTTATAAATCTGGCTTGCCTTTCATAGTCAAACTTTGATGCTTAATGATTGGTTCAAGCCATTTGAATAATCACATATCATTACTTAAAATAATGTGAAATTAATGCCAGGCATTATATATATATATATATATATATATATATATATATATATATATATATATATATATACATGGTGTGTGTGTGCATGGCATATACAGGATGTATGATTTGAGTATCAAATATCAACTAATTAGCAATTTTTGCCTAAGAAGAAATATGTTAACATTCAATTTTCTTTTCTTAGTCCGTCTTATTAGCTTCCATGTTTTGGTTGACCCAGTCTTCAACTTACTTTAAATAAAAGATATCTGGTGTAAATTCTTTTTGTGAGCCACATTCAGTTATCAAAGCACTTTCTGCCAACTGCAAGTTCTCTTATCGTACCATAATAATTGAAAAGCCATATTTATAAAGAATACAAAAATATAATTTTTTTTTTCCCCCTCTTTTTACTATTTAACCAAATATTAACAAATATGTCTGTTTTATAATGACAGACAAAACAAAAAATATCCCAAAAGTTATCCTACCCCAGACACACAAGGTCAGTTAACACATTTGTAATCCTGGAAGCTGTTTGTCATATATTTTAAACTTAATCAAAAGATAGTAAGTGAAACAAAATATCGAATATCACTTAATATATAATGTTTCTGATATTAATAAACAAAAACATTGAGCCTTATTTAGTATAGTGTTGCAAGAAAAGTGATTAAGACTATTGGCCATGTTCAACCATTGAAGTATTTCATGTTTTGTAAAGTCTTCAATCATGATTACAAGAAACTACCAACATAATTTTATCAACCAGACAAAAAAGATAGAAAGAAAATTCAATTATTAGATGAATAAGTCAATTTTAAAATAAAATATTTCCATTGAATGGAAATGTGAGATTATAAATAGACAGGCAGATAAAAAAAAAAGAGAAAAGAATCCATACATTTCTATTCTAAGGCTTTTAGAAGCACATGCATACAAAGAAAAAAGTTTAAGGCACAAATGGAAAAGATTTTTTTCTATCAATTCAAAATTAAAAAGTGAAGAGGAAAAATGTTTACAAAAGTTTGTAAAGTTCTTGAGAAATATTTAATCAGAATGGATTTGATTTTTATTGGAATTTACAGAGAAAAAAATTTTCATAACATTTTCTGAATTTTTACATATAAAGAATGAATAAAAGGAATGCTAAGATTGTGTGTGTGTGTGTGACATTTTGCCTAAGAAGCCCATTTCAAATTAATTTCTACAGCTTTAAAACGAACAAAATAAAAATAAATGAATATGTGACCAAAGTAGAAAGCTTAAGAAAGAAAAAAAAAATCTCGTAAGAGCTGACACATTAAATAGCCAGATTAACTTCACCTAGATGTACTAATGGTATTAAATAGTGTGTCAATGATTAGATCTTTGACAAAATGCATGAAAGTTACAATACAATTGTGAATTTTCTTTCACGACAAGTTTGCCAAAATATCATCTCAATTTTTGACTAAGTCAAAATAACTAAAAATACTTTCCAATTTTTCAAATTGAGAAATATTTCCTGTATGGGTCAATGCAAAATTAACAGTAAAGTTTTATTTTGACCAAAATGATAGCACATGAACTTACAAGGGGGATTTATGTATGTGTGCAATTATTATTACTACTATTATATGCTTTTCTAGTTAAACTAGTATACTCATCTCAATTTTTATACTCACAATGTTTCAACCATTATACTCTCCAGCCTTCTTCAGGTGTCTGTCATATTTGGTAAACTCACCATAGAACCTTTTAACAAACATCTGATGCATGGTCACATTTTAGAGAATAGATTAGGCTGAGAACTTTTCAACATGCCCATTTTTTTTTTTTAAATTAAGCCTTTTTAATCTAGACTTTTTATTATTAAATAGTTTTATTTTTTTTAATTAAAATTTTTGCAACTGAGATATAAAAAAAAAAAAAGAATAAAAGTGAACCAAACTCTTTATTCAATCATTTTATTTTTTTTTCTATTCTTGGAAAATATGTTGCTTATCAGTTTCTTCTACTTTTCTACACTACAAAATCCAATGATTGAATTCATGAATGCTAGGAACCAGAATCCATTAAGCTACATGTGAATGGACAATTCAATTTTGGAGCTTTAAATTTAATGTCTATATTCAAATGGTGGAATTTTTTAGTGTCCTTCCTATATTAATCAGAAGCTCCCAGATTTTATTCATCTTTATATTGAGTTCAGTGAGTTTCATGTGAACCCATTCTTTCTTTCAGTCTATCCTCTAATTTTTCACAGGAGATGATGACCACATGGGCAGCTATAACTGATTTCAGTCTCTCTCAAGACTACAGTTTTATTTTTAATGAGCAGCTGGTCTAGTTATTTTATTCCATGACACAGCTGCAAGAGATAGAAAACACTCTTCTTAGAGAGAATAGGTACAGGAGAGAGATCTTGAATGAGTTGAAAACTGATGTTATCCCCCAAATTTTTTCTAATGTACCCCTTTGGTATAATAGGCAGACCAATGCATATTTTTTTATTGTTATCTTTCTGTCCCAGCTTGTGGAAGTTGATATTATGTTTGCAGGGTTTGTTGATAATCTGTTGGTTCGTGTCTGGGTTGCCACTTACAAGTTTGGTTCAATATTGTACACAGCAGACAATCCCTTTTTCTTTGACACTATAGATGGTGGGCATTGTTCAGGTATTGTCCCATTCATATTGTTTTAAGATATATGGATGTTTTCAAACTATATTCTACGTAAGTTGTTCTTCTGCTTCCTTTTCAATTGTGAATTGTATAGAAGGTCATATTGAAATCACATGATCCAACATATCTTTCTGGTGGGGGTTGGAGAATGAAAAGCCATCTATGAATCAAAGCCATGTAGTTGGCTTTAATGATGACATTCCTATAGCAATTTCCTCAAAGTTTTTGCCATTACTAGAAATAATGCTGATCTAAGCTAAGCCAAGGCTTCTTACTGTTTAGAACCCCATTGGAAGCATGTTGTTTGCACATCTAATAGCAACATTTTCATCAGGTCATTTATCAGAACTCTTAAATACTTTCATAGAGAGGAATCAAATTCTTGATGAATCTGCCCACAACATCCAATCCACTTGGCATGAATGAAAGCATCTCTGATGGTCTCTACAAAATAGGCAGAGTTCTTTACACCTCTGAACTGATTGTTATATATATATAAGGAAGAATCTGCTCAACAAGCTTTGACAACAAATTATTTCAGTGGTTTGTGAATTTTTTTAACCTTGCTGTAGTTATCAATTTTTCTTAATCTTCTAACTTGTTAATCATCACTGTTATGCTGCCCTTGTTTACAGTATGCAAATTTTGATATCATCCTGTGAAGGTCTGACAGAAATTTTTTTTGGAAACTTTTATGCAGTCTCAAAATGGCCTCCTTAATTGGGGCCATGACATTTAAGTATGGGACTCACTTGATGGGGGTTGCAAATTTGATACCTTCTGTTTTCTCAGAGGTACTTAATCGGTGTCTGCTGATAAGTACTTTCATAGACAGATAGCATATATTGTTACAGCTTATACAGTGATCTTTCAACTACCGTAATTGGCAAAACTCCTGCTTGTACAACTTGTCTAGATCATGTTGAATTCCATTTGTATCTACTTTTGATGACATTCAATCTAGAAATGGTTCCATCTTGATTGAAGGGTTGATCAAAACCTATCCAGTTTCTCAGCAATCCCGAGTTCAATATCCAGGCCAGATAGTGGGCAAAGCCATAGACTCATGTTCAGTGGAAGAGAGACAAACAACATAAAAAGCGATTAGACTAAGGCATCAGTCAGTTATGTGCTAAACTCTTATGAAAAAGATTGGGCCAAGAACTCACACATATTACTTGAGATTTTATATTCTGTTATATTAAAAGTAGGAAATTTAAAAATTAAGAAATTAAGCTTTTTTAACCTAGACTTAGAAAAAAAAAAAAAAAACTGAAAATGCAAAATTAGTTTTTACTTTTGATAAAGTAAAATAAAGGATATTTTTTTTTGTCTTTCTGAGATTGTAAAACTAAAATAATAAAGAAGAAAGTACTAATCTCTTTGTGTAAGTTAAAATTAAGTGAGAATCAAATTTCTGAAAGCATATTTGGTTAGGGATTTGGTCATGGATTCCAGATTGGGTTTTTTTTATGAGAAGAAATGTTTTATTCTCAAGAGGCTTATCAGAATTTGTTAGCAGTGATGTTTCTCAAAATAATATTTCAAAAGACTTTTCTTTCTTCAGCCAACATTTCTAAAAATAAAAACCAAATAATCATGAAATCAAAGACAAATTCTTAGTGTTCTATTTACCATTTTGTTCCCAAAGAGGAAAAAACATTGTAATGTGAGAAGACTTTAAAAATATCAGAAGTATAAAAGCAGAATGCAGCCATTTTCTAAATAATATATTTTTAAAAAGTTAAAAGTCAGTAATAGTTAAGATTTTTACAATTTATGGTTTGAAAGAAGCCAAAACTCAACTTGAATCTATAATCTTCTGAAACTTTTTTCTTAAAAAATCTTTAGCAACAATATCAGTACAAAATACATACAGGTGGATAACCTCAGTTATGTAAAAATACACATGGACAGTTACCCTTAGTTATGTAAACACTCCAAATGTTGATCAATTCAAGTAAAAACCTGAAGGTAATCTAAAATTTTGATGAAGCAATATAAATTAGCAATGTCAAAGCTGACATATTTGGCATGATTTTAAGTTTTTTTTGTTTTTTTTTAAATCAACTAAAGAACAAAGGGAAAACTATAAAAAGTAGGAAATTTTTTATGAAAATGATGTCAAGAAAAAGGATGATAAGGTACTGGTGGCTGAAGGGGGAAAAAATTATTATTTCAAATTCAAACATTTTAAACTTATGTTGGTGTTGCCTTCTAAAACTGACAAACTCAAATCTGTATTAATTTGGTTGTAAGCCAATTGTACCCAGTACAATTATAATTACACTGAAATTCTGTTTAAGTAGGTATCCAAAACTGCAAAAATGTGTCAAAATAATGAAATTTTGTTTATTTCAAAGGCTATTTTGAGAAAATTTATATGCAAACAAAATTTAATCTTTTCTCTAAAATTAAATTCTTTCTCATATGTGATGATTAGTTTTTATTCCATGTCTCTTTAAATTATGCCAATATTTCAATGATGAGCACTCGTTTTCTGCATTCACAAAGCTGACAATTTAATAGTAGCATTTTAAAAAATTGTTGTGCTTGGAGTGTCTCCTTACCACCCATCTAAAGAATAAGGATGCTTGTGAATTTCATCGAATAAACAAAGATTAAACTTATCTTTCATAAAAAATGTCTAAGTTGAAAATTTTAGTGGATGAAATATCAGAGAAATTCAAATATAAAAAAAAAAAAAAAAAATTTTTCTTGTAGAGCAATGTCTAGTCTTTATAATAACCAGTTAGTTTCATATTCCTGTGTCCATACAACTCTAGGCATAAGCAAATCAGAAAGAGGGTACACTCACATTTGTCCATAAAAAAAGAAAATTTTAAAAAAGTGTCTAGTTTTCTTTTTAATGGTCAGTCATTTCATATATATTTGTTGCTGACAATATTTTCTAATTCTTGGGATTAAATTGAAAATTTATTTACATTTTCTTTTAAGAAATGAAACTGGATACAAAAAAAAAAAAAAAAAAAAAAAAAGAGCTGGCTATATATACATAATTTTCAAAATGTAATCCGTTTACTTTTGCTTTTCTTTTAATGATTGTTTGTTTTGTTTATTAGTTCTAGAGATTAGGTCCTATTTCAGAGGTTAAAATGGAATTACATTTTCTAAAAAAAAAAAAAAAAAAAATTTCTTCATCTTTTACAAACATGTCTTGTCTTTTGCACTTTTTTCTTTCTTAAGCCATGGAAGATAATAAACCTAACATCTTTCTTTAAGCATGTATCTGCTCCTTTTTCTTTTCTTTTTTATGTACTAGTGCTTTCCATTCCAGTGACCATTACTTGTTTGATTAATAAAATTCACATTTTATCTTCTGTTCAGTGTATGGATCCCTGAGAAGTAGTTTTTTTTCTAAGTGAGATAAGTTAGCCAAAGAAGACCCCAAATTCCTTGCAATGTATGCTGATAAAAAAAAAAAAAAAAAAAAAAAAAAAAACTGATGAAAGGAATAGACATTACAGTGATATAACTTTTAATGGAACTTCATCTCCCTATTGAAAGGGACAAAGGAAGGAAGAAAAACATTTGCGATGAAGAATAACCACTTCAAATGGGAGGTATTCTTGGGTCTGAAAAGATTTTAGTGTTCTTTTATTTTACAGTTCTGATGAAGTAAAGTAAACCTTGTAAAGCAAAGTCTGATTAAAACTTGACCTTTAAAGTGGCAAGGGAAAAAAAATTTAAAAAAAAAACGTCTTCATATAAGATTAATAAGACATTTTCTAGGCTTATCACTTACAATTCATGCACTTTTTGACAAACTAACATCATAAAAGCATGGGGAATAAAGCATCTGACTTAATATTTATGCTTGTCTTCAATTTTATTATAGCACTAAAGAATTCTACATTCATTACAAAAAAATAACTTGCAATTTTCATCAACACCAAAAATAAATGCAAGTATATTTTCCAAACTGAAGTGCCAAAGAAAATTAGAGACAGTCGTATGCAGGATGGGTTTGCCTCCCATTCCCCCTCCCCATAACCTAATGATGTATGACATAATGAATAAAGAGATAACTTTTGACAGCCATGGGTATGGGCAGGAGGTAACACCATTTGGCCAGGGAAATGTCAGAACCAGAAAAATGATCAAAGGTTTTCTAAAACAATACTAGCAAAGGTATACAAGAAATATGTGAATTCAGGACAGACATCTGTGACACATAAAAACTGTTGGCACCCACAGCTGATTTGAGAACAGTCAATTTGAGTGTAGAGCAGACCAAAAGATGTCACGGATCCAGCCTGTCAGCATTGTGTTGTATCACCTGGTAGTAGCTCTGTAATGGAGTGGGGATGTATTCCATTACACGGACTACAAGTGAAACCGACAAACCATTTGTCCCAATTTATGCTAACCATGTTTCCTAGTAAGGAAGATTTATTCCAGCAAAATAATGTAATTTCTCCATTCAACTGGTACACCATTTTGCTCCCTGACTTCACTCACCAGAATTAAACTCACTCACTCTAGCAAGCATATAAGAAATATGCTGCAGACCTAAGTTCCTTACAGCCACATCCAATAAACAACTCTTACTGGCAGCTCTGAAATTTGACTGCATATAGCCATTATAATGCCTTAAACAAATCCCTTGAAGACTCAGTGATGCACAACTGTTATTTTTCAAACTAAAGGAAGAACTACATATGAAGAAATTGTTTCTAATATTTTGGCACTTCATGTACAAATGTAATTAAGAAGATTCTCCTGAAAAAAAAATTTTCATTAATTTCATTCTTATACAAAATCTGTTTCCAATTTGTTTATTCCTAAAAGTTACAAACACAATAAAAGATAAATAAAAACAAAAGTGAATTCCACTTTTAGTATATTTTGTTTTATGACAACAAAGACAATGATCATCAAATTACCAGTTAGTATCTTACTAAGGTAATGTACATTTTTAACTCTAGTTCATAAAATTATATGGACAAATGTGACGCCGAGATGATGAAGTGGTTAAATGTAATGTATGAGCTGGAGGAGCCATGAAGGGGTTGGGAGAGAGGAGACATTTTCCCTAGTGATATGGAAATGGGAAAGGTGCCAGCTGTTTTCTCCCCTACAGTTCTATCAAGAATTGCGCAATCAGGTAAAACAAATTAAGAAAAAAATTTATCTCTTCCTTGAGAATTTAAGAAAACAAGGTGATTAATGTGAAAATTGGGGAATCACCAAATCCTTAGAAACTGTCGGCCCCATGCCAGTTTTGGACCGAAGTGTGTATAAGCAGATAGCTTTGAGAGCTTGAGGACTCGTGCCAGGAATTCCTCTGGAATCCACATCACCTGCCACCAGATCTTCTGACTCTGAAGAACTTTAAACCGAGCTCCACCAGAATGTTAGATAAGGCCCAGTGTCACTATCGAAATTGATGAGGGAAGGGTTAAGTTTTGTTGTACCAAGAACTATATAAACCAATTGAAGATTAGTGCAACGATTCTTTCGTTTTTATATTTGTTTGTGAAGATATTTCTTATAGCTCAAACTGGTGCTTTGATTACTACGATATTCGATCTTCTAGTGCTCTGAGATCAAGAACACAACATGGGCAGAGTTGGTGTAGATCAAAGTGACCAGCAACCAACAGCCAGCTTGGACTAGAATCCGTATTGATCAGCACAGAGTTAGCCCTGTGGTTAAAACGCTATTTTAAGACCCTGAGGACTGGACCACTAAATGTGGTTGCACTATTGGGTATAGTAGTGGTCATGACAGACACAAAGATAAATAAACTGACAAGTAGATGGGATTATAAGATATAACTAGGGTGTTACAGTTTAGATAATGCACTTTCAATCCAGAAACAGTGCCTCATCAAGAGGTAATTTTTTTTTCTTTTGTTAGCAGTACTACAAATATGCTTAAATAATGTGTTATGCACATCCAAAGAATGATGAGAGCTTGCAAAAAATATAATTTAAAAAAAAAAAATGAATTCTTAAGTCCAATTTCCATAAGTTTCCAATTAATTTTCATGAAAGATGCATTTTTCTTTCTACACAGGGAGTGCTGAAAACTTCTTGGCCTGATCCACTTCTGAAAATCTGACAAACATCAGAAAAATTGGTCACAAGACTTCTGACCTGAAATATCTGACCAAATAGCTAACTTTAATTTACAACTCAAAACCATTTTAAGATCAATTATGTAACATCTGGCATCAACACATCTTTTTGTGTAGTACAATATAGAAGTCACAATAAGGAACAGTGGAGTTATTATGTGTGTATCATTTTGCTGCATATTTTTCACTTTTAATATGTGTAATATAGATATATCTTCTACACAAAGAAGTGATTGGATTACAAGCTTTATTATCTAATCTTTAATGTGCTTAGGGTAAAATTTAAAAACAATATCAGAGATGTATGTATCCACAATTGAGCACTGACCAATGACTACCTCATTCTCTTCACAAGTCATAGGATATTGTTTTGTGCCATTCAAGTCCTCAGAGATCATTTGATGGGGATCCTGAGCATAAACAGATCATTTTTAAATGGTGTCACAAATGTTCTATTCAGTTAAGTTGGCTACTCTATACCAGCCTCTTAAAGTTGTGAGGTAACAATGTGCAATTGCATTATCATCAAAGACAAAGAAGTTTAGATCATGCTGACAACCATTATAGGAAAGACACTCACATCTGCATAAGTGTTGATGACCATCATTTTGATACACAGAATGCCTTTTGTACTCATCAGTAAACAAGTTTGTCAGCTACTCTTGCAATTCTACCTGACATTGGCTTGAGCTCACTACAAATGCTTTTGGCAATGTTAGTCTGTTAGGGATGTCATAAACAACAGTCAAGACTGTGAAGCCATTTGGTCATAGTCTGATAGGACACTCTTGTTCCTGACATCTTACAGACATATTTGGATGGATGTTGGATTTAACAGCATGTCAACTCCTATTTGGGTCAATTTATGCTGAAGCTTTATTAATTTATGAATTTAAGATGGTTATTTTGTATAAAAGGTTAAAAGGCTGTTCGGTTTCATAATCTTCTGTATTTTTTGGGATTGCTTTTTCTTGTGACTGTTTTTGATTGTGTATTTTAATATTTACATTCATACATGCATATATATGTCTATAAACACATATACATATACACTATTTGAAAGGGTTATATTTTATTGAGGATCTTTATTTCCTTGAGAAAACTGTATATTTTATCTGTGTCTGTATATTTGAAAATTTCTTTTAAACCTTTTCCATTGAGATATTTTTGTCTTATTTTAGTTATGATTTTGCATTCCAATAGAATATGTTTTATTCTGATTACGCTTCCACATCTACATTTTGGTGGATTTGTCTTTTTTAATATATAAGAATGGGTTAAATATGTATGTCCTATATGCGTTCTGGTTATGACGACTTGTTTTTTCCGAGCATTTCCAAGATTATTTCCCCATTTTCCTATTTTAGGTTTAATTTGAAATAGTTTATTTCCGGTTTGGTTTTTCCATGAATTTTGCCATTTGTTTCTTATGTATTTATTTATTTTAGATTTTAAGTCTGTATATGGAATTTGAAGATTTTCATCAATTGTCATTTTTAAAGATGATTTAGCAGCAGTATCTGCCTTATCTCCTCCTTGGATGCCAACATGGCTAGGAATCCAGCAGAAGATGATATTTTTGCTTTTTTCCATTGAATGTAGTTTATATAGAAGACTTTGTATTAATGGATTTTCCAGTCTTTTCCCTTTTAGGGATGTTAATACAGATAATGAATCTGAGAAAAAAATATAGTTTTCTCCTTTGTTTTTTGATATGAAATTTAGTGCTAGTTTTATTGCGTAGGCTTCTGCACTGAAAATTGATGCTTCATTTGGCAAGCATTTTTTGAGAATTGTTTTTTTTTGTTATTGCTGCGCTGCCTGTTTTTTCTTCATCTTTTGAGTCGTCCGTGTAAATACTTTCGTAGTTTTGATATTTTTCTTTTATGTCTGAGAATTTTTCAATGTATGTTGTGGAGTGTGTTTTTGATTTTGATAATTTGTTTAAACTTAATATTATGTTTGGATTTTTGATTATCCATGGCGGTATGTTTGATTGGTTGGTTTTAAGTATTTGATTTGACTGTATATTATTTTCTTGGATGATTCCTTCCATTTGGAGTCCCAATGTTTTGATTTTATTTGTGTAAAGATTAAATTTCTCTTTGTGATTTGGTGTAAGTACACAATCGTGTGTGGGGTTAGAAGGACAGGAAGAGAGTTTTAGATAGTATTGAGTTGCTAGTTTCTCCATTCATAGTTGTAATGGGGGTTCATTTGCCTCTACATAGGTGAAGTGGGATAGGCTCCTAGAGCTATCCGAAGGCCTTCATGGTGTATTGTGTTTATTGATTTTAGATAAGACTTTCTAGTTGATTGGTAGACCATGCTGCCATAGTCCAGTTTGGAGTGGATCAACGTTCTATAAAGTTTAAGAAGGGTTTCTTTGCTAGCTCCCCATTCAGTATGGGCTACTGTTCGCAGTAGTTGGAGAGCTTTAAAACATTTTGTTTTTAGGTAATTGATATGGGGTCTGAAGGTCAGTTTGCTGTCAAAGATCATTCCTAGAAATTTATATTGCTGAACTACTGGTATTTCTTCATTTCCTAGTTTTAGAGTTGGGTTATTGTGTAATTTTTTCATTTGGCAGAAGTGTACAGATTTTGTTTTTGTTTTTGATATTTTAAAACCGTTTTCGAGTGTCCATTTGTTTATTTGATGTAAGCATTGTTGAAGTTGTATTTCTGCTGTGTTGAGGTTTCTCGATCTGTAATATATTGTAAAATTATCAACATAAAGGCTACAGTGTATTCCTGATTTGATGTTTTTTATTATGTCATTTATTTTATTTTGAAAAGTGTAGGGAGAGTACACTTCCCTGTGGTACTCCCTCTTCTTGCTTTTGATAATCAAAACGTGTAGCATCTATTTGTACTTGGAAGAGTCTATCTGTTAAAAATCCTTTTACAAAGTTTGGTAGTCGACCTCTTAATCCTAGTTTATGCAGATCTTTCATTATACCATGTTTCCAGGTTTGATCAAATGCTTTTTCTATATCAAAGAATATGGCTATTAGATGTTGTTTGTTTAAATTGGCCTCTCTTGTGTCTGTTTCTAGTCTTATTATGTGATCTATTGTACTTCTTCCTTTATTATATCCACATTGATATTTTGATATGTGTTTTCCTTCTTCTAGAAACCAACTCAATCTAGCATTGACCATTCGCCCATTGTCTTACATAGACAGCTTGTTAATGCTATTGGTCGGTAACTTTGTGGATTGTTTCCCTTTTTCCTTCTTTTGAGTATGGGAATAATTACCGATTCTCTCCATATTTTGTGAAATTTCCCAGTAGTCCAAATATTGTTAAAAATATTCAAAAGGTATTTCAGCGATTCTTGTGGTAGTTGTTTAATAAATTCATAGTGGATTTGGTCTGGGCCTACTGCTGTATTATGGGATTTTTTTATGGCTTCTATTAGTTCTGCTTTGGTGAATAGATTGTTGTAGGCTTCTGTATTTTTTAGACGAAAAATTTAGTTGGTTATTTATATCTTTTTGTTTACACTTTTGTAGGTTTTGATTTTTGCTCATTTTAGAGTTTTCTGCAAATGTCTCTGCTAGTAGGTTTGCTATCTCTTTTTTGCTAGTTGCTTTAGTGTTGTCCTTTTTAAGATGTATTATTGGGTATATTTGATTTTTTCCAGCTATTTTTCTCATCATTTCCATCATTTGTTTTGGTTTTGGAATGTGTATTTAGGCTGTTTATATATTTTTTCCAACATTCCCTTTTGGCTTCTTTAACAGTTTTCCGTGCTACTGCTTTGAGTTTTTTCATTTCAATCAAATTTTGTGTTGTGGGTTCCTTTTTGAATTTTCACAATGCTGCTTCCCGTTTCTGACTGCTTTTTTGGCAGTTTTTTGTCAAACCAGGGTTTAGTTTTTTTTATAATTATTTTGCTTTTTTGGTATATTTTCTGAGGCAATGGTTATTAATGTTTTGGTAAAGTATTCTATCGAGTTGTCTGTGTCCTTTGACTGTATCAGTAATTGTTTACATTTGTTTTGAAACCCTCCCAGTTGGCTCTTTTCAGTTTCCATCTGATGGGGCCTATCTTTTTTTCCTTGGCAGGCTTTTGCTTTTCTAGAATGATCGGTAATGATCACTGCCACATGTGTTGCTATGTGTTTTCCATGTATAATCCATACAAATTTCTGGATCGCATATACTTAAGTCTATTGACGATTCTGTTCCATTGGAGGGATTAAGGTAGGTTGAGGATTTATGATTTAATAGACACAAGTTATGGGTGTTAATTATTTCTTCTAATATTTTACCTTTAGTATCTAGCTTTTTGCTATTCCATATAGGATTATGACTGTTAAAGTCTCCTAGTAAGATTCTAGGTTTAGGAAGTTGCTCCAAGTTGTTTATTTCTGTTGTATTTATTGGTTCCTGTGGGAGTATATAAATGGAAAGAATTGTGATGGTTTTATCTAGTGTCACTTGTGTTGCTATTGCTTGTAATTTAGTTTTAATGTGTACTTTACTTTGCGGTATGTCATTTCTAATCAATATTGACACTCCTCCATTAGCTTTATGCCCTGTATTGTGGTTATAGTGATATTGTTTATAATTTTTAATTTTTAAGTTGGCATTTTCTTGTAAAAAAGTTTCCTGTAAGCAGATGACGGCTGGACACAGTAGTGACATAAGTCATTGTAATTAGATTTTATTCCACAACAGTTCCATTGCAGGATCTTATGTGCCATGGTTATATTTTCATTTTTTGGGGGTAAAGTTACCTACTAGGTTTATATCATTTGTCCTCTCCAGTTTTTTTTCCATCTCTTGAGTTTTTAGAAGCTTTGTCTTCAACTGCTTGTGGTGTCCTTCGGTCAGATTTTTGGTTTTGTTTTGAATTTTGTTTATTTTCTTTCTCTTCTATTTCCATATATTCCATAGGCTCAAATTTATTTTCATTTGATATATTGATTCTTGATTTTGAGTTAGATCTTGATCGAAAGTGCTTTTTGCTCTGTTGTCACTTTTTTGTCTTTGTTTATTTTTCATTTTCTTAGTTTGGGTTTGGGAAGAAAAGGGTTAAGCTGGAGTTTTGTTCCGTGTTTTCTTTCCAAAGTTTTTTGCCTTCTTCTGGGTTTATTCCATTTGATCTGGGTTGTTGAGTTTTATTTTGATCCGATTTAAGTTCGATTAAAAAGGTTTTTAATTCTTCAAGGAAAGCTTTTAATTCCTTGCATAAATTTGTTATTTCAACTGAACCTTTTATTTTATCTTCATTGTTTATTTTATTTGCTTTTTGTGCCATGGAAGAATAGGTGTTTTCTTTTGTTATTTTTAACTTCCTTACATGCTTCTATGAAAGATTTCTTTCTCCTGTTTATATATACTGCATTGTTTTGAGAGGGCAGAGTGGTTTCCCAAACAGTTTGAGCATAGGCTCTCATTTGGGCAGTTCTCTTCTTTATGTTCTGGTTCTTTCTCACTACATTTTCCACATATTTTTTTTATTTCTACAGGAATCTCTGTGATGCCCAAATTTGTGGCATCTCTAGCATTGAAGAGGGTTTGGTACGTATTGTTCTACTTTTAGACTTTCATATCCAATTTTAATTGTTGTCAGAATTTGGGGGAGTTGAAAGTTATAATGTAGGTATTAGTTTGTATCTGCTTCATTTTTCTTTATTGTTATTCTTTTGACATTTGTAACTCCTTGAGTTTGGAGTTCTATTTTTATCTCCTCTAGAGTGCACAGGGAGAACTCCTTGCTTTTTACTACTCCCTTTGAGAAATTTAGGGTTTGGTGTGGGTAGGATTTTATTTCTATTAGTTTTTTTTTGCCTTATTAATGTGTCCGCATATATCTTTTTTTCCACTTCTACTAGTAATGTTCCATTTTGTAATTTTTTTACATTTTTTGGTATAATGATATTTGATATTGCTTTTTGTATTTTAAATGGAGAAATTTCTGTTAATGCTTTTTTGCTTATTGCTTCGAATACAATAAATCGTGGAAAGTTTTCACTATCATTTTCTGTTTCCGAGTCGTTATCCACATGTGGTCTCTTGGAAGATTTCTTTTTTTCCATTGATTGTTTTTATTTTTGTTCATCATTCTCACTCACTGTCGGGGCTACGTGAATGATATACTCTCTTTGGGAGGAGTCTTTGAGCACGCATGTTCCTTTGTTTCCGTTTTCCAAGTATTACGGCTGTGAAGGTTTAGCAAGTGTGTCAGATCCTTTTTTTTCTCCCAAAGTGATTGACCCTCAGCCACCGCCTTCCATCACATATTTAGGGTTAAGTGTTAGTTTTGGTTGGGAAGAGGAGTGTCAGTTATAGGTTTGGGATGGATTATATATGATGGGGCTTGACATGACCAACAGATTGATCGGAATCGGGCCCCTCCAGGTAAGGGCCAAAGTGGTGTGTTACAGGATTGTGACCGCTTTACACCTGGGTTACAACCTGCTCAACCACCAGGATCCTGTCCCCAGACATTACGGGTCGCCACCCACAGCCAACAGGTGGCCCCATTGAGAGACTTTTACCCTCTGCAGGGGGGCAGTCGGCATATTCTGATGCCCCACCGACTGGGCTCAGACATATTTGGTGCTAGGTTTAAGTTTTATGGTCTTAATGCAGGGCATAGACCAAAATTTACCGACTGTCCTTATGGTCAGTAACTGAAATATGGTTGCTCATAGACTGTTCCTTTTACCTGACCACATTATGTGATACATGATGACTACAGAATACATTATTCTGTCTGAGATTACAACAATACATCATTACCACTGAAATCAGAAGTAATAGTTTATAACCCTAAAATTCTAACTGTACACAATGGTTTGTACTTGATTTTGAAACTGTTGCAAACTATTTCATAAAAATATGAGCAAGGAATACAAGTATAGTATCCTCCCCTAGTGTACAGATTTGTGACTACACAAAAATGAGACTATTAGCAAAAAGAGACATCTTAATACAAATATCCCTAAAATTATTGGGAATAGTAAATAACAAAGAATATTGTCATTTGTTGTCTCCTACAAAGCTACAGAAAGAGGAAATAGATTCTTGCCTCAATAAATAATAATAAAAAAAAAACAATGAAAATAACTAATATCTTTTTAGTCCTTTTATTTTTAAATAGTTATTGAAAATTTAGTCAAAACATTGTGAGCATCTTGGCCCCACCCACCATTTTTTTATTCTCCATTTAAACATTTAACTTAATATTTCACTTCTTTCAAACAAAATAAGAGACACTAGTCAGGACAGAAGTTTTTGGATGATACAATTAAGATTCCGAAAATGAAAACTTCCCTTCTAAGTCTCAAAATAATGATGGTAAATTTCTATTATGAAAACAACACTGAGCAATTTTGTTTTTATTCAACTTGTGTGAATGTTAATAGCTCATTCAGGTTTTTTTATTACTTTTCAAAGGCTATAGACATTTGTGGGTTGCTTTCTATTAATAGAGAAACATTTTATTACAAGGAAAAACATTTATATAAGCAAATGCTAATTTGGAATATTGTTAGAAATTAAAAATAAAGTTATATAACTGCAGTTTTATCAAACCCTCAGCTGTAAACATTCTTTTGTCAATGCAAAACTGAATAAAATCATTTTCTTCTAAAGTGAAAAACAGTATAAATTCAATTACTACTTACCAGTCACTGGAAAAATGCAAAAAGAATTTTAGTTATATGTATAAACACTAGCACACATAGTAACTGCCAGTTTTAAACCTTCAGTGGATTTTGAGAAACAACAACTTATTTAGCATAAGTTGATGAAACCAACAATCAGGTCATTAAAAGTATTGCATTCTTCAAATATTTCTAAATCAATGTCTTCTTTTAAGCAGTCTAACAATGTACCTATTTCCAAACTGATATCTGTTTTCCTTCATATAAGAAGCAAACATTCAACCTTTGAAAATGTCATTAAATTTTCCATATATTTCAATTTGTTATATTTTTGAACCTTGAGTAAGTCAATCAACATTCATGTTGATTTCTATATTATCAGCTTAAAAATTTTTCACATGGAATCTATTTTCAGATGTCAACCAAAGGCAATATCACAAAAAAAATCAGCATACAAAATGACAATGTCACAACATTTTCAAAAGATCTTGCTCTAGCAATAGAAGAATTTTAATGTAGATTTTCATGAAATTTACTCAAAGACTTTCCTTTATTATCAATATATCAAACTTTTTATTGTACAAAGAGATGAAAATATTTTATTTCAACAATTTTTTTCTTTTCAATAAAATTAATTTCTACTTGGATAAATTTTAATTGTGTGTGTCATATTTGTTTATTTAATAATTTTAACATCTGTCCAATAAAAGTTGGAAATTCTTTTAATTTATGATGCACATAAAATTGCTAATTTACTTTCAAATTAGCTGCACATTAATAAATAATAAAGAAAATATTTTTCATCATAAATACCCAAATACCTTCCCCTGACCCCATTCTTTATGACAAGTAGCTAAAATTATGTCAATTTCAAATATATTTATACACACAGTAAAAGAATGAAATTGTTTCAGCTGAACAAAAAATTTAAATAAAATCTAATGAAAATGTTTAAGTTTACTACAAATTCATTAAACATTCAAAAAAATTACTTTCATCTGTTGTGATATAAATCATAGGAAGCAGTTGCAAAGAATTAACTGCTGAAATGAAAGTTATAAGCAGTTAGAATTGCCACTGTCATATTTTTTTTGAGAATGCAATTTTTAAGATGTATTTTTAGTGCCTCAATGAGAGCACATCAAAGTCATTTTAGTTCATACTGACAGATTTTAGAAGTATCAGACACTTGCTATTAGCAATTAACTTATCCTTGCAATTTTTTTTATTGCATCAGATAAATATTCATATTTCTGCAAATTGATTCACAAGGAAAAAAATGAATAAATCAAAAAGTTCTGTTAAGTACTGATCAAAAAGTAGCCAATCATTTAAAACCCAGAGAGTTGGTGTTTATAGTCATGTATTTAGGAGGGATATTCCTTGCAGAAATTTTAAAGCATTTATTTCTTGGGTTTGAATCCAAATATTGAAGTTATAATGGAGAAATAATAGTAATTAGTAATAGTAATCAGCTAGCTTGTTGACCACAGCACTACGGCAAGGTGACCAGGAACAGAACTTTAGGATTTGGATATGCTGAAAATATGAATTGTGATGTAAGCTCATATTGCAATCTACTGCCATCTTTGACACAATGAAAACCCACAGATAATGATATTCAATCCTGTGACCAAGATACACAACCAAATCACCATAACCAGAAAAAAAGAAAAAAGTCCAGTGTGCAAAGAGAATTATATTTAGAAGTTTACAGTGAGTAGGTTCATATTTTTTGACTTATGAAAACAGTAACAAGGATCATTGTCTACATCTTAATAATAATTAAATATTGATAAGATGAATAATAAATGCTGCAATTAGAACCTGTAGTTACATTGAGAATTCAAATTGTCATTTGCTTACATTTACTTAATGAACATTGGGAAAAACAAACAAGTATATTAAACAGTAAAAAATACAAAAAAAATGGCAATAAGGAAAACACTGATAAAGAAATATGATAAAAAAAAAAAAAAAATAAGAAAAAGAAACTATTGTCCACATGCAGACCAGTGATGAAACAAACCGAAGACTGGGCAGGGCAGGGGTAGATACTGATCTACATTGGCCAGCCAAGCATTGCAATTACTGCCAGATGCCATAACAAAGACTGGGAAGAATTAGTCAAAATAGGTCACTTACAGATCTAGTGTCAGGACTTTCAAGCTGGGATATTACCTGGTCATTTTCTGTCCCAGCATCAATCATACTTTGTTGAATTGCATATTGAAGGAGTTCTTCATCATCAGAACGAAGGGTCAACCGTTCGTGGTTGTTGTCACCTGAGCAGTGAAAGAAAAAAAAAAATGAAAATTCTTCACAGGCAAAAAAAAAAAAAAAAAAAAAAAAAAAAAAAAGAATATCTTGTTTTAGCTAAAAGCCAAACTTGCTCATGGCCACAACAGTAAGGCAGAAACTCCCTTGCAAAAGATGCTTGTTAATTTATATCCATGAGTCTATTGTAGTTCAAAGAAATTATGACTGGTGAAATTGATGTAAGAAAAATAAATAAGAATAGGTACAATATACGACAACTGTAACAAGTTTAAAAAAAAAAAAAAAACAGCATCTACAAAAAACTGATATTTACAATCAGAATGAGATAACTAAAATTCCTGGGAGGCACATAATGCGGAAAGAAGGCCTGGAGAATTCACAGTACATATTGAAGGCAAGTGAAACAGAGAGTAATCTACTTAATGAGTTTGAGTGAATGAATGGCAAAAAAAAGGACAAGAAGAATGTTAAAAGGAGCAAAAAAATTACTAATTAAGTGTTGAATAGAATAAGGAAAGAACAGATTAAAAATAATAATTAGAAGTCACAAAACAAGTTCAGAAGATTTTAACACAAAATAAACAAAGCTGAATTCATCAAGTTTTAGTAACACTAGATCTTCTCCAACCTAAACAGTTGCCTCCAGGGCAATATGAGAAAAATTTATGGTCTGCTGAAATTTTGTAAATTCCAAGGAAGAATTCTTGCTATGTATATACAAAATACTATTAGTTCATTTTGTTACCAAAATTAAGACTAGGGGTTCAACCTGACTACATTCCAAAGAGGGCCATATGAATATCTTATTGAAAGATTCGTAATTATATATATATATATATATATATATATATATATATATAAAAGAGAAGAGAGGAGTTTTGGGTTATAATGTGGATTTTTTTAAAATATATATTATACTTTTTTTGCTCCATATTTTTGCCATACACATTTCCAGTCTTGCAACCTTTATCAGGCAAAGATTGGTTATTCCCACATATCAAAAGGAATTCATTTTCCTTATGTTTTCCAATGTTTAACCATTGTCTTGTGTGTATAGTAGTAATCCAAATTTTTGTTGACCTTTTTTCTTGGAGAAGGAATATGCATACACATAAAAAAATAAGAAAAAATAACTTCTCCCCTTGCCCTTTTTCTGACCAACCCTAATTGTTTTATTACCCTTTAAGCAGAAGAATATTTCTGCCACAAGCCCAAGAAATTTTAATTCCTTTTAATAATATGTGGAAATAACCACTCTTTGGATGATGAAGGTCGCAAGACCGGAAACATGTATAGCAAAAATATGGAAAATAAAGTACAATATATATTTAAAAAATCCACATTATAACCAAAAACATTTGTGGCATCTCCCTTCTCTTGTTGGAATAACTATATATATATATATAGATATATATAAAAATATAAAAGAGAGAGAGATTTATATAAACAAGATGAGTGAGAGAGACAGAGAAGGTGATTTCCGATACCGTTCTCCCTCTCATTACTACTACTTCTACCACTAACTAAACCACTAACACAAGCCCGAACAGTCAAGAATACAGTGCCAGAACCAAGGTCTCTTAATTAATTTCAAATTATTGCTAGAATAATTTTCTTGGCAAAGAATCATTAACCAGACTACATAGAATTCTTTACTCCTTATGTAATTTTAGATTTTTCAATTTGTTTTCATTACATCTATTGTTAGTCATCAACAGTTTGTTGGTTTGTGCTATGAAGTCAGTTTCCAGCAGCAACAAAGAAGTTACCACAGTTGCACAGATTTCAGGAGTTAAATCTCAGCAGAATCACAACACTGGACAAAATGACCATAAAATCTGGTTACTTCCCAGCTTGCTGATGTCTATATATGATGACCATAAAAATAAAAAAATAACACCAAGTGATGAGGTCAAGAATACTATATTTTTGGTAGTGCAAGGAACAACAGATTGACAAAATGAAAAGCAGAGTTATATTCAATAATTTTTATGTATATAGAAAATAACAAAGCACATTCAGACATAAATGATATACAAATCAAATTCAAATGGAAAGTATTACTTACCCCCACGGTTATAATCGGCTGGTGGTTGAAACACTGAATCATCAACAACACAGGTCATTTTATCTTCATCTAGGCAGGTCACACCAAGGGCCGGTGTTTCAGCACCAAATATATTGCCAAATGTGATGCGGGCATTAAGGACGTGAAATAAGGGAATTTCTGAAAAACAAATAAAAGAAAAAAAAAAAAAAGGTGTGGGGCACACACACACAGAAGAAAGTTTTATTTTAGTATTAAGAACTTAGAGAATTATAATAAACCACCATATTCAAAAAGACATCATTTTATTATTAACCCTTTGAACCAGAGTGTCCAATATGCTGTTGCTATGTGAAAGTGCATATAGCCGGGTGGCCAGTATAAATGCCCAGAGTCATGGACAGGGTAGCAGCTGAAATATGGATGATCAAAAAATGGCAAAACCAGATATTACTCACAATAGCAAAAGTAGATTCTCAAACTTGAAACAATATTGCATGCTCGGCAACACTAGTATGGATATTAAAAAAAAAACAAAAAAAACATCTGGTTTATATGTTATAGTTGAGCATTCTATATATCCTATTAATTTGAAGGTTAATTAAATGTACACATTAAATCAAAGTAGTTTTGCAGTATTACTTGGTAGAAGAAAAGCATAAGTAGAAGGTACCAGCACCAGTTAAAATTTTTGAACTGATAACAGGACAATAGTCGTGTTAACAATTAGCCATTTCTCTACAAGGAAAAATTTGGCATTTATTGACTGAGCAGCCAGTACTGTTTTTGGTTGAAATTTTTAAAATTTTCCTTTTAAAAAGATTCAGAAAAATAGGTTTTTCAAGTCCAGTAACTGCTATTGCTCTTTCCAGAATTGATGGGCATTTCCTTCCTAAACTTTTGTTTGAAGTAGTGTGAAATAACAACATCTTGATTATGTCATTATTTTCTCTTTTAGTTACATGTGTTGACAGTTGAGATATTTCTGAATAGGTTTGGCTCCATGCATGGCATCCATATGAAATACTCAATCTGATGAGTCTATTTAATAATCAGTAGCAGTAATCTTCAGGAATCCTGCAACTGTGTTTAATATTTTTTACAAATTCTTTTTAAAATTAAATGACTTTCCTTGTATTATTTTATATATATATATATATATATATATATATATATATATATATATATATATATATATATATATATACACACACACACCAGATTTTGGTAGTTTTAGCTTCATACTCATTAAGATGTGCAATCACTGCTAAGACATTCTACATAGTTCACAATGGAAAAACAAAGATCAAATGGCCATCATGAATTTACTAATAATGCACACAGAGCATAGATTAAAGACATTCATATATCATAAGCCAACATTTGTAGGACAATACCTTCAGTTCCCACAATCCATACAATGTCAAGAAAGGGATTGCCCACTGCCTACAACATTGGGTCAAATGCATAAGTGCTAACTCAGACACATAGTAACAAGGGATGACTGTCATTAGAAACATCAGCTTTGACAAGCAGGGAAAGAAGGGTCAAAGATAATAAAAAGCATGCATGTTTGTCTCCCATACATAAAAGTACACCTGGACAGATTTAGATGATCTGTGTGCCATAAAACATCAAGGCAGTATTTAAAAGCAATTCAAGCATTTGGAGATATCTCTCCTAAACCAAACTCCCCTTACATGAAAACAAATTGTGTTTATTCCATCCCATGCAGTTGTGGCAATGAATACAAGGAATACACCAGTCACCCACTAAAATTAATGGCAGAGGAACATCAAAAGTCTGTAGCCTAGAGAGACTATAGAATGAAGTCAAAACTAATAGACAGAGAACAAAAATGATAAAATGACTGAAAGAGATTTGGGAGACTCTAAGAAAGAAAGGACACTCATACCACCACCTGGGTACAGGCATTAGTTTTAAGGCTCCTGAATTAAACTATTGGCCTAGTGGATTAAAACCTTAGATAAAACATAGTTGCCTGGCAGTTGTGACTTCAATCTCTGGATATAGTAGTGCTAAAAATTCATACACTCTGGTTCAATGGAAGAAAAAATAAAAAAAAAATTATAACAGCTGAAGAAAGCTGTAGCGTACAACAGCCACAAGAAAAGCATGCTGGTCCAAATAAGGCATATAATAATTCTTCATCTCAAAAATACCAACAAATCAAAAATTATATTTTTATTTCTATTCTCAAACCACATTAAAGTTTCAAGTAGATAACAGTAGATTCCCCTTCATCCATAAAAAATAATTACAAAATAGCCAGAAAGTCTAGATGTTACAATTTTTTTTTCTAAATTTTGCCTTTCCCCAAATTACTGTTTGTTCTCATGAAATGTAACCCTCACTCTTTATTACCCTCAGAAAAGTGTATATTTTTAATATTTAGAAATATTAGAGGCATTCTTTTATAAAGGAATGCCTCTGTTAATGTCAATGTTGCACAAAGTGATTAGCAACCAATCAAGAAACAACTTACCAATTTTAACTGGAAATCCAGCAGGTAATTGCAGGGTGACAAAATCTCGCAATTTTTTAAAGTGAGCATTACTGGCTGCCATAAGGTCAATGATGGGGACGACCTGTTCAGGTAAGGACAGAGGATAATCCTCACACAACCACAGTGTGGCTTTGAAACGCTGAGCTTTACTGCTTTGTTCAATTGGGCGTCCAATGTCTCGCTCCTCAAGATCACATGCATCATCAAAATATTCCTCTGGCTTGATAGAGGACGGGTTGTATGATAGGGTTTGGATGTCTGGCTGTAAATAGAGTTAAGCATCTATGATAATTAAAACGGACGTTTTTGCTGAATAATAAGAGAGAAACATTATGCGATTATTAATTTTTTTAAACAAGTTTTTTTAAGAACAGAAGAATATACAGTTTGTTTAGAATAAATATAGATAACTGGTAGCAGTATAAATGTATTTAGTACTTAACAATATCAGCCCTTAAGAGATTTCAATTATTAAAAAATCTGAATGCATAATGTTAGTATAATTAAATAATATATCTCAAAAGCCATTAAAAATCAAGTCTTACAAGTTGATTTTATATGAAATTGATTTCTCTTTCAAATGACACCAAATTTAACATGGTTTTGGAAATTTACAACTTTGTAAAAAAATTATATCGAAATAATCTGATAGTTCATTTCCAGGTGGTAAATTGTGTATTGGCCCATTTGTTACCATAAAATCTTGAAGTTTTACTTCTTCTGCAGACTCATTCCAATGCAGCACTAAAATGTTGACATTTTCACAAGAGCTGTTGTGACTGTCACAGTCACTTTTGTCATTGTCAACGTTCCTGCCCTCTTTCTCATAATTCTCATTGGAATCAACCAAATAACCACTATCATCACTTGTAACGTTAATGTCAGATTCATAAAAAAAAAAGTAGTCTCCATTGCCAATGTGGTTTTTGTAGAAAGAACCCTCCTCAAATTCTGGATCAATTTCGCTGTCTGGCATAGTTCTCTGAGTAAAAATAAGCATCTAAAAATTTCTAATCAGCATACCACTTTTACAACACCATTTCATCCCAAAACATTTATTCATTTGGTTGATGGCACCTCTAGTTGATGAGGTGACAGGTGTTAATGCTGTGCATTTGAAATACAGTGATGCCCTATTGCAGGCACATTCAGGCACTCCTGGATTGTGAGTGAAACTTGCAGGTGCATTTGAGTGCTTCCAACCTTAAAAGGGCTAAAATTTTAAATTAAATTAAGAAAAAAAACGAAAACGAAAAAGAAAAAAAAAAAACAGAAAAGAAAAAAGTATTTTGATTGAAGATTAACAAAATATAAAAAGACAGCTATTAATTTACCTTTTGACGTATCAAAATATACCTGATGTCAAAGCCATTTACATCAACAAATTTAAAGAAAACAAAAAGCCTTTTGTTAAAAATCAATGGTCAAAATATTTTCACATGAGCATATAAAAAAATTGGGGTTAATCAAGGAAAATATTAATTTGTGCCTTCAAATGAAGTCTTATGATTAAATTCAGTCACAAATAATTGCAGTATCATGCTTGGAGATATTTAGCAAACAAGACTACCTCTTTGTTGCCATTTATAAATCTATGGATCCAGTAATAAAGCAAAGTTTGTTTATAACTTCCATTCTAAAAGATTTGTTAGTCAAAAAGAAAAACCAAGACATGAAGAAATATGAATAAAGTGGGCCACACCCCTCACCAGGGGAGGGAGGTGCATATTTATAAAAGAAATAAAAGGTAGAAAAAAAAAAAATTAAAATTAAAATTAAAAAAGCTATTTACGCCATTTGTTGCTCCCTGAGCTTTGTTTTCTTCTTCAGCAACTCCCAGAAAGGATTCCAGAGGAGTTTTGTTAATTTTTTTGCTACGTTCCTTATCCTCCTCAGTCATGTGTTCAGTTCTGGTCTTTGTCACCAATTCAACATTGGAGGCACTGAATACCTTAAAAGAGACAAAAAGAAAGAAATTTTGCAAGTATGTTTCTAAGTAACTATTTGTTTATCTTCACACACATCTCCAATACTTACAAAACAAGTTAAATTTAGGTTTTTACAAAGTTTTTAAATTCAAATGACCAATAAGTAATGTTATTTATACAATTTCAGTTTCACAAACACTATCCAATTATGGTAGCCTCTGTTCTGTCAGAATTAACAATTTATCTGCATAAAGCTGGTATTCAAATATTATATATATATATAAAAAATGACATCAAAATGTTCCTGTCAATCCTCATGGACCAAACCCAAGGGAATCTAGTGATAAACAAGACCCTGAAAAGGCATCAAATCAAATACATCATCTAGATTTTTTTGTATGCAGTAGCAGGAAGCATATCAACAATTGTATAATACAAGTGAAGACAAGAAATGGAGAAGAGAAGCAGCAATTACAGAGAGAATTCACATTAAATAAATGATCAATGAGGTTCAGAAAAGGAAAATTTAAAAGAGGAAGACATTGGGATAAGTGAAAACACTTACAAATGAGGAAGAGAAAGAATGAAAGAACCCTGAAATAAGAAACTTAAAAAAAAAACAACCGACTGAGATGAATAACCTGATGTGGGTAATAACATTTAAAGCTTAAATATAAATATTTTCAAAAATTCTAAGTAACATAAATTAGGTATAAATAGAAAACAGGGTTATTTAGCAAGAGTACAAATTGTGTGTGTGTGTGTTAAAGATTACATTGTGCATGAAACTCCAAATGGTGCTACTGTTGAAGAATAATGTATATATTTATTTATTTATATATACTTAATATATCTGTTATATAACAGAACTATTTTATTAACACCAGCACTCAATTTGCATTATATATATATATATATATATATATATATGTGTGTGTGTGTGTGTGAATAAATTTTCCATGATTGCGGAATTGTTAGTCTTAAATGGAATCTGGTCTTTAATGTAATTTTCAATAATGAATAACAAATTATTTGATTTTAATTTTAAAATTTTTTTTCAAAACTTAATTGTCTGTTTGATTTTGTAAAACATTTTAATAAATAACAATAACTGTTATTTACTTAAAATTTGTTTTTACAAATCTTTGTAGTTATTTTCCTTATAACCCTCCCCCACCAAATAATTAACAAATGTTTACATAAAAAAAGTGTCGATTTTATGAGAATATGATGGCTAGTCTATTTTTGAATATTTTATAACTTTTCTAAGAAACTGCATGTTGCAAACAAAATGAAAGTCCAAAGGTCACAGCTTGGTCATGGCCACCAAGATCCATTGCTAAAGTGGAAATGGAAGACAGACATTAGTTGATGTCAAAATTGGAGGGTGAAGAGAGAGAGGTGAAGATCAAACCAATAGGTTTAACAAATTCATTTAATTTAAATGCTAGCATGTGCCTACAATACAATTTAGAAATAAAAAACAATTCCCCCAAAACACCATTCTATGAAGCAACTGGCTTGTCTAAGCTTACAATCACACAGCAATTCTCCCGGGTAATTAATTTCATTATCTTCAGTGCTTTGTAAACAAATTTGAATTGAACAAAAAAGAATCCTTTAATAACATTAACTATCAGTGATTATTTTTTCATATTTTACTTATATTTTGTAATCTAAACCAGTTGCATGAATAAGTAACAAATTGCCAAGATGACTGAATCCAAGTCAATATAGTGAATCAACCTGTAAAGTTGTAAAAAAAAAAAAAACACCTGTATCTAAAATTTGTGCTAATGCCAGAATAGAGCAATTTCCTGATGACTTTTATGCAGAAGAAAATGTTATTTTGCAAATTAAAGTTAACATTTTTAGAGTTGACACAATCAAAGATCACATCAAATCAAAAACTCATTTGACAAAAACGTTGGCACAACTGAAACAAAAGACAATCACAACTTTGTTGAAGAGCAAAGAGGTACAAGATGATTTTGTCCTTGATTTTTTGAAAATGTGCACCTTGTCTGACATTCCCCTACACAAAATTGACAAAATAAGGTCATTCATATTAAAACATTGTAAAGAAGGTGGTGCTATTCCAAGTATCAATTGTGTTAGGCAAATTCATCTAGCAAAATTGTTTGCTTGTCACTTTGCTGCCCTGAAAGCCAAGTTTGCTAATTAATCAGCCAGCATCATAACAGATAAAACAACTATCATGACCACAGCATTTTGAATGTAATTGCAAGCATTCATGGGGAGTCATTTCCCATTGATGTTGTAATATTGTGAGAATACAATCATCAAACATCAGCTGGAACTCGTGTGGATATTGCATTTGAGGATATTATTGCCTTTGTAACAGATTCTGCTGCCTAATGCAAAAAAGCTCATAAGGAAGTGTTGTCAAATGTTTTTGTTAACAGTTGCCATGTGTTTTGCTTAGCACATATTTTAAATCTTGTTGATGGAATATTTTCTCACTGGCCAGCATTTGATAATGTTACCCAGCTCAAGAATTTCATCGTCAGCCTAGTCGGAAAAAGTGATACTTAAAATAGTTTGAAGGTTCCTTGCCTAAGGAACAAGTGAAACTACTCCCTGTTCCAGTGTCAACCAGATAGAATTCTTGGTTTAATGTAGCCAAATATCACTCATAAGCAAGAAAAGAGCCATGAGTAGATAGGATTCTAGAATTACTAGATGATGGTTGACTACATCAAACCTCTTACCATAATTTGCACCTAAATCAGAATTTTATAAATGAAGACTGTATTCATTTAATTACAGCTTTGACAAACTTAGAAGAAACTAAAGACAGTTTTGCAGCCATCAAGGACTTGTAATGTCCTTCTACTGATCTTCTTGAAGAATTACAAATGTATGTGAATTACCAAGATGATTTACCAAATCCTTTTAATATCCCATCATTTTGGAATGCAAATAAGAACAGATTGCCAATAAGATCATATGGATGCCTGTTACTAGCATAGATGCTGAATGTTCATTTTCTCAAAAATTTACTTGATAAACAATGTGAAAGTCTTACCCATGAGAAAACCAAGCAACTCACAATGCTGTGTTACAATGGAGATTTAGAGAAGAGATTTGAAGATTAGATATTTCTCAAATTAAGAAATTAGTAATTTTAAATTTGAGCAGTATTTCAACTTGGGATAAGTTGTTTTATTTAAATTAATATGTCTACAAATTTGTTTTTTTGATATTTTGTTACAAAGATTCAGTTATTATAGTTTAATTAGTTTTGTAAAATTTTAGTCAAAATGTTTAACTTTATTCAGATATTGAGATTAACGTTATTTGCTGTTGATACTTTAAAGGTGATTTTTATATTATGAATCAATAATTATAAATCAATAATTATAAATCAATCAAAAAAACGAAAACAATTTGAATAGGTTTTGAACATGTTCTTAAAGAATGGAAACTCTGATTAAAAGTTCTACCTCAAAGATAACATTCCATTGTTTTATTGTCTAGTCATTTTACATTTTTTTTATTTTTACATATTTATTTTTGAACTTAGCTAAGATTTTTGTTGTTAAAAGCTTTTCAGTAAGAATAAAGCAGTCTTAGAATTTAACACTGATTCTAATATTTCAGAATTTAGTTTATGTTCAGGACATCTGTGTGGGGAAAAAAGTGGATGAACTAGGAGAAAGTAGAACAATACTTTTTGGGATCAACTTTAATATAGAAAATTATTTGTTTTACTTGATCCTAAGAGTTGATTTGTTTCCTTGCCCTCAGGCCCATAGAATTAATGCTTTATTGAATGCAATTCAATGGTGGAAAAAAATGAAGGATGAAATGATCAAATTCCAAATGTAGCAGTTAACAATGGAACATCAATAATATTCACATGTCAAAGCAGTTTACTATTATTATTATTATTCACTAAGAATATCAATAATTGTCTAAAGTTTCCAACAAGCACTTGGCTAAGAGACTTCCCATCTATTATATTTAAAAGAAAGGTGAATATTATTTAGTATCATTATAGGATGTTAAGAACCACCAAGCCCAGTACCTTATGGCCATAAAGGAAGAGCCACAAATATGTGGTAGTAGGACAAATGTAATCATTAGACAACCTGAAACCATTACTGTTTACTCCACCACCCATTGAGAGAGCGAGATGGGGGAGAGACAGAGATATAGAGAGAGATGGGAATTGAGTTATTAAAAAAATGCACAAATCCAAAGGGAAAAGAAAAGATAATTATGCTAATATCCGCATCCATATCCATATACTTAATAAATAGTAATAAAGGAGTGAAAAGGACATGTTTACCAATTTAGTAAAGTGAGTGGCTTAATACTGGCATTGATAAACATGGCTCCAATGTGGATCAAGTTTTTCAGGTCTATATAAAAACTAAGTTTCTACAATTTATACTGTCCATTCAAAATTTTAATATATATTTTCTCTGGACAATGGCTTCCCATCTTAAATCCAAATTCCACAATGTGAAATTTCAATTTATTTCACTTAAATAAATTGAAACCAATTTCAGTTTGACCAATCTGGTTCACACTATTTAAAGAGAGAAAAAATTATTTTTTTTTTTGGTGGGAGGAGAGAGAGGTGGGGGATTCTATTAAATTTGTTCCAAGGAGTTATTAATTATATTCTTACCTTACTTTCATATCCATTTACAATCTCAGAACGGTCACTTCTCCAGCCCCATATCCCTGATTTATTTCTGAAAAAAAAAAAAAAAAAAAAAAATTTTTTTAAATAAAATAAATAAAAAAATTTTAGCTATTTAGTGACATATTAACGTATTTAATACATTGCTCATTTGGATTATTGTTATTGATGATAATAATAATAATACTACTAATTATTATTATTCAATGAAGGCAGTGGATGTCTCAATACTAACAGGTGTAAAAAAAATTCTACATTTTTCTTACAGTAGTAAAATTATCTTATACTATAAAAAATTAAGAAAGAGTTATAAAACATTTTCCCATAAATTTATATTCACAAAACTTTTAATCCATTTTAATTTTAAACAACTGTTCTTAATTCAATAGTAAACAGCATGAAAATGGATTTTTAAATTTATTTCTGAAATTAAATAAAAAAAAAAAGAAGATAATTGTTAAATCAATTTTATAATGTAAAGACAAAAGATTTTAATTTTTTATTATCGTGACAATAGATAGACATTCCACTAATAAATACCCATTCCATTTTAAATTGTTACAAGCTGATACCATATCAAAAAGGTTGGCAAGTGCTAAATATAGTCCAAAAAGTTGTACTTTACAATCTTGGTTCAGCTTTAGTTTACAATTTCAGAAATCATCACCCATTACTATTTAACAAAAAAAAAAAAAAAAAAAAAAAAAAGAGGATGGGGAGATGTAACCAGAAGAGCCAACATTGCACATAATCTTTGGTATGGTTACCTTTCAAATGCTATTTTATCTGTATCAATGAAAGTAGTCATGATAGGTGAGGTGAGTCTAGCAGCTACTTCCTCTTCGGTTGGTTCGAGCATGGAGGACAGCATTGGCATTTGTTGTATTTGTATAGTTTCTGAATACACCTCCTGGTTGTCATGGTCTACTTCCATCACCACTGCAGACTGACCTAGCAGCAACATAATTTGAATAGAAATCATATTTAATCAATAGTTCATAAATATATCTACATTAATAAAACAATGCAAAAGTATTTATTAAGTCTGGAACAAAGAAAGATTTTGAAAAATAAAACTTAGTAAGTAAACATTAAACATCATTATTTTTTTTAGTACAATAGAGGAATGATTTGAGAAGATGAACTTCCATGTCAATAACAATAAAAAAATCCAGTTTTTTTTTTTTTTTTTTTTTAAATTAATCTACATTTTCCAAGGAGCAAAATTTTGTCTTAAATTAAAATCAACAAAACAAGCATTTATTTCCATTTATAGAGAAAAGTAATGAAAAGGTCATGAATGCTGCTAATAATTTTAAAAAAATTAAATAAATGAATTAATCTAAATAACGGCATCAAGAATACACAATCACATTGCATTTTGGATATTGGCTGATAAGAAACCATTTTTTCCTATCCATTCCAAATAGTCAAATTTAAGGCTATTTGGCTCTATTAGGAATAGATAAAAAAAAAAAAAAAAAAGTTCTTATTCATTTTGAACATTCTTCTAACAAGAATATCTCCCTCATAACCCACCTATCCAGGATGTGAAAGAGGTAAAACTACAACTTTTGGATGAATACTTCCTTTTGACTAAATAGAAAGGTATCTGGTATATGCATATGCGAGTTTCTCTGGGGTTGGGGGGGGGGGGGAATAAAAAAAATAAAAAATGTTGTTTGTTGCTTGCCCTCATTTGAACCTAGGAGTTAAGTTAAATTATACTCATAATTAGTTAAAACTTATTTATGCATCCACAGTTACCTAATTTTAATCTTAACTAAAAGTATGGACACAAAACTCACCTGAACAACTACAATGTTAAATTCCGTAATATTCAACCCCCAGATTACCCTCATATAAATCTTATTAAATTCCCCTTGGCCTGGAAGGGGTCTTTGCCTCTTCAGCTACCTTCCTAGAGATGGCATGCCAATAAAAGCGCCCAGTCTCCTGTGCTGCGAACAGGCTAATAGGATTAGGTAGGTTCATCTGTCACCTAGTCCACGCTCCTTTCACATTTACTGAATAAGAGTAGACATTCATTCCTGTTTAAAATGTGGTTGCAAATCTTCATTTTGAGGGAACCAGACTGACAGTTTTCTGGTTGCTGCATCCCAACTGATAGCAAGAAGCTCTTTGGCAGTGCTTAGAGAGGCTGCCTTGGTCAACACTTGCATCATACCAAGATTTTTGTAGTGCCATGTTTCACATGGATAGGAGTCCCTGCAAACATTGAAACCTAAAAATTTCCCTGCAATTGTCCTTAAGAAATGTGTTCTTGAACTGGACCATGTTTTTTCCATGTTCTATATGCTTTGCTGCTTCTTGGTTTCCAGATTGTTGGAAATCATCTTCTGTAATTCTTCTTTTTAAGAACTGTAGTGAACCCTCTGATCCTTCAAACTATCAACTTATTAGTCTTTTATTTCTCCTTGGGAAAGTACTAGAAGCACTAATCAATTTCAAATTGGTTAAGCATCTCACCTCATTGGGTCTGATTTCAGACAAACAATATGGCTTTCACTTCTCTAAGTCAACTGCCAATGTGTTGATGGTTATTGCTGAAAGAGTCTGTCAAGCTTTAGATATTTCAAAGACATTTGACAGAATATGGCATGTGGTCTTCTTCACAAGTTGAAGGGTCATGATGTTTCTGGCCATATCTTTGATTTGATTCAATCTTTCTTATCAAATAAATGTTATCTTGAATGGCCACTCCTCTAGATCATTCTGGATTAATGTGGGTATCCAGCAGGGATCTATTCTTGAACTCTCAGGGTTCCTTATATTCATCAATGACCTTCCTGAGGTCATCAGTTCCTGACTGTATTTACACTGATAACACAATACCAGAGTGGCAGCTATATTTCATAATTTCACTGTTGAAATTACAAGTTGTAACCATAATTTCTATATTAATTTTTTCTCTTGTGCTTCTTGCTTATGGAATTATTCTGGTTTGCTGCTTTCCTGTCAACTACAAAAATTTAAATGCAATGCCAATTGTCATCTAATTTATCCTTGAATCCTATTCTATTTCTTTCAGTCTCAGTAACCCCTTGCAACCTAGTGGCTTTTATTGCTTTGCTTGGGATGAAATTATTAAAAAAATGTAAATAACTTATGATCAACAAATTATGTGTCTTCTGGAGCAGGTAAGTCAGATATAAAGTAACTTAGTACCACAAATAAATCATTTATGGCATTAAAACTATTTAATGCTATCCTATATAAGACTCCGAGTGTGTGCATGTGTGTGTGTAGAAACAGTCTCAAGTATGTGTTTAGTCATTTCACTAAAAATTAATTGATTTAAGCAAAACATTTTTGACAAGGAGGAAATTAAATTTCTTTTGAATTTGAAATTTGAATATGGGTTATTGGGAGAAATGCTCAGCTTCTATTGCCATACCATTTGCCTTTGATGTCAGATCCAAATACAGGGTTCCCACAGATCTGTGTAAAAAAATTCCAGGACTTTTCCAAGACTATGTTAAGAAGTTGCAAGGACTGAAACTGGCACATGCACACACACAAAGTGGATGCCCATCAGTTTCAAAAACACAAACTTTGTGATTTATCTTTTAATAGTTTGACAGCTGCTTCCAATAATTCATGTCACAGGGATCAGTTGAAAGCAGTGAAGAAATGCAAGTGTTGAAGGCTAAAACACAACTAAATGCAGACCTGGTTATGTTACACATTTTGTGTAGCATTCTATACAGTTTGGAGTTATACAACACTTGAAAATTTTGAATTACATACTTTAATTGTTACTGCTATACCTTTTAGCTCTCTAGACTATTCATGGTTTGTGAATGTCACAAAAATTATTGACTGCTGCACATTTCCTGTGAAGTTATGTACAGTGGTTTTAATGAACAGAACTACAAATAGAAATTTCCACAAAAAGACTACACATTTTCGCTACCCCTACTATCATGGCTTTTGTTGCACATGACAAAGAATAATGTTAACATTTTTTCAGTTTATCTAGTTTAGCATTCAGCTCCTTTTCCAGTTTTGATATCTCTATGGACTTGTCCTTTGCACATCTTCACATAGCTGTCAGCTGCCTTAAGCAAATCTTGTGTGCAACTTTGAAGCTTGTGTTTTTTGGTCTTCAGTTCCTCAATTTTCATAAGCATGAATTTCCATTTTTGTCCAGCTGCTTCTTCCTACCTCTTTTTCTTTTATGCCTACTGAGTTATTGGTTGTATACTGTTCTGGCATTGGAAGCATTGTAGAGAAGAGCCTTAGACATAGGAACATTCCCAGCACCTCCAACTGAGGCCAAATAGTCCATGGTAATGCACTGTGTGACCAGAGCCTGCTGTTTCATATTGTCAGTGAAAATGTCTTTACTGACCAAGAAACCTCTCCCCATTGAGGCCTGTCCATGAAAGTACCAGTAATCTGAAAACAACTTTCCACAGTTTTTAATATTATTTGTTGCTAGACAGAGTGGAACAAAGTGTTCAGAGGGTATTCATGCTTGCTGAAATTCTTGAAAGCAATATTTCCACTAGCTGCTTCCTCAAACTCTTTGTACTGACTGGTGATGTCATCACAATCACACTTGCTGCCTTCTTTTCTGTCCATCAAGTGGGAAAGACATCTTTTTAGACTGTTTTATTTATTTTTCACAAATGGATCCAAGGTTCAGCCATGGAAGGACCTTACAAGAGGGTATCTAAGGGAAGAATTTGCCAGAAGTTTCTCAATGATGGCAATGAACATTGTCTTTGTTGCAATTCTGCTTGCAAACAGTTTTTGTTGACACATTTCCTTTTCTGGATATTTTTTTTCATAATCCTATCTGCCAGAAACCCACAATATCTTTGCAGCATCTTTCTGCATGTTTGGGGTTGACAAAATTCTCACAAATTCATTCAGTTTGGAAAATATAATTATCTTTTTAGTGTACTCTTTACAAATTTTAACAGCTTCATGATCATGCTAAAACAATCACCTGCAAGAAAAAGGAAGCAACAGTTTATTGCTCTGATATTTTATTCTGATACATGGCTATGACTGCATGTACGCAATCCAGTGCAGCTGTGGTAAAAAAATATAAAGGAGAAACAGGCCACCTTCTTAAGGTGAGACGGCAAGAACATTGTAAAGTTGTAACATGAGGGGAAATAGAAAAATCAGGTGTAGCTGACCACATATGGAAGGAAAAGGGAAATCCCCACACTCTGTGGGATGAGGTTGAATATAATAGAGAACATCATTGAAAAATACAAAAACTTAAGGAGTCAGCACTGATGTTAGGCCACAAAAATTTCCTAAGCCAGACAAGCATAGAAATGAATACAGTATGGGAATGTAGTTTAAACGAGTCTATTACAACAATGTCACTTGTACCAATCAAGATACCGCAGGTTCAATCCGCCATTCTTGCTTTCTGCACACTTCACAATGTAAATCTGAATTTTCTTCAAACGTTTTCACTACTTCAGCCCTCTTTTATCAGGCCAACACTGCAGTCGACCAACCAATCAGCGTTCTCCACTTTTATTCTCAGTTACCCAGGCAAATAGCTTCCTCCAGTTTGACTAATCAGCACATGACTTGCTATCGATGGAAGCATGCCAAATTGTACAAAAACCCTCGTTACCGCACACACTGCTGGAATTGCTGGACAGGAGAGTAATGCCATTTTCATGGAGAAAACTTGCCGATGTCACATGCTGCATGCTAAGGTAAGACCCTTATTTTACTATGCACCAGATGCAAGACACTCTGGCTCACTTGCTTCTATGGGGCTGCTCACCACAGAGAAATAGTGATATGGAATACTAGAGAAAAGCAACAACAACAAAATTGCAATATGAGCTCTGGTAAGAAAATCGTTTGAGACATTAAGTTTATAAGTCCCAAAAATTCATACATTGATACCCTCAAGGACACATGGCCCAGTGGATAAAAGCATTGGTTGAATCCAAAGAGTTGCGAGTTCAATACATGGCTTCAGCAGAGGTCAGCAAAAAATTTTCTTTGAGTCAAATGTGATTCTCAAGACAGAGTGAAATAATTCTTATAACATCAAAGTTCTTTCATAATGGGTAAGAGAAAAATTTCAAATTCAGTCAAATTGTGTGCGCTTATGTCTACATTAAATGGCAAAAACACATGCAAGTCACTAAAATTCAACACAGACATATGCATATATATATAAGAATACTTACTTCTTCCCTTGAAGATGTAACTTCGACTTCCTCTCTGCCATTTCATACTGTCAAAACCCAACAATGTTGTATCAATTCGGACATTGGAACCTGCAAATATATTCAGCTTCATTAAAAAGGCCTAACATTTCACATATAAGATGATATTAAGAAAGTAAAGGATCATTCTTTCATTGTTTCATTTAAAACATCAATACAAGAGAATAAGACATCATACAGAATGATCAGTTAATAGCCAGAATGCATCCCACTTGTTAAATATGTAGGAACATTATGAAGTCTGTGACATAATGATGAAAAAATACATTTAAGCAACATTTCAGCATAATCTCCTTCCTAAAAGTACTTAAGCCCACTCCTCTCCAGAAAGCAAACAGTGAAAATTTCAGTTCAAGATTTCAACTAATAACAGGATATAGAATTTATGATACACCTTCATGTCAGAAAATATTTGATTACATAACCTGTATAAAAAAAAAAAAAAAAAAAAAAATTCTGAATGATTATCAAAAGTTCTTTGTTTTTTTTTTTGTTTTTCTGACAACCTCTTTAGTTTTGGTACATTGGGCACCCAGTGAAGATCAAACTCAGTTTTGATCAGTAGTACCTCATTAGAAGCAAACAGACTATTTTCAAATATGAATAGTAGCCAGGACTTTGAAAGTGAATACTGCTTGTATCTGGCTATTGGCTTAAAAGATAAGAAAAAAAATTCTTTTGTTGTTTACTCCAAAGAACTGAAAAGCCTGAACAAATGACAGTTTTGAAGAAAAGCTGAAGTTGGAGCACTAAGTTTAGCTGATTGCAAAAGAACAGTTTTCTAGGGAAAATGAACTCCCCCATGATACACTTAGTTTTAAAATTCACTCATAAGTCCATGTGAGAAATTTTTTCAATTTTGCCCAATTTTTCACACAAACACACAATGAAGTAAAAAACAGGTCATAGTTTTCTACCTTGTGAGTATACTGAACATCATAAATGAAAACCAAATTTGGTATATCACCTATGAAATTAGCAAGAATCATTGAGAATCAGAACATCCTGACACAATTTAGAATGTAAAATTAAACAAATTTTAGCATCCAACAAAAACAACTTATTCAGAAAACGTGAGAACGTTTGGTTCAGTGTTGGGCATATAATTTATACAAGACATGCTAATAAAACTATAAGCAACCAGGCTTTGATAACAGAAGTCACAAAAAGAAAACTTAACAATAAATAAAAACATGTACAGAAACAGTTGAGAAAAAAAGAAAACAAATTACCACATTTCCACACCCTGTATACATCACTGGGACATACCCGAGAAACCAATGGAACTGAAAAAAAAAAAAATTAAAGTAAATAGATTATCAAAAAAGAAGTGGAATAATCTAAGAAATTTTTCTTTATTATTGTAATTAACACAAAATATTGGCAAAACACCTAAAGAAAATGCACTAAGCAAATTCTAAAGACCAGATACAATATGCACCTGAGAAAGATAAAAACAAAAGTATTTTAATAACAGACATCTTTCTTTTTAAATAAACTGACAGCTTTAATTTAGTAATTATTAAATAATTTTAAACATTTTTACTAACATGTACTAATTAGCTTAAGTTATTGTTTTCTAGTTTTTACCATTTTCTGTGGTCATAATTAAGAGTCAGGAATTTGAATACTAATTAACAAGATTGGCAATTCCTCCCTATTTTGAAAGATTGGTGTAGCACAATCTTCCTTCTGCATTTTCTACTTCATCTTTCTATGTGCTAATATGTGTGTAAATAACTACATATACACACAAGTTTCATCAGATTATGAAATATTTAAAAAAGTGTCATCAACATTAACTCTTGGATCACCTTAAATTTAAATCTTGATTTCATGAGTGATTTCAAGTACCAACATTTTTATCATAAATTAATTCACTCCACACTTTTTTTGCTCCAATAAACACTTTGAGGACTTACATGGTTTATGTCCCTTGGTGGCCATTGTATTATAAATGTAGACACAAAAACATTCGTTTTTAAGTCTTTATTTTCTACTGGAAAAGTAATCGTTTCTGGGTGAGGAAATTATTTTCAACTAGTTGTTTACTTTACATGATTAAAAGAAAAAGATGAAGATTTAGCATAGCTTAGCACCAAAGTGCCAGTTTAGCATTATACATATGCTGTAAATTGAACCAATTTTCAAAACCTAATAAAGATGTACTCCAGGGTCCAATTAGTAACAAACTAGCCATCCTTATGACGACAGAAGTAAAAAAGACATTTGGCAAATTATAATAATAGATTATATACTACATACACAAGGGGGTGCTGAAAAGTTCTCAGCCAGATTAAAAAAATTGGCTATTTGGTCAGATTTTATGCAATATCCTCTTGTTTATAAATACATATAATTACTGTTGCTTCTGCTGCAAAAACAGCAATAAAAACAAAGTCTTCATCAGATGAAGATCCTAGAGCCAGGGCAGGTTTCAAGACTGAAACATTATCATAACACCCAGATTTCCTCAGCAGTACCTCATAATACCACCAGGTTTTCTTGATTTTCCATCAGTGTGTGAATGCCATATCCATGCAGATGCAGTCCCTGTCCAATCTTGAAGTTAGGCTGCAAAAATCCAGTTGGTAATAAAACTTTGGTATTCAATTTTTATAAGAAACATGTAGCTGGTCATACAACCATTTCTTTAAATTGCTCTCTCACATCTTCACACTTTTCCAACTTACATTAATGGGCCAAGCAAATCTTTCCCCTCAAAGGAGCTGTTAATTCAATCACTTATAAACTTTCTTTTTAAAAATTAGTGATCAAATCCAAATATTAGAATGCTGGACAATCAATGTTGGCAAGATGAGACATTTTAAAAGGTAATGTGATGCACTGGTCTTGCAAAATTTTCTCTCTCTCTCTCTCACATGCACACAGAGAGGCAATGAAAGTTCAAAAATAAATAAAATTCTCATGTTTGATCAAATTTATGGAATATGGTTAGTTGAAAACTTTTCAGCAGACTCCCCAGAATAGATTGAAGTAATCTGAATTTTAATATAAATATTTATTTATTACTTACCCCAACTGGTAAACTCCCATTTCATTTCCACATAGAAATCTGGGGACTAAAAAAAAAGAAAAAAAGAAAAATTATATGGAAACTAACCAAGATAACATACAACATCAGGACAATATTTAAGAGGAGCTCAACCTTACAAAGAAATCTCTGCAGAGTTAAGCTTAATGACCAAGAGCTGTATGTATTATATCTCTTGCTGTCATGGCAAAGAATACAACATTGAAAAGCTGTGATTATGGGCGAAACAATGAAATCTGGCATGGTTGATTGTGTACAGAGAGATACATGACATAAACAGAGATAAACTCTATAGAATCAGACATCTAAAGGAATCAGTACATATGTTAGACTATGAGAGCCTCTGCAGTAGGCCTGGCATAAAAATAAATAGGAGCATTAATAAATAGAGAGAAATGATAACAAGACTTTAACTACACTAAGTAAAGAGAAATGGTGGTAAATGAGGTCAAGCCAGACAGCATCAGCAAGCAGGCAAGAAAAATATTAGGTTTAAGTTCCAAGTTCTGGACTATACCACAGGACAATAGCATGGTGCAGAGATAGTAGACCACTGACCTACAGGTCATTTCATGTCCCACCATCAATGTTTTAGTAACTCACAAGGAGTTGGTGAAATATGGTTTGGCCAATCAAATTGAGCAAATTTTGTTTGCACCTTTTGTATACCTAAACACGTCTGATAGTCAGCCAGTTGTATAACATTTTGTACAGTTGTGTAGGAAGGTTTGTCTCTCTTTGCATTTTATCAGTCATGGTCTCATCCATTTTTAGTGATTGCTCGGATAATTTAAAATTTTTAACTATTCTGAATTCATTTGTGATATTTTAGACTGTAAAAAAAAATGGCCCACAAGAAAGGCCACAAAGAAAAGGAAAATGAGCTCAGAATGTAATGGAAATGGGAGCCTCTTTCACCAAAAGTAGAGAGAAAAATATGGCGTTAATGAGCAAAATAAAAAAAACTTTTTGCCATATATGCAAGGAGTCAATTGTTGCACATTCATATAATATTAAGCACCATTTTGAAAGAAATCATTACAATTTATTATTCACAGAAGTAAAGCAACAAGAACAACAATGTAATAATTTCAAAAGGATGTTTAAACCAAAAAACAAGAACAATATTTCTGCAGCCAGTCTACTATTTTTGAGCAAGGGAAGCTACTCTCTGATAGTAGTTATTTAAAAGAAACTCTTTTGAACTTGACGCCTTTGAAGACTTTCAGAACAAAAGGTGAAATCTTTAAAAATATTTAATGTGTTGCCAGTCACTAGAAATATAATCAGAGAGAATATTTGCTATGGACAAATATGTAACTGGTCAACTTGAAAAATGCAGGTATGTTTTCAATTTGTTTAGATGTAAGTACAGACATTACAACAATTACTCATTACAAGATTTCCTTCCAGAAATATACTGAAGAAAGAACTGAACAAATTGATGACACTAGAAAACTAGAAGGTAAGATATAAATGAATTTAACGAATTTATTGAACTTAGCATTCAGTTCAGAAATATTGTATCTATGATCACAAATGGAGTTCCAAGCATGACTGTAAAAAATGCTGGCTTTGTGCACTTACTGAAACAAACCACAATTTAGTTGAATTTCACTGCATTTTGTATCAAGAATGTAGGAAAAAACTTGTTTGAAATTATAAGAAAATGTCATGTCCCTTGTAACAAAAATTGTAAGTTTATAGCTGCTCATGCAAATTCATGCCAATTCACCAAGCTACTGAATGAAGTTAACAGTCAATTTTCTCAGTTACTTATATACAATGTCAGATTGTTAAGCTGAGGCAAAGTGTTAAATCGATTTGTGGAGTTGCTAGGAGAAATAAGACTTTTCTTAATCGAAAAATGACTCCAAAACTGAGTGATATTAAATGGTTGAATTTTTTTTGCAATTTCATACTTCATTACAATAAATTGAATAAGAAATTGCAAGGTAATGGAAGCATTGTTGTCATCAATGTTTGGCCATATTAAAGCTTTCAAAAAAAAAAAAAAAAAAAAAAAAAAAAAAAAAAATCTAGAAATCTGGAAGAAACAAACTGAAATATTTTCCACAATTAAAGAAGCACTTCTTAAGTTCAAGTTTTTCAACTGACAGTTCAGAAGAGTGAGAAACTGTACTCAAAAAGTATTTGTCAAGAGTAAAGAATGCCAAGCATTTATTTTCAGAGAGATTTTTTCAATTAAGAGGACTAGATAGCACCTTATAATTCATCCAATTCCTCCATATTATTCAATTCCATGATCTTAAGCTATCCATGTTTGATTTGGCTTGATCTAAATAACTTGGAGATGCAATTAGCAGATGTCCAAGAAAGTGCAGTGTGAAAGACAAAATTTATTGACTTTAAGCTGAAGTTATAAGAAAAGGAATTAAAATCATTAGCCTATGTCACAAAAGAAAATGACTCCTTAGAAAGGCATTCATTGCCTAACTCTTTTGCATCAATGCAAAAGTTGGACTTAGTAATGCTGACCATTTTTGGTTCTTCGTACTCATATGAAATGTTGTTTTCATCCATGAACTATATAAAGCCAACAATCAGGAATCATCTTAGTATGGATACGAGTCCTGCATGTGTTAAGCTGAAGACAAAGTATGAACCTCAAATTAAAACATTAGCAACTAAGATACAGATACAAGTTTCTTATTAAAAAAATATCAGTAAGTATATAAGTGACCCATTTATAATTATGAAAAATTTTTAAAAGTACCAAAAATGACTTGACATTTATAAAGGTTAACCATCTCTGGCCTAGTGGATTAAAATGTTGGCTTGTAAATTTGGTAACATAGTAATTGTAAGTTAATACACAGGTAATACAAACTAAGATTCAGTAGAAACCAGGCAAAAAAAGAAAAAAAGATGATGATGAGATATCCCTAGATATAGAACAAGAACAATCTTCCACCAGTTACCCAAATAGATGCCTGAAGAAATGTTATAACAAAGAGAACTTTAGTATGAATGTAAAAAAAAAAAAACTAGAGTAATCCTAAGATGCAAGTGGAATTCTGAATGACTGAAACCATCACTAATACTATAATACTGTTTCACTACAGAGTTGAAATACTTTATAGACTAAAAGTACATTTTTGATCAAATTTCTACATGAAGAAAAGAGCAAAATTATATAATAGGTAAAAATTATTAGAGAATTGTTTTTAACCAAGGGTTAAAGGCATGTGTATGGAGAATACCTGATGGAAGGCATTAACTTGCACCATGTATAGTATAGTGATTGACCACAGGTTTTTTATGATCATGACTAAAGAGATCACTTGTTTATAGTAAGAGACAAACAAGACTGGCTCAAATCCCATCCAGATTCAATGTAGGCAGTATTAGAGGCATATCCAGTAGATCAGTTCAGCGTTCTTTAGCTTACATTGAATATGGGAACAGAAGATGCCTTTAACACCACAAGACTGGATAGTGTCTCACCTGGGTTTATAACATTGCTAATTAGACACTGGAGGATTCGTGAAGTAGGGCATGATTCAATGAGCTACAGTTCCAGCCGTTTTAGGCAAATAATAGTATTTGGGTGCAGCACAGGCTCCATGAAACCCAGTTGTCAATTAGATATTCTGTAGGTTGGTGATGGTTGATATGACGTGTTGGGGGCCTGTTGGTTCACCTAAACACATTGACCATCGATGATCATTTGCACATATTTATGGACTGCATGTATCTCAACAATGATGGTTTATTCCAGCAGTGTCATCAATTGCCAAAATTACAAGTTACCCAGTTATGCTTTGAGAAGCATCCTGGAAATCACATTCACTAGACATGAGCCCAATTGGTGGGGAGTTCTATTTCTACACTGGTTCTTGCACCTACAAACACTAGGGAGTTGTGGACAGATATCAACAACAGGATTCTTTTGACTGCCTATAGAATCTATGCTATGTTGAGTAGTTTCACTTTGTAGGGTTAGAAGAGGTCCTACCTGATACTAGGTAGCTATTCCATGGCTTTTGGCATCAGTACTTACTTCTTTTAACTTCTGGAGCAGGTCTGGTATTCCAGCCGAGCGTTTGCTGTATCTTTGGTAATCCCGGAACTTAAGAGCCAGCTGAACCAATTCTGGATCACCAGTGCCCGTGGCTTCATGAAGTACTAAAAGGAAAATAATTAAGAAACTATTGAATAAATAAAAGATATGTCAGAAAATATTTTTGATTTTGCAAAAGAAAATAAAAGTAATGAAGAAAAGCTCTATATTTTTTTGGACATTCTCTGCATTCCCAATTTATCAGCCAATTAAACAATTCTTGAACTATCTTAGAAAGAGATGAGAAGAATTCTATTTCCAACTAAAAATTAGGTGGATCTGTGTGTCAGTAGAAAGAGAGGGGAATTCACAAAACCATTAGAAATATTCTAATAAAATTTCATCAAACAGGAAACATTTTTAAATAGTCATAAGAAAAAGTGATAGTTTTTCTATTCATCCAGTTGTTACACTTGGTTATATACTTGAAACAACATCTGAATTACAAATGATGCTAAAGTTAAACATTTATAACTGTCTTCTTTTAAATCTACAAACAGAAGAACATCAATTCACAATATCTGGAGGAGGACATTAAAAACAGAATCATGTTTATCTATAATGATAATAATTAATATACAAATTAGAAAAAAAAAAAAAAGAAATCTATTGTATTTCTGTTAGTCACCTTAGAAAAAGATTCTACTATGGAAAGATATCAATGGCTATCACTGACCACTTATATCTGAAGCAGTGCATATGTGTGTTACAGGAAACAGATTCTTGTAGACTTAGCTTTCGACGAAGGTCACCAAACTAGCTCCTCCTCTTCTAATTAGTCATCACTTGAAAAACAACAGTTTCAACAGGATGTATTAACTCCAGCTTCTTGCTTGTCTTTTAACTTGCCCCTCAATATTAACATATGATCTCATGAACAGAATATTCAAATGACTTTAGAAATTTTACAAAAAAAAATTAATAACTATCTTATCAATTTGTTCATGCTATCACAAATTTTAGAAATCCTAATTAGATATTGTGCATAAAAACACTCTCCCTCCTCCAAAATTTATCACTGCACTTTTAAAACATTAAAATATAAGTACAACTAATGGAAATGACTTTATTTCATATGATTAGCTATTTTTTTAAATGACTGTTTTTAAAATCTGTTTAAAAACAATGATGAAGAAGCAATGACTGTTTCAGACGAAATTAATTTCAATAAATTCTTGCCTTATGCATAAAAAATAAACACATAACAAACCCAAGTTATGACCATGAAACTTACAAGAAATCACTTTAAAGATGGATGTAACAATACATCTGACAAATTATTTGATAGCAAAAGTTCTTAATTTATTGCTGTTCAATTAATGTGCCCAATCTTTTAAAACTCCAAATGTGAGTCTTCTATATGTTTCTAAGGAAATAATAAAATCTAGAATGAAACAGCCTGATGTACATCAGAGAAAAATAAAATTTCCAGGAAAATGCTAGAATGGTATTTGCCAGTAAAAACACCACATAAACCTACTTGTCTTCTATAGAACAACTTGGATTGTCTTAATCAAATTTTGGTTCCAAAGAAACTGGAAATTTACTGATAAATGCTTTTGTTTTATGGATACTAATTATTCATTAATGAGAACAAAGCTTCAATTGAAATCATACAGATTGTACAAACCACAAATATTACCATCCATGGACAAGCTCAGAAAAAAAAAAGAAGAAAAAAAAGACGAGTACAATGAAATGGCAAATGTAATTCTTATAACTTATGTTCTTCTCTGACCAAATTAATTTATTTTTGTTTATGACATACAAGATTTAATGAATGTATGCTTGATTGTTAAAAGAAACGGTAGCTACACCCATTTACCCTTACCTGACCAATATGAACGGTTCTCAGCATTTGCATTTGCTCCATGGCGGAGAAGGACTTTGGCACTCTCAAGATGACCTAATGTAACGGCCAAATGGAGTGCAGTACGGCCTCTGGGGCATAAGGCTTCAAGATCATGCTGAAATGAACAAAAAAACAATTATATATATTTTTAGATCATTAATTCAGATGGTGGAAAGAAAAAAAAATGCATTTTCAGAATTTTTCAACCATTCAGCTTAGTATTTGCAACAAGGCTTACCAAATTTATCAATAGCTTTCTTTTAGAGAGCTTTTAATAATGAAAGTTGCTCTTAAAATAATGTGAGAATGATACATCAGCGTTTATTTAAAATTCCTCGCATTAATGAAGAAAAGAACATTCATAAACATAACCACATCTTATATAATAAAAAGACTTTTTTCATAATATTTTTATCTTCATTATCTATTGATTTGATACTTATCTATAGAAAAATGATTATAGAAATTACTTATTTTATCTCAAACTTTTACATGAACCAATAATAGTTGATATTAAAATATTGTCCAGAACAGTATCCCAAAGTAACAAACTCATTAAGTCAAAGATTGACTTTGCTGTAACTTGTAGTCATGAAATTCTTTCAACCAGTCTTTATTCATTTGGTAAAGTTCCCCTTCTCTATGTACCACTTTATAAATAATTAAAGATATTTGTAAGAGATTCCTACAAATCAAACTATCAAATATCAAGTTACATGTACTGACCAACATATTTGCTAATTTCTCAAGTAATAAACACATAATACTATTACTGTACAAAGAAAATACAAAGACTGCATTGGCCAAAAATATATCAATAAAAACATCAAAAATATATCAATAAAAACATCAAAAATGAAAATGATGGTCCAAAAGATTTATGAAAATCATTTGTGAAATGACTTAACATTTTTCATAAAAGAAAATACCAATAACAGAGAGAAAATCAAATTTCTCTTGCTTGAGAGTGAACTTATAAATTAAATTTGAGACTAGGTTATAAAAGATGGTCTATGTTTTTTTTTTATTGTTAAATTGTTTCATTCAGGTAATCAATGAGTGAATCAAGTGTGTCAAGCACAAAAAAAAAAAAAAAAGAAAAAAGGGAAGTGATTGTTTAATATCATTTTTAATTAGCATTAGATTTTAAAGCTTTATAGTATACATGATGATAAACTACCACAGTTAAATAGGAAAAGAAAACAATCTTACCAATATCTCTATTGTTCTTAGAAATGCAACACATTTATCAAATTTAGAAATTTCTTAAATTAACCTTGATTTTGAGGGGATGAAAAGGTTCCAATGTCCAAGTGAGAGGGAAGCAATTTTAGAATCTTGGAAAAGCCAATTACATAAGGTTAAATTTTTTGAGTTTGCCACACAATGAAGCCACTGGAAAACTTTGGCCTGACCCACTTTTCAAATCTGACCAAATGCTACTTTCGGTCTGGCCAGGATCTCTTCAGCATTACTTCCACTCCCTCTTAGAGCTGTATTCACTACTCACCTGACACACCAATCTAAAAATCATTGCACCCATAAGCAAACTGATAAAAAGGAAAAAAATGATTTTCATCTAATTATAATTTAACTCACCTGCTTTAATCCTATTAATGTCATCTCAATCATTCATCCACTCAGGTGGATGTCACTCACTCCATGATTTTAGGACTACAGTATTCACTTCATTTTTTTTTACCATGATTCTGAGCATCCTTATCTGAATATCTTACAAATATCCAGAAAATGACTAACCACACCATAGAAAAATAATTTTCTGAAAATGAATGTTCATCATGCTTCTTCTCCCGCCAAAGAAATGTACAGACTTGACTTCCAATTCGGAATGATACAAGTCCTTCTCCATATACCAATTCTTCACTGATTTCACCAACTACACTAGTTGAATATTAACATTTTGTTATCACACAATCTTCCCTTTAAAGCCATATCTATTATGCCCTTCAATTCAGTTACAGTAATATTAATTACAATCATCCTTTTTCTCTGAACCATGCTGCAACCTCCCACTTAACACACCTAACTTTACTAGCATTACATCAAAAAAGCAGTTATTATCTGAGCACATATCAGCTCCCTCTCACATCTCCTTCACCATCAGGAAAGGAGTTGCTGGGATAAAAATCCCAGCTATTCCTTTCCTGCTCACTCTTTCAGTTACACCTAACAATGGGGCTACCCAAATTCTGCATGTAAAAAACAGTCCCCACCACCACCTTAGATTGTCTTTCAATTCCAGAATCTTATATCTTTCAAAAAATAACTCGCACCTCATTTTCAATTAAAGATCAAAAGCTTTTCCTCCTTCCAATGTTTCCTGCAGTTTTCCATTCAGCCCAAATTTCTTTAAATTATCTCAGTTTGTCATCTTTGTTTCATACACCAATATATCATTTGTGTAAGATTTAGCGACCCCTTTTCACACTATCTTTCAGAAGGTCATCGGTGCAGAATTCAGTCCAAATCACAACCTCACTGAACAGTATCTGCTGTTTCTCAGTCACATCAAGCTCTATGTAGTTCAATTTTAAAGCAATAATTGTTAATGCCCCTTCTCATTGGTCTCCACTTTTGAAAGATCAAGATTTGGGACACTCCCTTGAATGATACAACAAATCAAAAGTTCAACCTCTAGCATTTTGTAGGACATAAGCCAAAATAGGTTGTTAAATAGGAAAAGAAAACAAATCTTACATATTCAAATATTTTTTCAACAAGTGGAACTCACTCAAAAAAATAAATGTAAAAGTATTTTCTTTAGCCAACATAGAATTTGATGACCAAGTGATCAAGGAGAAAAGAAAATTTTGGTACACTGCAAAAACATTCAGTGTTTGCTGCCTTTCACATCACCTCACATATATTCATATATAAAAAGGTATCACTCTTCTTACATTCTGTTCGCATACACATTCAATCATTTTTTTTTCCGAGTACCACCGAGTGTCAATTTTATTACAAAAACAGATTTGTCATTACAAATTTGAAAATACAATAAATGGTAGCACTAGCAGGGATAAATTTGAAAGGGAGGTGGGATGAGACTAGACTACAAAATTTGAAGTTCACTCCTAAGAGGAAAAAAAAATATCAAATTTCAAACCTGAGCATAAGCCCTATAAGTAACTTGACTCAATGTCAAAGTTAAACTTTTAAAGATAGATACACAATGAAAACTAAAAATAATCAAGCAAAAATTAATCCTGTACAATTCATTCAACTAAGAAAACAAAATTTATAGTTGAATTTAATGGTTTTTTTTAAGTTTTCATTTCAATATTTGTTTTTTAAAAATTTAATGAAAGTTGGTGTTAACATTTTACAAAAATGATTCTCTAGGCCCTTATCAGCAGTGAAGATGTGATAATGGCTAATGCAATATGTACATATGATGCAAATTGTTTAGATAAAAAACTCCTAAATCTTATAACCTGCTAATAATGATATAAGTATCTCTTCACTATTGCCCTTTCCACCTTTTTAAGTATATTCTAACAGTAAATAAAAATCATTTACTACTACTACTTCCAAATCTCATTTTTCACCATTTTATCTCATTACAGTGTCAATAATTGCTTTAAACTTTATACTACTTCTATTCCATGGCTAATATTTGATGCATAAAGACATCTATTCAATAACAATCATGTATTACATCATTCTTATTAATGTATCAGGCAGTAAGCATCATATGGCCACACCCAAGCTGCTGACAAACCTGTCACAACAATAGAGCATTAATCTCTCTATATTACACGGAATACATAATTACATTCACATGATTATGCACATTGAGTTACTATTTTCTCTGAAATACTGCAACAACTGAAATAAGAACTCAGCAGCAGCATTTACTTGCTATAGTCATCACAAAAACAATAACAGGATTTTAAATTATTACCTGTAGAAATATAATCACCTACACAAGTGGAAAATAAAACTGCAACCTCCTGAATATGTTTCAATTTATTCTTGATTAAATATACAGGTAATATAGCTGGTTTACAGTAAATGAGATATATATATATATATATCACCCACACACACAAATTCCCAAACAACACCTTGTTTTATATTCTTCTTAGGCCTGTACTCTCACATATACAATCATACAGAATACAGATACCAGTTGATAAATTATTTCATGCTTGTGCACACATTGACAAAATACAGTAAGAGTTGTCGGCTAACTGAATAAATTAGGCTTCATCACATGTCCTTTGCATGCTCAATAGTTAGATTTAACAATCATGTTGGCTAGAGCAGGATTTCTTAGTTCTTTCTTCTAATATTAATCTGTTTCTTTCAGGATGAATGAACTGCAATGTTTGACAAAATAGCTGAGAAGATTGATAATAATCTTTCCAAGCAACCCTCAGCTAGCATTCAAACAATCAAGACTTCTCAATCACCTATGAACTGATACAGATCATTGATGAGCCCACCTGTGTTCCTGATACAACAGGACATTACTATGACGATATTATACCAACAACAGTGAATTAATCCTCAATAAACCCTAGGGAGGTTAAGTTGCATAGTGAAATCTGTCTGTAGCATGCTTCTAACAGTTGGTATGATTCAGCTAAAAGCAGTTGGGCAAAACCATGTGGAATCCAAAAGGATTGACTGCTCTAGAAACTATGCCACATGACTCTTCTCATACATGTGAAGTCACCTGATACAACATTCAAAGTTGTGTGCAAAAGAAATGTGATAAGTTAGTTGGGGCAACAAAACTTGAGGACATTGGATCTTCTATAAGATCATCATGTGATGGGAATCACCAAAATAAAGAAAACAGATTCTATCCCCAACTCACAAACTGCCACTTAAGAGAACACTTGTGTGACCAAATAGTCCTAGACAAAATTCAGTGGAGTCAGTGATCAATATGATAAAGATCATTTCTGAAGGGAAAGGAATCAACCTTATGCAAAAGAAGCATAGGAGAAATGACCACCACTCAGGGTTGAATACTGTCAGCACAAAAGAATAACCCAATGATAAAACATTTTTTGCACATGAAGAGAAAAGACAAGACAAAACCCTGAAAATATAAAAGTTACTACCACGATAAAATAAGATGTTAAATTATAAAAAACGAAAATGAAAGAAAGAGTTATTTTATGTATAATTAAAATTTTGTTGCACTTTATATTTGTGGTTTGTCTCTGTTGGTCTTCCTTATTCACATGTTTTTGATCCAGTGAGAGAAAATACATTACCACGGTGGAAGACAGGTCATATTCTTGGTAATTGATTCACTTTATTTCTATTTTTTTTTTTTTTTTTTTACTATATGGCAATCACAGGTCATAATATTGTGCAAACCTCTTCCTCACCTCATACCCTGAAAAATGATTGCTGATGTGTTACCTCCCCTGGACACTTCAGATCATCAGTGTTAAATGTGTTCAAACTAAAGGCATTTCCTGATGTGCTGTTTAATAGGACAATTTTTCTATATATCAAAGCTGACTGGGATAGCTTCAGATCTTACATGATTGAAGCATTCTTCAAATATAGGGCCTCCAGAACTGCCACTCATCTCTGAATGGATTTTTTCTGGAATGGAAAGTTTTATATCCCAGAAAAAATATTAGCAAATATCAAATAGTCAACTGTGGTTCACTATAGTATGTACTGCAAGATGTCCAAGGTCTAAAGCAAACTTGGATCCCGTGAGTTCTGAAGAGGCAAAGTCTCAATGCCTACAGTCATAATTGGCCCAGAAGATATCTCATCCTCATGAGATAAGACAATGTTCTTTTCCTCTAACTCCATCTTAGATGACAAGGGCCATCTCCTTCCCAACTTCCCTCTCACAGAGAACAGCATTGATCATAAGAAGGGTACCAGTCCTGATAAAATCCCAGTGGTTGTCTTAAGAATATTTACCCTGAATTATCACCAAGCTTAACAAAATTGTTCAACCATTGCCTAAAAGAGAAAACCTTCCCAAGGCAATGGAATGTGTCAAGTGTATGCCCAGTTTCCAATAATGTGGGTGAGTGCTCATCCCAGTCTCAAAATCAGTCATTAATAAACCCTTTGAGGCTATAATCAACAAGAAAGTTTTCAAGCATCTCAACAGGGACACCCTCTTGAGTCACAAACAGATTTTGATCTGCTCGGTCCATTGCTGACATCCTCAGTGTCATTTACTCACAGAATCAGCAAAGCAATGATCACATCGCAAAGATGATCATAGTAGACATTAAATGCCTTTAACAAGGTGTGGTATGGAAGTTTTCTCAATTATCAATTCCTTCCTAATGGCTAGGTCCATGATGGTAGTTGTTAATGACCAGTCCTTCGAGGCCCTTGAGATCAAGATTCAATTCCCAGTCCATCCCTCTTTCTGTTTTATATTAGTGATCTACCTAAAAGCATACTCCAATCTCTTGTGAATATCGATGCAGATGATACAACAGTATATGGGTGCATCTCCAAAAATCTATATGACCAGAGCCTAGCAGTAGATCTTTCCTTCGACTTAGTTCAAAAGTGTGTGTGTGGGGGGATTGACTGGTTACATTCAATATATCAAAAACCAAATTTGTAACATTCAATCATCACTAAGCAGCCCCTAAATTTCTGTCTATAACAATGAACAGGTATTCTCAAGGAGGCTCCTTGCCTTGAATGTCTATTGAGACCTCAAGTGGAACTGATATATTATCAATCATGGTCAGTTCCCTGTACTGCTCCAGTAAGTAACTGTGCACCTCTTTCCACTCACACAACTGCCTTCATTAATCCTCTACCTTGAGTGGTCCTTGTATAGGGTCAACATTATTAAAAAAAATAGTTTAAAACTGAAAATTTTATCAGAATATCTACTCCCGATTAACAGTGTATTTCAGAGCAATGCAATTTTCTTTTTCTTTTCAGTGTATGTTCAATTCAATGTCAGACTAAAATAATGTTTTCACTCATGATCATCACTAACAATTGATTTTGATCCACTGTTCATAATGATTACTCTTTAAATATATATGATCATATACATTTAAAAGCAAATCCTTGCAATTTCACTTGGTCATACAAATCAATGTGCAATACATTTTTATTTATACACTTGTTTTTCATGAATACAAAAATAAACAAATTTGGTAGCATCTTAAATAAGAATTGGTGAAAACTGATATTAAAGCTAGTTTGAGATTGTGTCATTATATATATATATATATATATATATATATATATATATATATATATATATATATACATACACACACACACACACACACAAGCTGAGGTATCTGGGAGTACATGGCTGCAATTGTATACCTGCACCACTTGCATGCATCATCCATTGGTATGCTAAGCTACTCCTCCCCCCCCTCATCTTTTTTATGGTATGTTCTTTGCAAGGGTTTGATTGTTTTTGATAAAGGAATTTGATCAATAAAACCTTGTGTGGTTGTTGCTCAGGCTTAAATTGTTTCAATGTTTTAGATATTCAGTAAATTTCCTTAGGCCATAATAACCTTCAAATAGTATGGCATTGTTCAAATATAATCAAACAAAAACAGGGATGAAACATCAGAGCTTGATTAAACGCATGAATTATCCTCTCCTTCTTTACATGTTTACTGTAAAGCTGGGGTTAATAAGAAGTTAAAGAATTTTTCCCTTTTAATCCTTCTCAAACAATCTTTGCATCAAAAGGTTGTTCGAATGCCCATTTAGGATGGAATCATGTGAAGGAACTCTTAGCTAAGTGGTAAAAGGTGATTTTGGAACTAGTCTGTTGCAGATTTCATCCACTAAACTGAAATAATCTAAACCAAACATTCACACAAGACAATTTGTATGTCATATATAATTTACATGACTAATTTATAAAGTAATTGATGAAAAACCAGGGAGTTATGGTTGAAAAATGAGCTTTTTGAATAGTTTTTTTCCTAGTTTTTCATCATACGCAGGGAAGCAAACAGGACTAAAACCACACTATCTTATTTCTTGCATGATGGCAAAATTTTTGCAACATGTTTGAAGAAAATCAGATAAGAAATGAGTAAGTTATTCAAGTTTTTATTTTAAGTAGTACAAAAACAATTTTTTTCATTTTTTTAAAAAATTTTTGTGCAAAGCCAATGTCACGGGAAAACTATAAAGCACTCTACGTAAACCTCATAACATGAGCTGATGTTTTGCACTTAGTGCAAAGAATATCAGCTCATCCAGTAAAAATTTTGTTCATGTATAACTGTCTTAATCAGTGCAAAAAAGTTGTACCCACCTTTAGTTTTATTGATTTTAAATGCCAAACCCAGGGGTGTCGGAGCTTGAAAAAGCTGGTCTTGGTCTACAAATTTGCAACATGTGTGTACAGTTTCATTGAAATCAGTCGAGAAATGTGGACATGCATAAATAGCATACAGACAGACATCTGTTATATATCTATCACAAAAATATCAGATGATAATTTGGATTTTGCATTAGCAGACTTTATTTTCAGACTCCTCGCATCTATAAAGACTCTTCCTTTATTCTGTGGACATTTACTTGAACTTTGCTATCTGATCTATTCTATGACCTTTACCAAGTATACTAGCCATATGAAAAGAGGCAGCCGCCTTATATTTTTTTTTTTAAACTACTGTTTTGTTTTTGCTCACACCTAGATACATAGATAAAAAAATAAAAAAAATAAAAATAAAATAAAAAATTTGGATGGTTTGAAACCAGTTTTGCAGTCACATGACTTCTTTAATAAATTACAGATAACCACAAAGACAAGAGTAAGCTTTTATAATGACAGTCGAGAAATTTGCTCTTACCTCAATGAAAAATTGCTTAAACATTCACAATTCGGAGGAAGATTTTAATAACAAAACTCATAACAAGAAAAAGATTTTAGGATCATGTTAAAAATACAGATAATGCAAAATTTCTTTATGTAACTTTTGAGGAAATGGTCAAGAACGCTGCTCATCAACTGCTGAAATAAATATTGTGGATATAAGGAAACAAATAAGTTTTGGCTTAAAGGCATAGGACCTCAATTATACGTCTACCTTGGAACAATATCATTTCAAATAGCACCAAGTTGATTGCTTCATTTAATACACAATAGCAAAAAGATCACAATACAAAAATTATCCTACTAATAGTCTCCAAGACATTCAACATCTCAAATTGTTTGGCTCATCTCACATATATACAGAATATTGATCACAATTCTTTTCTATACTTCTAAGTATTTTCATTATCTTCACGTCTGATTTATAACATTTGAATATATTATTCAGCCTTTTTTTTTTTTTAAAGATGGAGATTGCATTCAATCTTAAAATTGATAATCTTTTCCTTTTTCACTGCAAATCAAACAGTGCAGTCAGAAAATCAAGTTACAATTTTCTATTAACTGAGACAACTTTGTTTGCTTTTAAGGAACCTGCCTTTTGTGTTGGCTATTGTTGTGAAGATAATCAATAAATTCATACTGCAACAGAAAGTTCTTCAAATGACCTTATGTTGATCCCTGATGTAGGAGGTTTTTAATTTTTAAAATTTATCTGAGCATTGGTTTCCTTATATGTTCATTTTATAATAGATGCCACTTTTACCTCAAAAACATTGTTTTTCAATGTTTGTTATTTTGATCTCATTTCAATGAAATTAATATGCTCTATTTGCACTGATAAGCCAGATTTAATTTTGTTTCATATAATTGATTTTTTACAAGTTTCTCCTCTATATTATTTTACTACAATTGCATAGGCAGGCCCAGTGTGTGAAGGAAATCACAACTGGATCTATTACAAACAAGAATACCAAAGTAAACAGAGTTTAGATTTTAACACCTTATAGAAATCAGTGCACTTAGAAAAACTAATGCCACTCATAACGGTTATCAACACAAACTCATTTGAAGAATTTCAGCTGTGGAAGTAAATGCCCTCCATCACAAGAAATATACTAAGTAATTTCTAAAGATGGAACAAACAGGAAGAGAGAGGGTACCAAAATTTAAGACATCATGAATACCATGAGTACTTTTGTAGAATTTTCTATATACCAACATCTGCCTGGAAATGTACTAAAATATTTTGGGGTTATTTTGGTTAAACACCACTTGTATTTTTAATTGGTTGTCTTCTCATGTTCAGTATGCCAATTTTATAGGAAGGAATCATGAATGCTCCGAGATGTACTAAAATACCAGAGTCATGGCTGTTGGGTGGTGTCAGCTTGGTCCTGAAATTATAGTAAGTACCTGGGTACTAAAATGATATTTCACCTCTCTTTTCACCCAGTTTTGTCTACATCCTTCCACAAGGAAAACCTTGCCCAAAACTTTTTCTAATTGTTAAACAAAATAAAAGAAAGAAGTTCAATGTAAACAAACAACAAATTAAAAACAAAAATTTTGGTATTTTAGTATACATGTACCAAAATATTAAAATATTTTTAAAGTTTGAGTAGACAGTGCCACATAAGGTCTTGGATTTTGGTACCCCCACCAGCAAACAAGCATACACTTCAAGAATATATTGTTCTACTACATTGTAACAAGAAGTTTGATGTAATTTTTACATAGGAAAATTCAAATTTTAATGTAGGTATGTTCAATAATTTGTCAAAAAACAGCATAGCATAATGAAAAGGACCCAAAACCTAATAAAAAAAAAAAAACAATGTTTTATTCTCAAAATAAAAATGTAATTATTAAGAGGAAAGACCAAAATGTTTTTAATTATTTTTGAAAATTTTTTAATCCTTTCTAGCACATTCAAAATTGATTAAAATTTTTTTTTTCAACAGTTACGTAATTAGGTAGCATTAGTTTTTTTAGCGCTTTTTTCAGTTGAAAAACCTTAATTTAGAAATTCTTGCAAAAATTGTTGGATTTTAATGAA
>CAHIKZ030002031.1:0-45000 GCA_903632075.3 Acanthosepion pharaonis | reverse complement strand
CCTCTTAATAACAAGGATTCAGACGATGAAAAAAATTGTTTATCAAATTTGAGGCCTTTTTTCATCATACTATGGTGTTTTTCAACAAATTATTGAACATACCTATTTTAATGAGTTTTTCATTTAAATAGTGTAAAGGATATGTCCAAAAATAAAATTGCTGTTTACAATAAGAAAATTAGAAAACATTTGTGAAATTTCACAAGATAATAATTTGGTCATTTCTAGGGTCAACCGTATAAAAATCAAAAATGTCATTTACATATCAGATATGCAAGTGGTTAATGCATATAAGTATGGCATCCTGATGACACCTTAGGTTCATTGAGCTGCAACAATATCCACCCATTTGGAAAGCAGCCAAACCAATCTCAGAGCTAAATAACAGCTTTTACACAACTAGGCCTTTTACATTAAGCCCGTTTTATTTACTGGTCAAACAAGTTCTAAGAGTTAATGGACTTTTGTATGCTTTATTCAACTACTCTTGACATCGGGTGCTGCTATTTATTGTGTACTGGGTTCTTTGTTGCAAGTCTAATACATAAACTTCACAAAAGAGCCATTTCAAAATGACATGCTTTCCTATACCCATTAGCTCAGTCTTAGCATAATGGTTCTATATCCATTGTATTTATCACTATTACGTTTTAATTAGCACCAAATTTTTGATTTCTTTTAATATAAACACCAAGTAATCAGCTAAATGATATATTTAGGACATGAAAGAAAAATGTAACTGAAATTATTTTATCACTTGTCTATTACAATATACAAGACTTTTGACTGAGCTTAAGAAATTATTCAGTCTACATAATAAAACTTTACAATCAATTAATTAAATGGCACATTTTCCTAAATGTCTTTATAGATTTCTCCCGAAAGAAAAAGAGTTTGAGAGGAAGAAGAAAGTGTAAAAGAACATATTCTAAACAGTATTTTACAAAATTAGAAGGAAAAATGTTTCTTTGTAAATCTCCAATCTAACAGAGTTTCAAATATTTAACTTTGGGTATTAAAATAGAACTACACCTTAAATTACCAGTTTATATCTATTATAAACACAACTGCAACGCTTTTTAGATGAGTGATGGAAAATACACAATTACTTACAGAATTCACAAATATACAATTTTATTTTTCATTATTTTTGCTATTTTTTTAAATTTCCAGTTATATATAATAAACTCATTTGTGTAGATATCATTTTAAATGGATACTCATAGATGCTTTGTTTTTATTTATTTATTAAACAGTATATTTATTTACATCTATTGGTTTGAATATTTGAGAAATCTTGTTAGAAAAATATATACTCTCTGACAGGATTTAAACCTGCATCCCCTAGGGAAAACTGTCATTAGATGTGACATGCCTCAGACCAATTCAGCCACATAGAACCTTCTGATCAAACAAAGCCTGAATAAGGCTTTTTCCTGAAATATACATATCTGCTGTTTTGGATCCTAGATTCTCAGAAGATATAAATAACTGAAGTAAAATACAAGAACTTGAATCTATTCATTTTTAATTAAGTGTTTGAAAAGCATAATGGCCATATTCTAGTAAGATGCCCGAGTTAGATCTTCAATACAATAAGCTTTGAAGCAATTTATTTTTGTTAAGATATTCACTTCACCTTTTATGTGTTTAACTTCCCTCTACTCTGACCAGCCACTTTGCTAGCTATATAGAAACATCACTAAATACTACAATAAGCTGCAAATGTAATGGCCACCTATTATCACTATGTTTAGAATATGGAAAAGTAAGATTAAATGAAAACAGTCTTAGAATTTCCAAACATTGAAGAAATGACTTAGAAAAGAATTATTGAACATTAACAAAACTGTTTTCAACAATCATTTCCATTCTTCTTGGACTGAATACCTAATGCACACATATGGGGATGCTGAAAAGATCTCTGCCTGACCCACATCTCAAAATCTGGTCAAATATCAAGTTTTTTTTGTTTTTTTTTAAGGCTAAGAACTTTCCAGCAGCTCTATCTGGTGTATACTTAGTTAAGTATGCTTGAAATTCAGTCCATTGCAAATTTTTTCAATTTTCAACAATGTTTCATGTTGGTTTTAAAGTCATTTTTTTTTCTTGCCTCTTATTTTCTCAAGTGTTTCTAAGGACCCATATAGGAATTCATTAGCCTGTCAGTTTGTGCATGCATGCGTTATATATATATATATATATATATATATATATATATATATATATATTCACCCATGAGATCACTAAAAAAAGAGCATAGCATGATGAAAAAGACCCTGAACTTGACAAAAACAATTTTATTGTCAAAATGTTTGTTATTATTAAGAGGAAAGAACAAGTATCTTAATATCTTTCTTTATTTTTAGAAAATTCTAATTTCTGATTAAAAAAAAACATTTTTCACTGTGTCAGTGAAGTACTAAATAACTATAGCAAATTGATTTGGAAAATCTTGCAAAAATAATTGTCAGATTTTAATGAAACTTTCAGAAACTATTTTTAAATGATGGAAATTATTATAAATATAATTTTTTTTTTTAAGTCAGCAATTTTTTTTTTTTTTTTTATATATATTTATTACCTGCCCCACCATAACTAATTTTATGAAAACTCTAGAAATTCAATACTGTACAATTTAGTGATTATATTAGTTAAGAGCACAAGGCTTTGAGGAAAGTAAATCATTTTTTTTTTTTTTTTTAAATTGGATCCCATCTACCTTAAAATCAGTTCTGAATTGTAACATACAAAACTCAAAGATATTATTTAATTTCAAATGCTTTTAGTTGCTTCTAGTTTTTATGAATATGGATATTGTCTGAAAGCAAAAAACTTTTTTGATAAAAAATGAATTTTTAAAACAGTTGTTATTTCTTAAATTATTTTTCGATTAAAGTTGTTAAATATTCTAAAATTAGTGAAAATGGTGTACAGTTTAGTCAATAGTTTTATTAAGTAGATCTATCTCTACAGATTATAAACTATAAAAGCTGATTACAATCAGCAACCCCCCCCAGTATATAAAAAAAAAAAATATAATTTTACATGGCTCCGTGTCCATAAAACGGCTGTAATTCAAATGTATGGAAGATCAGAAACAGCATGAATACAATAAAACTTCATGTTATTTGATTTACTATGTAAGAATTGCACCCTGCTGTTATGGCCTTTATTTTATTTTTGCAAATTGTTCATGCAAAACGTGTGGAGAAATTAATTTGATTTTTCAATTTCAACTGAGAATGGTACCTACATATTAGGTATCTATCTTATGAAATTTATGTGATCTTATTTTTATATTACCTCAGGTGTGAAATTTTTCCATAAATGAAATATCAAAATTAATAAAACGAATGGAAATGCCAATAATACTGTAAAATGTAATATCAAAAAAAAAAAATTAGAGCACTGAAAGTTTTCCTTAAGGTAAAATAAGTTGGTTTACTTAAGACTAAATAATTATGTCACTTCTGTTCTTCCATAAATTAACTTTCCTTTACATCACTTGTCAATCATCACCATTGTTAAGACCAGCTTCCTCTTATTTTAAACTACATTTCTTTGGTGCAGAAAGTAAGTAATGTTTGTTTCAAAATATATTAAATAAACTTTATAATTTCTAATTTTCTTAAAATAAGTTTTGAAAAAAATTATAATTGATTTTTAAAACAGAGGATTTCACTTTTGTTTACAAAACTGAAAAAAAAAAAAAAAGTTGACATGATAGATTCTGTGTCAATTTGGCAGACTCGAAAAAAAAAAAAGAAGTTTTTAAATGAAAATTTCAGATGTGCTAGGAATGATTAAAAAATGTAAAAATAAAAACAAAATAATCAAAAAATACTTTGACCTTTCCTTAAGACAATAAAAAAAAAAAAAATTATTTTCATTAAGTTTAAGGCCATCATGCTATGCTTTTTTTAGTTGTATAATGTTTTACTGTGATAGAATGGTCAAAGCCTCCTGAGCCTTCATCAAGTTCTTCCCATCAGTCTTCAGGTCAACACTCTCAAAATTCCAAATTGGATTTCTATGTTGAAGTCATGGAATATGTCTTGGTTGGGTTATGTCAGTGAAGATGATATCTTTGTTGATTCAGTGTTTTGCACTATTTGCAGAAAGTCCAAAGCTGCTTTACCTAGGTATTGATGTTTTTATTAAAGGAACTTCCAATAGGAAAAAAAACAAAAACAAACAAACAAAAAAAAAAAAAAAACAAAAAAAAAAAAAACAGCAATGATACATGAAAACTAATTTCCATGCAAAGAATGCAGAAACACCAGAAGTTAACATTCAGTAATCATTAATGAAATTGAGACAGGCTGGGTTACATAGACTCAAAAAATCTATTTGACTGGACATATATGGTGGCCAAGGAAGAGCTACTATTTTCTGTTTTCCCAGTATCTGTCCAAACATAAAGCATGGCAGTGATATGGGAAAATCTATATTACTAGACATTACCATACTGAATTTGTTCATGCATTTGAAGAAGCCATCAAGATAACATAAAAACATTCAAAATGGTTCATTTTATTTGATGGAAGTACTGACAAAACTCTGAAGGAGAAAAATTATCAATGACAAATGCTAATGTTTTTTGTTTCAACAGTTATTTTGATTTTATGCTGAAAATAACTTATATTTTTATACATAAATATATAATATAACAACCTTGTTCTTTCTACAACATAATCTAAGCTAATAATGATGTAATGTTTGATTTCTTTTATAAAAATGTTCCACTGCAATGTATCATTGCTAATAATTCTAGCCATCATAATCTATGTTATTTGTCAATAAAAATATTTGATTTTAAAGCTTTGTCTTTATTTTTATCAGTTTTTGAAAGATTTTACATTAATATTACTTTTTGCAAATAAAAACACAAATTTTGCAAATTCTAGAAAAAAAAAAAAAAAAAAAATTGCCATGGTACCATGGTTATTGTTTTGTCCGTGTATTGTTTAATATATTGAACTGTAATTGTCATCTTTGATAATGGCTTATGTAAGCCAAAAGCTTAGATAGGATTAAAAAACATGCATCAATATGGTGATTTCCTTTAGTCTTTCAATGATAATGTTATTAAGCTTATCAGACAATATGAAAGGAATTTACTTAAAATAAATAGACAAAACTTGTCTATATTATTTAATGAAACATGCATATATATATATATATATATATATATATATATATATATATATATATATAACAATATTGAAAAAAAAAAATATTAAAAAAATTAAAATCTTCAGACACACTGGGTTGTAGATTAATATTCTTTCGTTTTTTTTATTATTAGTTCATTTAGATTCCTCGACTAGTTTCGGCCAAAATGGCCATCATCAGAAGAAATATTTCTGCTTGCTGGTAGCAGTGAGCTACAGAAATGAATGTCTTGATGGAGAAAATGATGTCTGTAGTTTTCATTTGTTTTTTTTATCTTTTTAACATGAATCTTTTAACATTCCTTGTGTTGATCAAACAGTCTCGTAAGTTGTTATTTGAGATAAGAGCTGGATGGATCTATGCTGCTCTGAATTCCCCTGGTCAGTTTGAGTTTTATTGGTCCTGGTGAGGGGATGTGTCACTGTTAAGTGTATGTGTGTGTGTTATTTGGTTCTTAAGGAGTGAGTGAGTATGATATGTGTAAGCGTGTATATTATCATTTGGCTCATTAGGGAGTGAGTGAGTATGATGTGTGTATGTTCGCATGGGTGTGTGTATAAGTGTGAAGCCTCAACACCTCCGTAAGCGTGTCTGTCTTGTGTGGGTGAGAAATGTGGGTAGGTTTTGATTTGTAGGGTTATATATTAATACTATCTATATTGTTAAATTTATGGTTTAGCCCGGCTGGATAGTGTATTTTTAAACGTTGTATCCACTTATTTTCATGGAACTCTAAAATCTTTCTAATGTTGTCTGCTCTGAACTTTTCTATTCTTGCAATTATAGCAAATTTGGCATAGGTTTTGAAATCGTGTTTTTCTGGGGGAAATGTTCTACAGGTAATAATTTTTCATGGGGAGTCGACTTAATTTGATTGCGATAATTATTAATTCTGTAGTGAAAGGGCTATTCAGATTTTCCTACATATTGTTTCTGGCATAGTGTGCATTCTAGGAGGTAAATTATGTTATGACTTCTACAGTTAGAATTGTGGTAGATTTCGAAAGATTTAAATGACTGATCTAGTGAATGAATTCGTGTGTTTAATGTGATTGCAGCATAAACTTTTGTTGTTACATGGTTGGGAAAATCCTGTTGTTTTTGTTGTTAGTTTATTACAGATTACCTTGTCCCCTGAAATGTGGTTACTACCTATGATTTCTTTTAGGTTCTTAGGTCTACGATATGTTAGAAGGCTGGTTTCCTTAAACAATTTTTTTAGGTCTGGTTTGAGATGATGTATTTCCCAGCGACTTTTGATTATTTGGGATAGTGGAGGCAGAGTGGGGTTGAAAGTTAATAGAGGGATGCGGCTGGGTTTATTTTTAATCTTGTACATTAGGGTGTCTTCTCTAAGTGTGGAAATTGCTTTATTTGTTCCCTGATTAGGTGTTGTTTATAGCCATGTGTTGTGAATTGATGCTCCAAATTTTCAATGTGTTTATTTAATTCTTCATTGTTGAAACATCCTTCTGAGTCTAAGTGCTTGTGAATAGGGAAGGTTCTCTTTGAGGTGTTTAGGGTGGGAAGACTTAAAGTGTAGATAGTTGTGGGTGTGTGTGATTTTAGTGTGTAGTGTTGTTTGTAGCTTCCTGTTTTCATCTATGTACATGTTGGTGTCTAAAAATGTTACTGATGTTGTGGATTTTTCATAGTCAAACTTAATTGAGTCATGCACTGCGTTTTGGTTGGTTGGTTGTTTGGGGTTTTATGGCATATCAACCACTATGGGTTATTTAATGCCAAATCCAGTTTGCATTTATATTAAATATATATACTTTGTAAACATAATATTTTCCAACATCCTTAAACCACAAAGGTTTATTCTTACTCAAGTAAATGGTTTCAAAATGTTTCTATCTGGCATGAGTTAGTTATTTATATTAAATAAACTAATTCATTTGCTTTTGCCAATTGATGTAAATTTTTCACTACCAGTTTTATTTGCAGTGAAAAAAAAAATTCAATGTAGTATTAATAAATATGGTATTGTTTGAAATTAATGGAGGTTGTTTCTTTTAAGGTTTCCTGTAGGCAAACTATTTTTTGGGGTTATGGTTGGTCAAAAGTTTTTTGAAGTTCCTCATAATTAGCCATATATTCCTCTGCAATTCCACTGTAGGATTGCATTATTTTGTAATTTCATTGTTTGATGTGTAATTTGTCTGAATTGGAGTTATTGCTCTTTTTTATTGTTTTTTAGTTAGGTACCTCCATGAAATCGCTAAAAAAGAGCATAGCTTGATGAAAAAAATGCCAACCTTGCCGAAAACAAAATTTTATTGTCTAAATGTTTATGTTATTATTAAGAGGAAAGACCAAAGTTTTTTTTTTTTAATTATTTTTTCCTTCTTTTTATTTTTTCCTTTTTTTTTTTTTTTTTTTGTATCACATTCTAAAAATTTAGACAATTTTTTTTGGTTTTTTTTGGTATGACACACATTAATTTGAAAAATCGTGCAAAAATAGAAATAATTGTCGGATGTTAATTAAACTTTCAGGAACTATTCACAGATGATCGAAATTATTATAAATGTTTTTTTTTTTTTTTTTATTAAAGTCATGGTAGAAATATTTTTTTAAATATTTATTACCCCCCCTAACTAATTTTATGAAAATGCTAGAAATTCGATCGCATCGGTTTAGTGATTACAATAATTAAAAGCACAGGGCTTTGAGGAATGCAAATCATTTTTTTTTTTTTTTAATTGGATACCAAGTACCTGAAAATCAGCTCTGAATTGTAACATACAAAACTCAATAAAACAAACATATTATTTAATTTCAAATGCTTTTATTTGCTTTTAGTTGTTTTTATGAATATGGACAATATTTTCTGAAAGCAAAAAAAAAAAATTTTTGATTAAAAAAATGAATTTTTAATACAATTATTTGTTATTTCATTAATTATAATAGATTTTACATTTAAGTTGTTAAAATATTATAAAATTAGTTAAAAGTTTTTCAGCTTTCATAAGTGTCCTTATGAGATAGATCTTTTTTTTTAAGCGCGTTGTAAATTGTATCATTTTGACTAATCAGAAGATCCACATTAATTAAGAAATGTAATTTTGTGCTTATAATCGGGCTGTAATTATAAAATACGGAAGACCAACCAGAATATAATTAAGTTGCGTTATTTGAGTTAAGCATTGTTCTCCGCTGTTAAGGCCTTTTACTTTTTAAGCACGTGTGGAGAAGTTAATTTGATTTTTCAATTTCAACTGAGAAGGGTACCTACAAGTATCAGTATCATCTTATGAAATTTATATGATCTTATTTTTATATTAATCTCAGTTATGGCATTTTTCCATAAATGAAATATCAAAATTAATAATAAAATGAATGCAAATGCAAATAACAGTAAAATGTAATAAATTATATTATTTTATGTACACTTCTGATAAAATTTCATAAGAAAGGTACCTATAAATTAATTAGATACCTTTCTTAGGAAATATGAAATTTAATGTCACTCTTAACAGTCTTATTTTAATTTCTTTAGAATATATTTTTCATAAAGCATCATAAACGTAAAGGTGAAATCTAAGTTTAAAAAAAAAAAAAAAAAAAAAATTAGACCGCTGAAAGATTTCGTTAAAAAATAACGAGGTAAATAATTTGTTCACTTAAATGTAAATTATTTCACTTTTCTCCTTCTGTAGAACAAATTAGCCTCATGGAATTCGTAAATATGTCATTCATCACATGTCAAGAGACGCGAAAGTTTATGACCTGCTTTGTTTTATTTTCAAATTACATCATTTTGGCACAAAAGCTAAGTTTGGTTCAAAATATTTTAAATAAACATAATTTCTGAATTTCTTAAAATAAGTTTTGAAAAAATGATAATTGATATTTAAAAGAATTTCAAAGTGAGATTTCCAGTTTTTTTTTTTAAAAAATGGAAAAAAATGTTCAATTTTGCTGACTCAAAAAAAAAAAAAAAAAAAAAAAAACTAGATTTTTAACAAAAATTTCGGACGTGCTAGGAACGATTAAAAAAATGGAAAAAAATACCCCCCAAAATACTTTGATCTTTCCTCTTAATAATAACAAACATTTAGACGATAAAATTTTGTTTTCGTCAAGTTTGGCGTCTTCTTCATCATGCTATACTCTTTTTTTAGCAATCTCATGGAGGTACCTATTTTTAGTGCTCGGTTCATCGGTTTCCATCCTTTCCAAAAAACCAAACCTGTTTTCCGTGTCAATCTTTGAAGTTGATTGTTCTGTAGGTTGACTTGTTAGATTTGAAGACTTTAGACATTGCCGTGAGGAAGTTGGTGTATGGTCTCTCTTGGGTTGTGATGGGCGTTCTTCTTTGTCCTTGTTTGATTTTTAAAAAAATGTATATTATTTTTCCCACTGTTATTGATTTTAGAAGTTGAAAGACAGATTGATGAGCATTGCAGGTTTTGTTTTTTGGTAAGAGTAGTCTGTGTCTGTGATGTTTTTTTGGTTATTTCTTTTTCATTCTTTATTTTGTCATGGGTTTTATTAATTTGAGCTGAAACTTCCATTTGGAATGTTTGTTGAGTACTATTGGCATGTTCCTTTAGCTCTGCCTGGAATTTTGTCCACTCACTTGGATGTAAGTTTATGAGTTTTTTGATTAGGGTTCTATATTTGTTATCTTCATTGGTTGTTTCAGCTCTCCATGTAACAGAGGTATAGCTGGTCTCACCCATATAGACCTCTACAATTTTTCTGGTAAGACACATTTCTCTTATGTTTTACCTCAATGATTTCTTTTTTTTCCTGTAGAAACCACAAGATCTTGCAATGCGGATGATCCTGTTGAGAATTTGGACATTTTAGTGGTTTCAAGCATTCCTCCTTTTTATGATTTGGTTCTTTTTTTTTTTAATTTGGCATTATGTGTCTGTCGTCCTCTGCAAGTGTCCCTGTGGTGTCCAAATTTCTGACATTTAAAAACCTCAAGGGAGCTGGGAATGCAAATGTCCAACTTTCTCCAGACAATAGCCTATTTTTGACCTTTTTAGAGGTTTGGGGCTGGTTAAAAATCAATATGTAGGTGTTAGTTTCGATTTTTTCATCACCCTTTCTTATAGTCACTTTTTTTTATATTTATCACTCCCTGTTTTCCCAAAAAAAAAAAAATCTTATGTCTTCTGGGGCTAAAGCCAACTCCCCGATTAAGTCTCTCATGTGGATAAGTTTTACATTTGGAGTTATGAAACCTTTTCATTTTAGGAGGTTTTCTGCTTGCCTCCTGTTATCCACCTCAACAAGCAAGTTTCCCTTTCTCAATTTTTTTTTTTTTTGATTTTTGGTGTTGCTCATGCAGAGATAATTTTTCAATTAAAAAATGGAGAAATTTATGAGACAAAAACTCTTCCATGGATTCAATGACAATGAATCTTAAGTCTGCTATTTCACACTCAGAGTCTGATTCGGATAAATTTCTTTTTTAGTTTTTTATTCAAGGATGCCATGTTTGGGTTTTTTTTTTTTCACTGGCCCTGTGCTCCACCACAGAACCATGGAGTGCAACTTGAGAAGGGAATTTACCAAGGGGTAACCCATTCACCTTAGTTGAGACAGGGATACACGACCAGTATACTCATATTAAGAGCAAGTCTTGAGCCTCTGTAAAATTTTTGGTTATAAAGCCCTTCAATTTAACAGTGGTGAAAAAGTCTTTTGCTCTCAACACAAATTGACCCTCAGCCCCGCCTTTCTAGCACATATAAGATAAAGGGTTATGAAATGTTCTAATATAGATTCAATAATACTATTGGGAGAAAAAAAAAATATATGAAAAAAAAATATTGTTTTGGAGCCGATTGATTGGATCGGGCCTCTCAAACCGCCGGTCTAGCCCAGGTAAAAAACCAAAGTGGTGTGTTCTAGGAACATGACCTCTTTGCACCCAGGTCATGACCTTCTCAACCACCAGGATCCCATCCACAGGCATTATGGGTCACCACCCACGGCCAACAGGTGGCCCCCTTGGGGGACTTTTACCTCCTGCAGAGGTGCAGTCGGCATATTCTGAAGCCCTGCCGACAGAGTGGCTGTGTTTAGGATCATGAGGAATTGGATAAGTTTGTCATCACTACCTGTGTATACAAAGAATATATCATCAATATATCTTGCATAGAATACACAGTTGCTACCAATGAGGGGATAGATGTTATGTCTCCTCAAATTTTTCTATGAATATTTAAGTGTTTATGTTTTTATATATATATATATATATATATATATATATATATATATATATATACACACACATTTAACTAGTTTTACTCCCACTTGTCAAACTCTTCCAGCTTTGATCTTCAAAAATTTAAATGCAAAAGTCAATCACCATCTCCCTCCTTGAATTCTGTTCTTTTATTGTCCTTTCAGCTTAACATTTTTCTCAGATTCTTTTACTCTCAGTAACTCCTTGCATTACTGTGGCTTTCTTTAGCACCTTGCTTGGGGTGAAATCATTAAAAAAAAAAAAAAAAAAATTCCTGGAAGACCTACTTGTAATAATTAACAACAAAAAAAAATAAAAAAAAAGACTGATGACTCAATATTATTTCATTCACACCAAATTGAGAAGTTGAGAACTACTAAACATACATTAGATCAACCTTCAGTGACTTTTACATTACAGTTTATAATAGAAAGTGAGGAAAGTGAATTTAAATTGGCTATTCAGATGAATAAACATATTTGTCTTGACTAGTTTCAGAGAAGCTTTGGCACAAAAGTTGCTGCTTATCAAATTGGTGTAATGCCAGTTTCCCCATCTCAGAAGTTGACATTTACTAGCACTTGAACTTACGCTGATGGTGCCAGAGATGAAAAAAAAATTGGCAATTGTTTTATTCATACTGTGCGTCTAGTAAAAAAAAAAAAAAAAAAAAAAAAAAAAAAAAAATTTTAAATTTATAAGTATACATGTTAATTTATAAGTATACAATGCTTTAAATTAATTGCATATTAAGATATGGGAATTGATAAGGATATAACAAAATTTTATTATGTATCCTAAATATTTTGTTTTATTCTACAGAGTTGCATTTAGGATTTGGACCAGTAATACAGTAAATTTGCTTTGTTCATGTTTTTTATTGTTAGGAACATTTATGATAGCTGCCATATATGCATGCAATTTGGAAAAAAAAAAAAAAAAAAGTTATTTCTTGCTTAATTCTAAAACAAAGAAAATGAAAAGCAACATTTTTGGTATAATATAGCAAAATGTTGCTTTCCTTTTTCTTTTTAAGAAAGGTAAACAAAAAAGATTGAGAAGGTATACTGAATGATCAAATGTATCAAATGGTTTGAAAAGTTTTGATTTTTTGCTGAATGTTGCTCCTGTTGTAGACATGTTGAGGTTGATAGTGATCAAATGAAGATATTTTTCTTATAATAATAAACTTTCTATGACATGTGAAAGAATATTCTCAAAATATCCAAATCAAGTGTTGAAAATCACTAATTTATGTTTAATGTATGACCTTTATATAAGTTAAGCAAAAAATCTACTAAACAATATTTAACTGGTTCATTTTTAAAACAAAAGTACAGGTCAGTGCTGATAAACCGTGGTAGTTGATGTCCAAAACTTCTATCCGCAGTTTAGATGGTCCGTGGTCTAGATCAAAAGTGAGCTGCAATATCAGGATTGCCAGCTTAGACCACCAAAACAGAGCTTGTCAAGTTCATGGAGTTATCCACAAAAATGGGTAACAGTGGCTAAGCATGCAAATTGAGTATTCAATACTAAGATTGGCAGTTTTGAAAAACATTCATAAAGACTATCCTTTAATTTCGCATAAAAATCTGCACCAATGTGAATAAATTTGAAAGATGACAGCCTAAAATGATTCCATTTATAAAGCACCATGTCAATAGATCCATCATTGATGACAGCAAAAGATGGCAGAAATCTTGTATGCACAAGATTTTAACAAGAAAAAATAAAATTAATTTTTTTATACTTTTATTAAGATTTTGAATAAAAACTTTGCAATACATTGTATTGTAATGTATTAATAAAAATAATATAACAATACAATGTAGTAACATCTATGTACAAGCATAGGTTTCTATGCAATGTAATGATACAATACAAATTTTACGAAATTAATACGAAACTGTATGAGGCATGTTTACGTTTCATGATTGGTTAATATCTAGGTATAAAAATGTTGTGATATCTAGAGAGACATTGTGCAAAACTAATTTTTACCTGTATATATACAAAAATTTAATGTAAGAAGATTTATGTACTTTTTGAAAGTGTTGAAAGATCTTATTTGGCTGAAAAGCTGGATTTAAAATGACTCTTGAGTGTACAATTTCAAGAATATTGATAAAGATTGGTCACTTTGATTTTGCGAAAAGAAAGTAACATGTAAAATTTAGTCTCAAAAAAAAAAAAAAAATTTTTTTTGACTGGTCAAAGCAATAGCTTTTTTTTTTTAAAACTCACAGCAAAAAATAATTCAATGAATAAAGGCACATACTACAAGTTACATATTCAGAACGATTATATTATTCTCTTTCCAGCTATATGAATATTTTTAAGATTGGATCAGAAATACACAATATATTGTGAGTTGAACTATCAATCTCAAACGAAATCAGTTATCGACTGGAAATGCTATCATTACACAAGAAAATGAATGACTTCCTTAGAAAGCAAAAATACTAAATTAAAAACTGAACCAAAAACCATGGTATCAAGGAAAACAAAACTGGTAACTGATACCGAAACATAAATTGCCAAACCAATCAACTCTAGCATTCAGATTAACTATAAGCATAAAGAAAACTGAAGTTGTCCATCAACCAAGGTGACTACACCTAAAGCAGGTCAAGGTTGTAAAACAAAACACCTGCCCATACCTTTCCAATCGTTCCCATTACTGTTGACAGCAACAACCTGAAGTCAATTCAAGTGCCTCTTTGGATGATGAAATAGTTAACCGAATATCAAGGGCAACCAATGCCTTTGGGAAGCTTAAGTATCACCTATGGGATGTTCATGGAATTTCACTGAAAACAAAAATCAGTGTCTATTGAGCAGTCATTCTGACCACACTTCTTTATGGGTCAGAATCATGGATGCCATACAGGACGCACATCAATCAACTTGATGCTTTTCATAAATGCTATCTTCATTAAATATGCGGTTATACACGGCAGGACAATCTCTAACCCTGATCTTTTCATCAAATGTGGCATCAGAGGTATTGAATCCTTTCTAATGCAATCACAGTTCAGATGGGCTGGTCATCAGAATGAGTAATGATCAGATCTTCATTTATAGCCAACTTTTTCATGGTAAGCATAATGTAGGCTGTCCTTGGTTACGCTGCAAGGATAAACTTAAATACTTTAATTTCTGCAAACATAACTATAGAGGAGTTCAAACTTGCTGTTGAAAACTGAGCAAACTGCTACCGAGGTGTAAATAACTTTGAAAAGAATAGTCTCAACCATCTGAGAGAATTAAGAATTAGCACTAAATCTCAGGCTAATACATCAGCACATATGACAATCAACCCTTCAGTATGCCCTTTGTGTGGATTTATTTGCAAATCCCATGCAGGATTGTTGTCTCATACGAAACACAAGCATAAAAACTGAACTGAAAGATACTCATACTTCAAAAACAACAGGAGAGGTCATCATTTTTATATATATATATATATATATATATATATATATATATATATATATATATATATAGCTACTTTCGTTCCTGAGCTTGCTCAGCTAACAAACATTCACTCAGATACACCTGTATTTGTTCAATACCCAAAAGTCCACCCATGGTTTATACTGCAACTATGCTGAGTAGACCTTAGTTATACATTCTGGGAGAGAGTGCATAATTTGACACATTTTTAGGGGCTGCCAGTTCAAACCCTGCTGAAAGGCACACTTATCAGATTAAAAGGAATGCATCTAGGAGTGCTAAAAGTGATAAAAAAATCGAAAACAAATTAATGGGTTCTAAGTATTTTTCCTCTTTATTAATTTTTATTATATTTAATTAACTTCTAATTGCACTGAAAAAATAAATGGATGAATAATTTTATTCATCCATTTATTTTAAAATAAAGCTATTTGGGACACCTATTTAAAAACCATAACACAAGTGTTAAATGCACCTTTTAACTTGATAACTTGCGTTATCAAGTGAATTAGGCTCAAATGACAGATCTAGTGTTTCAGCAGCTCAAAAATCACTGTAACACAAGAAGTTCAATTATTATCACTATTATTCCCAATGTCATGAAAATTATTATCTTTATCAATTTGGCATGAGGTGGGGTAGATTAGGACTTAGCACTTTTTTTTTTAATGAAAAACAATCACAATGGAAGTTAAAGAGTTAATCAGAGTTCACAGGATTCTCAAGTTACAAACCTACAGAAATTCTGTTTGAATTTCTATTTTAGGTTTAGTATCCTATTTGTTTTTATTAGATTTCAGTCAATATACCTAGTAGTCATTATCAGATGACTATCACCATTAGTGGTTTTATGCAATTCCCTTTCTTTCATCTATGTGGAAGGGAGAGGGCATAACTCCTTTGTGTCCTTCCCAAAAATTTCTTTACCATTTTTGTCTCTAGCACAAACTTAACTGAATCTTTAAGAATAGCATATGCAGATTATTTCAGTCTTTATAACTAGTGTATCCATGTCATCAAAAATGATGAAAATTGTCAGAAAGTTTTAATAGTAAGATGCAATGAAATAAAAGTCTTGAAACAAAGTGGAGATAAAAGAATTCACAACTAAAATAGAGGTCAATTAACCATTTAATTCATTCCCTTTACATTTTTTAGATGTTCAATGGCATCTGATTCATTGATCACTGCTGGTATTGTATAAATTGCTTTTTGTTCAATATCTTTTCATGTTAAAAATTTTATGTGTAAAATGGAAATATCTCTAGAGATAAGAAAAAAGATTAACAGAATGACAGAGATAATGATGACAAAACCAAGACCAAATGGAAGCAAGATGGTCACTAAATAGACAAAGCTATATGAGTACCTCACATGAAAGGATTGAACAAATAAGTCTGCAATCTAAGAAACATAGGAGTAAAGAAACTGATTAATTTATTTTGCTAGGGAAGCAATTTTGTCTAAATGCAGATAAATATTTTATTTGTATGGATTATTAAAATGACTAAAGAGGTAATCACTCAAATTTACTAAATGGATTTACAACATTTTCCACTAGAGATGGGACAGGAAATATATAAACATTGATAATTATTATATAGTTTGATGATTCATGTTCTGTATTATTTTAACATTTTAGCATAGATATTAGAACATTTTTTCTCCATATGATCAGTCATACCTGATTTCATGCCCTCCTCCCCAGGTTATGATTTTTCAATGTTCACCAAGTTTTTTTTTCTCAACATTTTTAGAGAGCAATTGACTTAGTCTTTATATTTATATGCTTGAGTAGAACGAGAAAATTGTACATGAAGTTCTTGGTCATACTTTCCTCATATTTGAGAAGAAACTATATGTAACAGCTGACTGTGACCAACTGCCTATATTCATTAATGGTGAAATGATTTCTATTCTTGATCAAAATCTGAAACAGGTTACTCTAACTTTTGGGGTTAGATTCTTAAAAATCTAAAAGCATTTTCTTTCAGAGAGAACATTAAACCATAATTAAAACCTTAATAAAAAAATTCTCACTGAATTTCTGGGACAAGGAGTTATTATTTACATTATTTATACATGAGCTATTATCCTCATCTATGTTTTTCAGACATTGTGCTCTTCAGCCTTCATCAGATACTTGTTGATCTGGATAACCTTTAAAAACTTCAAACTCACCCAAAATAGATTGTTCACATTTTGCTGACCATATCTTGGGATATCTCATCTAGTTTTTATTTAGTACTGCTCAGCTTTTGCTCACCCTGTTTCCACCAAGTACACACTGCCCGGCCCAGAGATTGAACTCGCAATTACTATGTCACAAAATTCAAAAATTAATTCTTTAATCCAGTAGGATATTATCCATAGACATAGGCACTCAAAAAAGAATTTAACCCTTTTGGTTAAATAAAGGGTTCAGTTTTTAAGTTTACCCGGATCAACAATCACCTGATGAATCCCAGAAGGCACAATGGTTGAAATGGCGATAACAAAGATGAGGACAATAGTCTGTATGTAAATGTTTTCAAAAATCTTTCATTTTTTTTTATAGCTAAAATTAAATACTCTTAGCCACAAAATGATTAAAAAGAAATCTTTTCAACAATTCAGCTACTATAAGTGTTTATAGACAGAATAAGATAAAAATGATTACAGATAAAAATATTCATTTTTAAATCAATAGTCTTATAAAATCCTTTACAAGGAAGATCAATGATATTTCAGAGAGAGAGAGAGAGAGAGAGAGAGAGAGAGAAAAAAAAAAAAAAAAAAAAAAACCTTAAATGGGTCAGTAACCAGATAGGCAATGTTCAATTTTGTATTTTTATCAGGCACCATTCAAAGGTGAAGTCTACGATTATGATAGACATGATTATAACAAAGTGTGAAATGACAAGAACATGAATTTTCTAACTTCAAATCTAATTTTGAGAGAGTGATTATTTACTGGCTAAAAGACTGAACAGTGTGTATGTGTGTATATATATATATATATATATATATATATATAAAACAAAAAGGAACAGAGGTATATAATTATATGATACACAGGTATCAACCAGTCTAATGATAAGCGCTAGTTCAACATTAAGGAAACAGAAAAGCAAAAATGATTTAAGATTGGTGGATCTTACAAGATGAAAACATTTTCTGATCTAGACTTTAAACCAGAGTTACCCAACCTGGACAATATCACCCACCAGTGGGAGATTTCAACTGTTGGGTTGGTGATTGGAAATTTTGGTGGTTGATATAGACATTTTGAATATTAAAAAGGTATTTTAACGTATGCTACGTGAAAAAGAATATTCAGAGATATACAAAGAACTTGTATATAAAGGATGCTAAATAGGAATAACCAAGGCATATTCCTAGATAAGATATAAAACACATACACAAAAAATATCTTGATATTTTCTATATAGTTTTTAAATGGTGAAGTCTGTTTATCGTTTGTTCGTTAATATGGTAGTATCAGCAAACACCACATAAATCAGTGTTATCTGTTACCTCACTTTGGTATTTTTTACTACATCATAAGGTCAGTTTACAAACCAGTAACAAACTTTTACCAAACAAATGGGTATGCTTTTGAATATTTATTATACAGGTGGGCAGTGGAAAATGTTTTCATGTGAAAGTAGATGATGACACACACACAAAAAAAAAAAAAAAGTTGGGAACTCCTGCTTTAGACTTTCAAAGAACTTTTAGATTCAGTGTTACAAGTGAGAGACCAGTACTTTCTTCAGTACCAAAATGCCATTACAGTAGAGTTAGTTGGAAATCATTTCAAAAAGATAATCCAACCAAAGTAGCAATTGAAATAAATGCCTTTTAAATTACATGTCAACCACCCATATTTCAGCAACTAAAAGTTTGCAATTCTTAAAATTACAAGATACTCGAGATTCCTGCAAATACCAAAGAAGACCTTAGATACTTGCTTTCAATTTTTATAAAATTTGTTTAGCTAATTTTGTTTGCATGTAATACTGGAACTGGCTAAATAAAAGTAAATCAAGTACACTAGTAGATATGAATTAAAGAAAGATTTAAAAGACAAAAGCAATCATTGAAGTGTCTCCATGCACAAGTTGTGATAGGAAAATAATTGATCCATCAAACATTTATATCTTTGCATTGAGCCTATGAAAAAAAAAAAAAAAAAAAAATTTTTTTTATATATAAAGAAGCATATGAATTCTCTGTTGACAGTTATTTCAAGAACGAAATGAACATTAAAAAATATTTTGAAAGTCAATAAAGAATCCTAAGCAGAATAATGTTGGAAATCAGAAAATATTTACTTGGTGGTTGGACCAGCAAAATTGTTAAACCAGCAAATGTTTCAAACCATGGATGCCTGAAAGTCAATAAGTGTATAACATAAAAAAATAAAACAAAGGAAAATTTATCCTCTAGGCTTCCATGCTGTTTATAAAGACTTCAACCACTGCAAATGTCATTCATTAACATCACTTTATATATTTTACACACACACATCTAGGTTTCAAATGTCACAATTCTTTCAAATAACCAAATATTATTACCAATAAGACTCAACTCACTCTAATTTTGGATGTTGTAGATTTTATTTTAGTTAAGGAATTGCAGCTGTATCACCAAATGTTATAAAACTTCATTATGACAAAAACTACACTCTTCAAATGGGGGATCAGCATATCTGATTTCAAAACTTGATTAATTCAGATTTGCAAACACACTCATTTTTTTTTTTTTTTTTTATATAAGATGATTTGATGAAGCTAAAGGTCTAATACTTTACAACTAACCATTTTTTTTTTTTGCATATTCCCATTGTTCTTGATCGAGACTAGCTAAGACCTCATGAAATGCTGAGTGAATAATTTACTAAAGCACAAAGGTTATCATTTTTCATACTAACATTTCTGCTGATTTTCAAAACTGTCGCTTTTGTTTTATTTCTTTCCAAGTATAAAAATCAGTATTTTCTAGTTACTGGATAAATCCCTAGAAGTTAACAGCTCTTACTGATTTTGCACAAATGACAATGGTGTTAAAAAAAAAAAAAAAAAAAAAAAAAATTTTCTTTTTATCTTGGTCAAGAGATTTTCTCTCAAATGACCCGAGTAAAAAAATTAAATGAGATATCAAGAGGAATTAGTTGTGATTATGAACGAAAAGAAAAAAAAGAAAAAAAAAAAAAAAAAAAAAAAAAAAAAAAAGTAGTTTTCTATGCTAACAGACTTGGTTGCATTATGTATGGAGTGTAACTAGAGAACAATTGTAGAATTAAGTCAATCAGGATCCTCTTTCAGTAATTCTTATATCAAGACTCTTTACCTCATCTGAATCAAATGAACAGAGCTTGGCTTATAAAAAGAAAATAAATGCATTCAACATTTTTATTTAAAAAATTTTTATTTTAAAAAAATCCTAACACCTTCAATTTCCCCATAATATATACAAGTCATCAAATATAGAAGGATTTTACATATTTTCCCTTTTAAGGAATATGCACTCCCTCACTCAGATTCTCTCAAAAGCCAATATCTGTGTAAGTCACAATGTACACAGATTATAATAGCGTGAGTCACAATGTACACAGATTATAATAGCGTGAGTCACAATGTACACAGATTATAATAGCGTGAGTCACAATGTACACAGATTATAATAGCGTGAGTCACAATGTACACAGATTATAATAAAGAGTGAGTCACAATGTACACAGATTATAATAAACTGAGTCACAATGTACACAGATTATAATAGCGTGAGTCACAATGTACACAGATTATAATAGCGTGAGTCACAATGTACACAGATTATAATAGCGTGAGTCACAATGTACACAGATTATAATAGCGTGAGTCACAATGTACACAGATTATAATAGCGTGAGTCACAATGTACACAGATTATAATAGCGTGAGTCACAATGTACACAATTATAAATTTTGTTTCTTTTTAAACATTCAAGAGAACAGCTGGAGTTATATAAAGAGGCACTGGAAAATCATCAGCCCAATTCCAAATGTCAATAATCTGATGTTGGATCAGATTCTGGGAAGTTGGTGAGGCCAAAAACTTTTCAACATTTCATATATAAGCAAATTAAGATTGAAGCTTTGAATATTACATGTCCATGGATCATTTTTTCTCCTTACTTGTAAATGTATATATGATTGTAAAATTAATGTTTATAAAGAGTTTTTCGTTTTTTTTTAATAAATTTCCCAACACATCAGAAATTGGACAAACATTTGCTGGCAGAAAATACTCAATTTCAAAAATTTTTATTTGAAACCAATATACACAAACAAAAAAAGATGTACAATTTAGAGGATTAATTTTCTTATAGAAATTAATTTGCTGATATAAATTCTGGAGGAGGTCTACAGGAAGTTTTGTTTGTTTTTATCCTACTACAAAGTAGCAAGTAAATTAAATAAATTTTTAAAATTTCAATAGCTGTTCAAGAGTCATAGTGCATAATATATTCAAAATTTTACTATTTCAAGAATACAACTGAGTGATCTTTAACATGTGTGGCATTTTGTACATAAATTTAGTACAAAATTTAGAACAAAAATTTAAAAAAAATAATGTCATTTTTATATGAATTAGCAGAACATTTCTTAAATGAGAAGAAATCAACCAAAACACTGATAAAAAAAAAAAGAAAAAAGAATAATGTGAATATCACTTCTTTAAATCAATCCTGGTTGAATGGGTTATTTACAAATAAAATAAATGTAATCAAAACATTACAAACTGTTTGCTTTTAGGCTTTTAAGCCAGAAAAGCATGAAATCTTTTTTCATGACCATTTGATTAAGTATATAGCTGCTGTTATAGCAGATTTAAAGGAAAAAAATCTGTTTTGAAAATCAATAACATTTAAATAAAAATTAAATAAATACAAAATAAAAACATCCAAAATTGATTCCAAACTAAACTGACATATAAAGAAATGTATTGGATACAATAGATGGTGGATTGTTAAACACAAGTAAATGGATACTGGTAAGCAGAAATAATCAGAATTGCATGCAGAACAACAAACCTGCAGTGAAGAACAGCAAATATCTCCTACTCAATATTCAGATCTTTAGAATAAGGTTTTTAATTTATCTATAATTAATAAACTTGCATGTTATAAAAGGTTACTGAAAAGTTCTCGGGTCCAACCAAGACGGTATTAAAAAAATGTAAAACTGTTTAGATTCAATTAAGTTACACTTGTTTATTTCTGTATAATCTGAGTAAAAAAGGATTTCTTGATTAACTTTTAAGTTAGCTGGTTAAAGTAACTTGGTTTCTTTATTTCTTATTAAATTTTATGCGGAACAAATTACACAAATGTCAATTTAACATTATTGCTTGAAAAATAAGATTCTGGATTCTCTAACTTCATTATCAAAAGAAAACCTCTATAAAGATTAGGTTAAATGATATACACACAGACATTTTATATACATGTCCAAAGATTCACTAAAAAAAAAAAAAAAAAAAAAAAAAAAAAAAAAATGAAAAAAAAATGAGCATACATAATAAAAAACTGCCCAAAGTTTTATTACCAAAATTATTATGAGGAAAGACTAAAGGATGTTTTGATTATTAAATTGTATTTTTTTTTAATCCTTTTTAGAACCTTTAAAATTTTGGCTAAGTCTTTTTGCAGTGAAAAACTTTAATTCTTGTAAAAATCAAATTTAGTTAAAATTGGAGGATTTTAAGTAAACTTTCAGGGCGTATTTCAAAGCAATTAAATTATTTTAGAAATGCTTTTTTTCTTTTTTTTTTTTTTTGTAAAAATGTTACCCCCCTCCCACTACTTAATTTTATGAAATTGACAAATTCATTTTTGTAGGGCTTAATATTATTAGTTATAAGCACATATCCTTAAAAAATTTAAGTCAATTTTTTTTGTCTAACAAGAGCTCCATTTACCAAAAATCTGCTCTGAATTATAAAATAAAAAATGCAATAAAACTAAAACATTTAATTAGAAAAGCATTTGCTTTTATGAATAAGATATATTGTGGACACTATTGTCTTAAGAAAAGGTTATTTTTGATGAATAATGAATGTTTACAAGAATTGTTTTCATATTTTTTAAATTTCAATTGGAATAAATTACAAAGTTTTAAATCTTAAAATTCTGTATTAATTTGTAGCAGTTAGGTGATCTACTTAATTAAAAACTATATTTACTAATCATAAATAGAAAAGCTTACTACAATTCAGTGATAATTCAGTATTTTAAAAAGAATTGAATTGCCAATTTTTGTAAATACACAATATCCATACACAAAATTATCAGAAAATAAAAGCAGTAACTACAATAAATTTAAAGCCAAAGTATATAGAATTCAATAAAACATTAGATTACTTGGAATATTTTCCTAAATTTTTAAGATTACTAGGTAGCTAAAAAAATTATATAAAAAAGATGCTCACATTATAATCAGGTAATTTTTACAAATATGCCTCTGTAGAAAAAATATTCCAAATGTAAGTCTACTGAGATAGTTGTCAACACCCCATAAAAACACACGCCTATGTTAAAGAAATGCTTTTCTGTAATACTTTAAACTAAAATCAAGTATTTGTTTCAGATCAGATTAATTAAACTTTAAAATCAGCTAATCTTCCTCAAATAAAGTTTCAGAAAAGTATATTTTATTTTTGAAGTTTTTTTTTAATAAAGAGAATTACGTATGGTTAAAATCAGCAATTTTTAGGCATTAAAAAAAAGAAAAAAATCTCAATTTAAATCAGTTTAGAAATACAAAGTATTTTGCTGGAAATATTATATTTAATCTATTAGATTGAAATTAAAACTAAAGTGTTATCACATGTCAATTCACCAGGGCATCACACCCACCAACACCAAATTACTTGAAATTTTTTTTGTGTTTTTTAAAAATTAAAGAAAAATACTTCCATACCTTCAATATTTTTGAAATTTAGTATGGAGGGCAAATAAGAAGTGTAGAATCCAAATATGTAACTATTTCAAGCCTACACTTGATAGGAAATTTTATTTTGCTCACCCAAATACATGACCCAAAAATCAACAACTTTTCACCTATGTAGCTTAAAGTAGTATAAAAAGTCATAAGATAAATGTGAATCTTTAAACCATAATATTTGAAGTTGGCACTTAACATATTTATATAGTTGAAGGAAATGCTTTCATTACTTTTTTTAAATTTTTATTTTTTAAATAATTTTTCAGAATTATTTTCATGAAACAAAAATATTTGAATTTCATTCAGGAGAAAATCATAATAAAAATGAATATACAAAGTGTTTTTAAAAGATTACATTTTAAACTACACTGTGCACTAAATTTTGTTGTGTATATAGACTAAATTGTTTTGGATATAATTTTTTGCAAAGATAATTTATTAATCTTGGACAAATGATAAACTACCATTTGCTGTCGTAGGAACATCAACAGTGCACAGAATATTCATTAATGGTACAAATCATATATCCTTAAAATCTTCTTTCTAGTAAAATGAATGTGATGGAACAGCTGGGTGTATGAACTTAATCAGCAAGTCCTTATTCTCTGTATCAATTTACAGGACCATGTCAATCCAAATTTTATTGTTGCACTTGCAACATACATATCCTGAAACAAAAGAATTTACTGGTTTTTCTTCAGCACCAATAGAAAAGTCATATATTAGGTCATAGTTTTCACCTTCGCTACATTGTTTCATAGCTATTTCATCTCTGGTGAGTGGAATAAATTGATGAAAACTTCTCGTTCCTGGGACTGTGGATGCATTTTCAAATCTCATGGTGTGACTCCCCCTCACTTCCTCAACTTCTTCCTTTTCAACCAGAATGAATTTGATACCTTCAATTGCAGATTTACAATATTCAAACATAGATTCTGTGGAAAGGATTTGTTTGGTAGTTGGTCTTTGGAGACTTTCTTTTGACATTATCCTTTTCACTGCTATCACATGGTTGTTTACCATGACTTATTGCAAAGAAATTCCATTTTGCATTGAGCCCAAAATCTTTCTGATGGTTGCACAAATTGGCAAAGTTCTTATAATTCTTGTATTGCGCTGCGCAACCATCAGTAAAATACTCTACATTTTTTATGTTTGGCAAGGTAGCTTTGATTACCTCAATAATTTTTTCTGTGCCATATAAACAAATGCTACATCATGTGAGTTGTCACTTGACATAATGCAGAAACATTCACTTTGCATTGCATTTTCAAGCTTAAAGTAAGTACCACTGGATGTAAAAATACATTGTGAAGTATTCAATGATAACTCTGGATCTCATCTTGAACTATAAATTTGTAGTCCTCGGCAAAATCTCCCAGGAACAAAATTTCACTATCACTAATCTCCTCTTTTCTTTGCTTTAAGTACCTTGATTTTGATTTAGCCAAGTAAGAATGAGGTGCTAATTTATTCAGTTGCAAAACAACTAAATCAATGTAAACTTGACAGGATTCCTTTTGTGTTGTCAAAGTTGATCGGTCAGTTGTTGTCCATGGGGAGAACTATTGATTTAGCATTATCAATATATCCTTCCATGGTGTCATAAAGAAATTTTTCAAGCGGCCCTGATGATTTAGGACAATTTGGGCACCTATGAACCATACACTCTCTGCTACTGGTATTACAGACACTATATTAGCAGAGATCTTTATATGATACATTCAGTGGTTCCAGTAATAATTTCATATTTTGGTGGATAGCGCATACACATACAACATGCATACCTGCATTACCAGCAAGGACACACCATTTCAGCCTTAGACTACAAAATTTTAAAAATCCCAAAAGGTACTGTTGGGTTCTGTTCCTTGAATGCTCTGAAGAGCTCATTTAGGTTGCACAAGATGAGTCTTTTCTGATGATGAATATTACGTTTAATACTAATGTAGTCTTTCCTGCCAGGCGTCAATCGAGTATATTCATCATCTTGGTAAAATGCTTCCACTAACTCTGCAATATCAGCAGGCAAAGACTTGCCCCTTTTTAGTTCTGGTACAGCTGAAATACCTCCTTTCCAAGCACAATTTGCGAGCCTTGTGTACAATGTGTTCTGAAACACCAAACACGTCCATAACTTTTTGTGTGATCAGTTGGTAGGGGCAAGTGTCAAGATCTGTATTTTGATTTTAGTTGCTACAATCATTCTATCATTTTATCAAAGCACTTAGCTTTATCTAAAATCTCCTTTTTGATTTTTAAAGTCTCATTCAACAGCTCATAATCAACCTTTAATGACTTGGCTACTTTGGTCTTTACACATTGCATTGCAGAAAAAACTTTTTTTCTTACCTAAAGTAGCTTTTCCTGAGTAATGAAGCCCTTTTGTTTTCAGTGGAGAAATTCCAATAGCAGAGAAACATTCATTGATATTTCTCTTTTGTTTCTGCAGAAGTACTTGTATCAAACTCTTTCATTTCCTCATCTGATACACATCTTGGTTCTTCATCAGGAAGTAGTTTGTGGATTTGTATTCGACAATTAGGGCAGAGTTTCTTGCCTGGGATTAATACCAACTTAGCCTTTGCCTTGTCTGCCATCTCCAATGAAATTGGTCTCAAACCACCTTTGATTTGCATTTTATGATTTTTAAATGGATTACAACATCTTTTTTCAAGCCATTCATAGTTAGTCAACAAGGTCTGCTTGTGATGGTAACAGATAGTCTGTATTTTATCCTTGTCAAGTCCTGTTCTATAGGCAATAAGCTTTGCATCCAACTGATCAACTGAAGTCAATCCAACCTGTTTGTCATTGACATATTTATCATGACATGTTTCAACTGTTAGCTCAGTACAAATAGAACAATTAATCTTTAACTGAAATAAGAAACTACTGTATTTCAAATCCAGTGTGCAAGTAAAAAATCCAAGTAATTAAAAAAATACCACCTTTGTCCTTGGATACTGGATGGTAAGCGACAAATGTTTCAGGACCAGACAGTGCATAGTGTAGTTTATTAAATGTAATCTTTTAAAGACTCTTATATTCAATTTTATTATGACTTTGTTCTGATTAAAACAAAATCAAATATTTTTGTTTCATGAAAATAATTTCAAAAAGTTATTTAAAAAATAAAAATTTAAAAAAGTAATGAAAGCATTTCCTTCAACTATATAAATATGTTAAGTGCCAACTTCAAATATTATGTTTTAAAGATTCACATTTATCTTATGACTTTTTGGAGAATGAAAAAAAAAACAAAAAAAAAACAAATGTTTTGTTTCATGAAAATAATTTACCAAAATAAAATTAAAAGAAACACAAAAAGAAAGAATTTATTTAACTTCAATTGTTAAGTGCCATTTACAAATTTTCTATGCACTGTTGATTATCATACATGAGGCAATGTTCACTGTTTTTTAAAGAAAAAAAAAAACTTTACAAAAAGTAATATCTGCAAAATATATTTAAATAATTTATTTTTAAATTAATAAAAACAATCTTATTGAATAGTTTAAGAAGTTACTTCGCATAATATCAACATTTGAGGTCATGGAGCATTAGGATGATTGTCTTTAATTATAATCTCTCTGAAATCCTGCACATACATAGGAAAAAACTCTAAACTTGGCAGGGTCATATATTCTAATGTAGACTTAATATTCTCACAAAATGTTTTGGTGAACTTGAGCAGGCATTGCAGATGTTAGGCAAAAAATATTATGAAAATGGAAGAGGACGTATTTTCAATAGACTGACTGTAAGCTACATAGGTGAAAAGTTGTTGATTTTTGGGTCATGTATTTGGGTGAGCAAAATAAAATTTCCTATCAAGTGTAGGCTTGAAATAGTTAAATATTTGGATTCTACACTTCTTATTTGCCCTCCATACTAAATTTAAAAAATATTGAAGGTATGGAAGTATTTTTCTTTCATTTTTAAATAACACTGAGATTCGGCGATGTTGTGCAGCCTTAATTTAGAGGCAAAATAGGAAAATTATACACCCCTGCTTAAAATTGGAACGATAAAGTCTAGCACAAAATAATTTGGTAAATTTTCCTAACTCATGAAGGGGAACATTTGTGCCAAATTTCAAATAATTCGATGTTGGTGGGTGCAGATTTCAACTTTTTGCTGGTGTTTTGACATGGAATGATGCTAAAATAAAGGCTTCAAGAAAGGTTTTTCATTTTCAAAAATTAATATTAAACTGTGATATCGCTTTTATTTGTGAGGTACATATATATATATGTCATACAGACAAATTTTCTGAACTCCTTGTAGCAGTTGTTTACATATCAAGTAGTAGATTTTTATGGAATGGAGTTACTGGTTTTGAATTGAGAGTTGTCCTTTTAGACTGGATACTGACCCTGGCTACCCTACTATTTAACCCATAGAGAACCCTTTCCCACGGTATTATTGAATGCATTCAAACTCTGCTCTACAATTTCTCATTCCAAGCTCTCACACATATATGTGAGAGAGAGAATCAGATGTTTAAACTAATGACTAATCTTGGGAGTGGAGATTCAGATTACTCCATAAAAACGTAAAAAAATGCTGTGTAGTATCTTGTAATAAATTACAAGTTTATTCAATAATAATTTATTTCTATAAAATAATAAAACACATGAGAACAGATTTTTCTCATATACAATCATGAGATTTAATATATAATTACATATCACCAATATGAATTAAGACAATTTTTCAGTTCAATTTTGACAATAAAAAAAATCCACAAGCCAGGATACAAAACATGATGTGTATTCTTATAAGTGTCATTACTATGTGATGTAGTGAATAGTTCTCAGCCCAACCCACCTCACACAATTTCAGCAAATGTCAGATAATTTTTATCCTTTCCTGATCAAGTTAAGAACTTTTCAATACCTTGTAAAGAAATCTATCAATACTCTTTTATATTCTTGTAAATTTTTCCTATTTATAAGTCCCAAAAATGTCCCCAGTTCCAACATCACCTGCTTTGGTTAAAAAAAATAAAAATAAATAATATATATATATATATATATATATATATATATATATATATAATAAACACATGATCTGAAGATATTAGGAGACAAGGTCGAGGACAATAGAATTTGTTCAAAAGCTAGTTTCACCCTTCCTCTTAGAAAACTTCAACTTTTCAATGACTGAGGAAAGAAAACAATTTACATAGTTTAATATTTAACGAAATTAAGAATTTTATTTCACTTAAGATTGAAAGACATCAATCATTGAACTTCTATGGAAAAAAATCAATATGAAAAATCAAGCATAAAAATGATTGTATTGAAAATAAATGTGTATAAAAACAATGGACACCAAAATAATTCTATCTCATGACATTCAAACAAAATTATCACCTTTCTCGGTCTAGAAAAAAGTTTGACATGCCTTCTTTAAACTGTTAAAAATGCTTTCATGCAAACACCCTCTTAAGAAAGGTACGAATCCAGCTCCTCTCCCTGGCTATGGGTTAAAATTAAAAATAGCAGATCAGACTGGTCTCTTTAGGCTTGGTTGTCATCCAATCTAGTGGTGGTGGGGAGATTCTGAATTCAAAACCTAGTTACTATAAAATTAGTCTTGCCTAAGTATTTAGTGATCACCCACTGCACAAAAAAAGTCTATTGGATAAAAAAACCAATATATTTGAATTTTGTTTTCTTAAAAATAAATTTTGATTTTTGAGTATTTGATTGCAATGAAGGAAATTTATCTCCCCAACCCACCCCAACAGAACTGGGAGAAAAAGGTCAGGGGGACCAATTTATTAATTGACTCACTATTGATCACATTTGATAAGAATCGAAACTGACACTAGTAAATTATCCATATTCCATCTGATTCTGAAGTGTTGTTGAAATAAACAAATAAAATAAATGAAATGCAAGGTTTAGGAATTTTACAAGAGTATCACTTCAAATTCAATCCTTGGTGATTAAATAAACACTTATTTTAAGGGATAGGTAGAAAAAGTCATTAAAAAATATAAACATAAAATAAGTGCTTCTTAAATAACCAGTTTTAATCGAAAAAAAAAAAAAAGAAAAGAAAGATCATCACTACAAAGATAAGAGAAACACTTTTAAACAGTTTTTAAATTTGTTTTTTTTAGTGTTCTTTTTGTAATTGTTTCATCTTTTAAAACATGAAAGGAATAACAACATTTACTGACTGACAAAATAGGAAAATATTGCCAATTAATGTCTTCTGTCTTAAATCTTAAGAATTTGATTTATTTCTTATATAGCTCATAAAAACATTTAGGATAATCACTTCTATACTTTTGAAAGCACACGATAACAATGTGGCGGGGTTTTACCATTAATTTTTAATTTCTCTTAGGAAAATTAAAATTTCTGCAATTTTTCTGGGAATTAATTTGGCTAGTCATCTTCTAGACTAAAGAACAGAAAAATCCAATTACCGTGTCGACTGATGGTAATCGGATTTTTTAAAGTAAATAACCGAAAAATTAAGCGTTCTTGTGTTAGTAAAAATTGTTAACAATTAATTTAAAAACCTTTTTCATTTTAAATTAAAACTTTTTTTTTTTTTAACTAAAAAGCATTTTTAAAATTTAATGAATGTCTAAATTTGCATTTTTTTAATTTTAAAATTTCATTGTTTTCATTTATGAATTCAAGCTCAATATTTAAATAACCTAAATATTTAAAAAAAATGTAACACCTGCTGCATAAAGTTATTTTAACTCTTACTTAAATTAATCAACTGAATGTAAAAAAAAAGTCGCAAGTAATGATATTCAAATAAAAACATTTTACCACACTTTGATTTTTTTTTTTTTAATTAAATTAAAAATATGTCATAAAAAATATCTGAATAGGAAGAATTGGTGTTCGTTCACGTTATGGTGAATTTAAGTGATACTTACTACAAAAAAAAAAAGAAAAAAAAAAGGGAAGTAAAATCGACTTTTCTCAGATAAAATTAATTACCTGATCCGTTTCGAAAGGAATTTAAAACTTAAAATGAAATTGTGACACACTACACAGCTAAAGTAAATTGTAATAAATATAATTTTAATAATTCTCTATAACTTATTTTAAAACTTATCTACATTTTTTTAATTTTAGCTTACCTTAAAATAACGAAATTTCTCATTCATTTGGTGAGAGGTATTTGAATAAGTAACTAAAAGATTAAAATAATGAAATTTAACTTTACGGTGACAGACATTATTTATTTCTCCAACTATGAATAAAATAAATTAAGAATTGCAACAGAAATAAACGAAACCTAAACAAGAAAATTATGACCTTCATTGATTTTTTTCCCCCTCCTTTCTCTTTATTACTTTCCGGGTTTTGAAATCCGACAACTTAAATTTGAAAGACTGTCAGTTAAAAAATGTAATTAATTATACTCCACGACACTGGAAGCATTAAATAACAATAATGAATATTATATTTTCAAATGAGAATTCAACCCTCTTTAATTATTCGCTTGGGTTCCTGAAAAAGGGGAGGACCATTTTTAAAAAGCGGAAATGGTTTGGAAATGGCCGTTCACTCTGGTTCGAGTACCAAATTACCAAGGACAATAAATAGTCATGTATTTTCCAAATTACATCCCAAATTGCAAAACAATTCCTTAGATTTAACATGGAAGAATCGAAGAACAAAAAACACGAACTTAAAACTGGATTGTTCCGATGAAAAACTTTCTAGAACACTATGACCTAACAAACCTTGAACACGTTTTTCCGTAATCTGTAACCCACCAACACATAATTTGGAAGTGGTCGTTCAAATCTGGATTACAATACCAAGAAAAATATTCAAATTTCTTATAAAAAGAAAAAAATACAAACCAATTCACAAAGACAACGATGTTTATCGAAGAGATATCGAATAAAAAAATGCATGCACTTACACAAGAAATATTATATTGAAGAACTTTTTAAAAAAAAAAGTCCTAACGAACCTTGAACACTTTTTCTTGCGTATCGTAATCCACCATAATATTGTCATTATTGCAATATATTTGGCTATATTACTTACTATCTTCTTATTTAATTCCGCTTCCAGATCTTGATATTGATTATTCCAGACAAGCCAGTGTAAGGGGTAGTCCTTGGCAGCATCGCTAGTAGTATAATTTCTTGGTTTAGATGCTGTTTTCACAGTAGACATGTCAGATGTACCAAAAATGCTCGATGCTTACCAAGCGCCATCAGAGCCCAGCTCATAACACTTCTGCAACGTTAGACCAGATAACGGCTGTCGTAAAATCCTATAATATTAACTAAAAAATAAAAATAGAAAGAAGATAGTTTAAAACAATCTTTTATAATCACAGGTGACTTTCTGCTATTTAATTCTTATATAAAAATAAACTTAGAATTAAAATATCTTTCAAATTCACATGCTTATTTTTCTTCTTTGCGGTGTGGTTTCATAATTTTTTTAACTTAACTCAAGAACCTCTTTTGCGGCACCAGGCTGTTTCACGTAGTATTTTCTTTTTTAAATTTTGAAGTAGAATAAACATAGTAGTCATAAAATGGGGATCGTTATATAGTTGTTATTGAAATGCAATTTAATCCCCCATTTTGTAACCACGGATATTGAACAGCTACTAATTAGTTTAATTGCTATGCATACAATTTTAACTTTTTCATTGGACAGTTTGATTTTTTATTAACAATAGGTACTGAAAACAAATGACTACCGATATATTTACTTTTTAAAAAGTCTTTTTCGAAATCGTCTTTTTAGCCTTTGTTTTATTTGGAATATATTGTTAATTCTTTTTTTTTTAAAGTTATCTTTAAAAATATTTTTTTATAAGTTTCATTTTTAGAAAGGAATTCTAAATTGAACTGTCATGGCTCAAACAAAAAGTTTACGAACTTTCAAAAATCAAAGAATTGATTTTTTTATGTTAACAACTTCACTCTTTCTTTAAATTCTTTTTCAAAAATAATGTTTCAAATTTTCAGTAAAACAGATGTCTATGACAAACATTTTTTTTATTTTTTTTTAAATAAAAGAAAAAGTGGATATCAGTTTTTTTTGTTTTTTTTTTAGCTAAAAAATCACATTCACTATACCTCACATGTGTTTTTTTTTTTTTCCCTTCTTCACTATAACATTGCATTTATTTGTTTCACGTCTTCGGGCAAAAACAAGCTGTACAGAGCCACCGGTATGAAGATCGAACTCACTACTCAGTAGTAGTTAACGGTCAACAAGACCAACTCGCTCACAAGTTTTCTATGAAAAATTTACCATTATATATTTGGGGGGATTACTTTAAATAGAATTTCAAGTAACTGATAAAATAAAACTAATTACAAAAACTAAATAATGGGTAGTGTAGAGGAGGAAGGAAAAAAAAAGTGAAATGGTATTAAAAAAATAAATAAATAAGGTTATTCTTCGAATGTAGCTAATCAAAAAAAAAACGTTTCAACTTTCATTCAATTATTTAAAGAGAAAATTGACATGAGTCTTGACCTTCAGTATCTGTCTATATTTCTGAGATGAAGTATTATGTACACTATTTACATTATTCGGACTATTGTCCTCATCATTGTCGCCATATTTACCACAACATTTCGGCTGTTGTACGCTCGGGACTTCTTCAGGTGGTTGGAATGTCGAACTGAACCCTTTATTTCGATCACTGGGGTAGACTGTTCTAGTTCCACGTGCCATGTTTAATGGATGTCAGTTATCAGTTATTTCCTGTTAATTCCCCTTTCCAAGTTCTCCACCGCCTTAACTAGCTGCGGAAAGAAAGGCCGCTCCCTTAAGGTAAGGCTTCAAGAACACCAAAAGCTGTAACAGAAGGGAAGTGGAAAAATCAGGCGTGGCTGACCACATATGGAGAGAAATTTCTTGCAGTGAAAGGAAGCGGTTTCTTCCAGAGTCAACCGATCCCACTTACTTAGACATATTTGTCAATGGGGCCACGCACTAAGCAAACGAGGCGATTGCCTGAGCATTAAACTACTTAGGAGCTGTAGTGCGTGCCAATTGGCATATTGTAGCCATCAAATATAATTTATTAATTTAATTACCTTATAAAAATTGATTGGGAAGAAGGAAGTCGCTATTGCAGAGCCGATCTAAATACTAAATACTGTTAAATACCAGTTTGCCAACCCAGAGAAATTCCAAATCAACAACCTCGTTCATCCAAAGTTTCAAACTTACAAGAAGCGCCACTTTCTTCGTTAGACCAATATGTCTGACAAAGAAAATAGCAACATTCGCAGAAAAGGAAAACTCGTCGGACATCCCACTGATTCAAGAGCATTCTTCTCAAAGTGTTAAAGACTTTCCTTACGTCTTTGCAGAATTCTCCGTTTTTGTCAGTTTGTTCGCGACGAACATCTGATCAAGCGTGCCGTCACTATCGTTACCACTCTTCACCGGTATGCTCTTTCTTTTGTGAAATGTATCTCTGGTTAGCAAGTGTGAATGACCGATTGTTGGAAAGAGTGAGATAACTTCGTGATCTACAGTGTCTGGACATCGATACACGTTGTTTACAAGTGATTGTGAGTACATTCTGAAGGAAAGGTTTTACCTCGTCTCACCATATTTAGATAGTTGCTAAAACTCTAACAGAATGTTGGTTTTTTTTTTTGTTTTTTTTTTTTGGTAAGTATTTAGAAATTCGTCGTCTTTTTTTATACACTAATTCAGAAATGAGTGGAGTGGAAAGAGAGGTACTTTTTTTTTCTTTTAATTAATCTTCTTCGGCGTGTGACTCGTATGTCCGGTATAAAGCAGAGAGGATAGGGTACTTATAATTTGAATGTAAAAATGCTATTTCGAATTTCATCGATAAATTCCGAAGTAAGCATCTCAAATCATTGACTTGAATCGCCATGGACAACTTTGATTCAGTGCAACGTTCAAATTGTATCAGTTGGGAGAGTCGAAAGCTAAAAATAATATTTTTTTCATATTCGAACCGTAGGTTCGTCCGAAGGTAGGCTGAAACTGAATTCTAGTATAGCTGGATACTGGAAATTGAATTAATCTTCATAGGAAAAAATATTATTGATACCATCTGATTCTAAAGCAGAAACTAACAGGGTTGTGGATGGGAATAAAAAATGAAGGGATAAACTACTTTGGTCATTTTTCAGTCGTTCATTACAAAAATATCCAATTTAAACAGACTAGCGATTCAAACAACGTATATTATAGGGAAATATAACTAGCTTACTTATCAAGCCGCGATGATCAATTTTGATCAGTCCAAAGTTTTCGATAAGGTTTGCTGATGGTTGTCTTGTCCGCAGCTGGTTTTCAATCGGACATTTGAATCTAGTTTGTAGTAGACTGAATACCTTCATCATGTACAAAGTTATCCGCTTTCAATCAAACTGTATATTCTTGAATTTAAAAGCCTTACTTTGCAAGATTGAAAAGCGAATCAGACCTTTACACGGTATCATGCTACTTGTTGCTACCATCTCAGTCAGATAAACCACCTGACGACATTTTCTGATTAATAATGAACAATGCTGAGAACTGAGATCGAGGGTGTCAACAAGGAAGTTAGATTGTACGAGATGGTAAGAAAGGTCAACAAAGCAAAGTTAACCGCGACAAGCCCGTCGGCTTACAGTTGAGGGCGCAGAAGGGTTTTCTTTCTCTCTCTGGACGGACTGTGCAATCTACTCAGTGGTTAGGGTTGCCAATCAGATTTTTTCCCTTGATTTTTCGATAAAAATCTATTTTAGTTCATAACCAAAAATCTAGCTCCTCCCCACCGATTTTTTTTGTTTAAACAAAGATTTCATTTCATTCAGCTATCTCAAAATTCACAAGTACAAATTTTGTATTTTTAAATTTAATTTTGGACGAAGTGAGTGCACTGCACATTAACTTCTCACTCCTACAAAAGTACGATTTCTATCGAAAGTTACCGAAGTTTACTTAAATTCATCTTATTACAATTAAATTAATTAAGCGACTTGCATGTATCCAAAACTGGGTGGGAGGAAAGATAACTGATGATTAAGTTAATTAATTAGTGGCGGCGTTGTAGAAAAAAAAGATTTCAGCACTCGAGAAAGCTACAGGGAAGAGTAGAAAGAAAGCTAGGAAGGAGTGACTTGAAACGAGACAGAAAACAGAAAGAGAACTCGATATTTTTTATTTATCTTGTTAAACTGGGGAAAAAATCTGTTTCTTTTTTTAACAACATTCTTCTTAAGCATAAGTTTGTATTGTATGAAATATGTATTTTAACAACCAAATAGCTTTTATTTTTCTATGAACAGAAATATTTTAATTTTTCTAAGTTTTTTAAATAATAAAACATTTTTTAAAATTACTACAGTTTGTTTAACTTAACTTAGTTTAAACTTTACGTTTAACTTGTGTAAGTTTTGTCTTGAATGACGATGTGTGTGTAAAACGAATGCACGGCCGCAATTTTCGACGGATTTGCACCAAAATTTACATGCATATGCTCCAAGTTAGCTTGGAAGGCCAAGACCGACGTTGCATTTCCCAACTCCCATCGATAGTGGAAATAATCGATTTTCTTTCTTCTACGGCAGTTTTCATGTAGTTTGCGGCCATTTTCTACTGGCCAGAGAGCCTATAGCTGGCTGCCACGAATAGGCAGGAAAATTCTATTGGTCAGCGTGAGAGCCAACTGTCAGAGTTAACTCCTTCTTTAGTTCGTTAACCCTTTCACCAGGGGTCTCTCTTCCCTGGCTATAAATAGTCATGACCCTTTGCCTCTTCCTCTCTTTTTTTCCTCAGGCTTTCAGCCTTACCACCTCGCAGATGTGAATGCTCACAGAGAAAGCATTTCCCAAATGCTGGGAACACGCTAAGCACAATACACGTACGTATGCACACTCACTACACACACACATGTATTTACCACACACACTCTGTCAATGTAACTGTCCATGTAACTTGTAACCTTTCTTGTTATTAATACATATATTTGTATACATATATTTATCGGTCTTGTGTTTGTTTTTCTTTGCCTTCTTTGGACTTAATTAAAGTCCAACTTTCTCATGTAGTTGGACCAGCTTTCAGGAAAATCTTAACCCCCACATGTGTTCTACTTCTGTCAACAACATCACAGCCACGGTCCTCTTCACAACAGCTGACTGACACGAATGTTAACTAGCATGCAAAAAAAATCAATAGCTGCATTCGTCACAAGTGGGAAAAATTTAAATCTGCATGGCACTTTACTCCAATTGGCTCATTCGCTTGCTTAAACTCAATGTTGATTCTGATTCCGCAGAACTGGGTTGGATGTGAAAAAGTATGTTGTTGTTAACATTCTTTTTTCATTCGGTTTTTCCAGTTACGAGTTCTTTTTTAAAGCTGATCGTTTTGTGTTCATTTTGTTTAGTTCTTTTTTCGTAACAGATTTAATGTTTAGTATAGAGCTTAGAAAAAAATTTGCAGTGTGAGATAGGCAAGAAGTAAGGCATGTAGCAACATCAACATGGCAAAGGGCACTTCTTTAAAGGCAAGGAAGGGCAAAAATATTTTAAGTCAAGTGATAGCGATTGTTGTATGAGTCGTACGATTTTTGAATTAGGGCAACGGCAGGCCATGCTGCTAGTAGAAACTATAAATGTCCCGGTTGAAATAAGCAATGATTATCTATTGTTTGGTTTGGCTAAAGACTACACACCAATCCGTGTCTTTTTTTTTGCTAATCTATATAAAAATGATTTTAATATTGGACGCTTTTCTGAGTTCATGTTTTCCATCCATAATTATTTCTTTAAAAGTTTAGTAAACCTATTTTATGTTCATAGATGTAAATAGAATGTTAGTTTCAAAAATAGTTTTATAAAAAAAATTCTTGCAATCCTGAATCCAAGCCGACTCAAATTTAATGCCCTATTTCTTTGAATTTTGTCCGTATGGCTGAGAATGGACTGCATGTGGTCTGGAGAGCGAATATATACCATCAACCAGACCTGTACACTGAAGAAGTCATTCCAGATTCTCCATCAAAGGACTTAAATTAAATCACTACTTGACAGGGTGATAAACAAATGGCTACTACCTCTTAGTTTTAAAATGAAATGTCAGTTTAAAATAATTTTGTTAAAAAAATGAATATAAATTCCAGAAAAACATTGTTAGATTTGTACATGAAAGAGACATGGAAAATGTCTGCGAATTTTAATTATCCTCTTCACACATTAAAAAAAAATAAAGAATATACAAATGTTCATATTATGAACTGATTTGACTGAAGCTGATTATGGATTTAAAATTGATTATTTATCTATAACTGAGCAATGTCATTTATTTACTCATTCTAATAAGATATTTAAAAAATCGGACAAAAAACAAATTCATTTGCATATCAAATTGCTTTTAAATTGGTTAAATTCAATGTCTTATTGAAAATTACTCATTTTTATTTATTGATCATGATATTTAGCAGAAAACTCATAAATTGTTCTCTCTTTCAGCATCATGATTTTTATAATTTTCATGAAGTTATAACTGATGCTGAAACACTTAAAAATCCTAGAAATTCTAAAACTAGATGGTTATTCATTGAACCTGCTGTAGGAAGATTATTAGCACAATGGAATGAATTAAAACTCCATTTTTAAATAACAGAAAAAAATTAAATGTTACACATAATTCTTTATGAATTATACAAAGATGAGAAGAACCTTGTGATCTTGTAGGGATTACATTACCTTGTCTGCTGGGATGTCCACTAGGTGGCAATCAATTCTGTAATATATAACAAAAAAGCACATAAGAATACAGGCCTTCTTTTTTTTTTGCCAAGATGGAGTAAAGACAACATGGAATTTGTCTCCATCAGGAGAGATATTCCGCTCACCAACAAACCACATGGACATTGCGCACATACACACACACACACACACACACACACACACACATTATGGCTAAGTACATTTTCTTTCCTTTTTTCAGCAACACATAAATATAACTTTATATTTTATTGTAAACTATGTTCTCTATGATTATAAAATTCCTCCATGTGTTGAAATTCATTTCTTTATAGGATATAAAATCCTATATTTTACAACCAATTGGTGAAACAAATAAGTAAGAAAAATCCACACACAAATAAGATCAGAATCACTAAAACAAAAACTTTTTGTACAAATCAGTAAAAAAATAGAATCCAAAATTAAATAAGTGGTTTTTGGAATTTTTATTGGACAGTAAAGTCACATGCTGTGTTTCCAATTACGTCCGTATGTTTGAACTCCAAAGGAACTGGTCACTGGGTGCTATCCTGCGTAAACCCAAAAAGCTTTATTAGGAGCCAATCACATGATCAGGATAACTATATATACCCCCGATTTCAGGGGCAATAAAAAAGACACACAGCAAAAACCCAGTCAGCAGCTGGACATGGATCACTCGTTGATGACAAACAGTTGGATCTGTAAATACACAACCAGAATTCTCACATTAACATGACAACAACTCAGTCAGTGCTGAATATTCAAAGGGATATTCACAAAACTCAAAGAAATATTAATAGTCGTGGAAAAAAAGTCTTATCATCTATCTGTATGTCCATTTCCTATTGGAACCATTGTAATCAGATTTCACGTTATTAGCACTCACACAACCACATACGTTTCTACTAATGTGCTTTACCCACACAAACATTCAGTCAGCAGCCACACATACACTCTGTTAAAATGTGCTTCAAACACACACACACATATACACACACTTTATATTGACCAGGGCATATGACATTACAAACTACCTTTTAATAAATGGAAAATTTTGTTGAACATTTGAAATTTGGTTTTTACAACCAGAACAAACATAATGTTTACCATATAAAAACAAATATTAATGTGTATATCAATATATGCTTATTTCCATCTCATTTTTTTTTTTTGCCTTTGTTAAAAAAATCATTTCTTCATGTTATGTTGTTATGTTGTATTTGTGGACATTAATTTTTCACTTTTAATCCAGGTAGACTGACCCTACACTTTTGATGTTAAATTTTTCTTTTGAAACTTCTCAACCTCTTCATCACAATTCTTAAACAGCTGCATCCATTACAAAGTAGCACCCCCTCCATTACAAACTGGTAGCAAATTTTGTCTAATTAATAGAAATTTTAAAAGTTCACAAATTATTTGAATCTGTAACAGCAGACAAAATTAAACTTTTAAATGATCTGACAATTGCCAAAAAAGTTTCTTCCAACAAATACTGCTGCTGTGGATTCATTTTTTATTCACTTATTTGGACAGAAGACCTTACTTAGGATACAGGTTTGAAAATAGTCAAAATAATTTTAAAAAATCAATCTGGAGACAAAGAATGGTGTTAATAATTTTAATGTTTTTCAATCAAATGAAAACTAAAAAAAATTATTAGAGCAATAAAAGCAGTTTATAGCAAAATTTATAACAAAAAAAACACAATTCATAAACATATGTTCCCATAAAATGGTAGTACTAAAATGATTAAAAATGGTAATACTGATATGATTGGTCCTCTCTTTTATCAGAGCAAAAATCGAAGACAAAAATGTGCACAACAAATAAAAAATATATAAGCTAAAGCAAATGATATATGCAAGAAAATATAACATTAAAATCTAATTACTTTTAAGCATACCAACTACTCTTTCTGCTTACAGAGAGATGGCTGGTAGGAAATAATGTACACTGATTCCAAAACTTCCAAATGATAACTGGAATTAGTCCTACTCAACACTGAGAATATATGAGTGTGCTTGTCTTGGCATCTGAGGTTACAGTTCAGTATGATATTTCTGACTTGAGAAGTTTTGTCGCTTTGATTTCTGGGTTGATGATGCCTGTAAACTCAGGGTAACACACTAGTATCTTCTTTTTTGTATTATTTATCTCCTTCATTAAGGAGATTTTGGCATTATTCATCTGATTGTCAGGGATCCAAACCTTTGATTAACTTTGAATGAAGTTATTCTCTCAGCAGATGTATAATATCATTTTGTAAATTGTTCTGGACCATGCAATAGTCTCTGGTAGAGCCTCTTGATGCCATTATAAAGGGTACTATTACTAGGGAAAAGTCGATTTTGGAACCATGGTATTGCACTCAATTTGAAAGTTGGGACTTGATATGATAAATAATGCACAATATTTTTTTTTTTTTTTTCAAATTGTTACCTTTTTGAGGAAACTAGTTTAAAGATTAAGCTTAAGTTCAAAATTGTAGCATTGGAATTTTCTTCTGGTGATCAGATAGCACAGCCTTATAAAATTTATAATTTACTGAAGCTTTACAAATTGTATATGGACAAGATGGACATGCACATTATTACTAAATCATTGTGCCCTCAAATAAGACCTTCATTCTCTTGAAAGAGAAATTATACTGAACAATTTAGCTATATTATGATGTATACTATAGCTATATTATGTTATACAATACTGCAATAGTTTTAGTATGATTTTCAATAAACAAGGCTAAATTTAAAACATTTTGCCTTATAATTTGTCCCCATCAGTATTATGGTGTTATCTACACTTTTATCTATTTTTTGTTTTGATTAAATATGATCTCACAAATCTTATTCATTGAGTAGACTTTTTTGTAATTTTTTACAATTTTCTACACAGATTTTACTTATTGAATACAGTAAAAAATGTAGCATCTTTTGCTTGTGGAGTTGCCACAAGCAAAAATTTTGAAACTAGTAAAATTTTGAAGCTAGTAAAATTTTGAAGCTAGTTTGTAAGTAAAAACCTGCAGAAATTAAGTGTTTCTGTACATTTTTTTCAAATGATCTTTAAAGTAAATACTCAAAAATTAGTAAAAACTATGTCTCAATACTGATCACATCAAAAAAGCAGTTTTTACACTAAGTGCAATGTTGATTTTTTTTTAAAAAGTGAAAAATCAACTGGACCTAGCTGTTACAGCTGTACCTCTGGACAATTCAATCCAGGTTGTTGCTGAATGCATCTCCTATGGGTGTGATTTTCTCACTACCTAATCTTCTCTTGAGCACATTGATTTCTAAACGTGAACAAAAAAATCAAACTAAACCTCACAAAAGTAGACCCCAGGTTCACCATCTTCTACACCAGTGTGAAGAATCTACATTCCAACTTTCCAAAGGTGGAACTCCATCTTCATGCAAAACCTGATCTATTCCTGTCTGAAACTGGTATTGATACCACTATCCCAGTGCAGGAACTTGCAATTCCAATCCCTAATAACTAAACATGATCATCAAAATCACTATGGCTACAGACTTGGTGCCTATATTAAGGATAGGTTTCCATATGATAGAGACCAAAAAAGAAGTATACTGATCTCCCATATATGTTCTTCCACATGGCCACAGTACCACTTTCATTTTCTCTGTATTGTCCTCAGATTGATGGAATTGTAACGTTTGACCAAATATCCAAGAAGATTGATAATATCCTCACTAAATATTCCTCAGCTAGTTTTCATATTTGTGATGACTTCAATATTCACCACAAAAAACATGGTTAGCCCCCCTGAAACTGCTTTGCTGAAGTTTGCCTTACTGGATACTTCAAATCATTCACTAGTCAGTGTGAAAAATGATGCCAAACCAAAGGCATTGAATAATTTTTGGTACACAAAAGTTGAGTGGGACAGCTTCAGGTCTTACATGGTAGAAACTCCTATTACAATCTTCTTCAGATATACTGCCTCCAAAACTGTTGCCCTCCTCTCAGAAGAGATCCTTTCTGAAATGGAGAGTTTATTCAAAAAAATCCAGCAAAAACCAAGCAGACAGCCCTGATTTACCCCTGAATGCTCTGCATCCATAGCTTACAGTAACCCTAGTACTATATCTATCATAGGAACAGTGTAGTAGGATACTTTCTGGGAAGTCTCAAGATTATCAAACATTTTTTCACTAAGAAGACTACTGGTCCAGATAAAATCCCAGTGTTTGTTTATAAAAATATTAACTAGCAGTAATTCCCAGTATTAGCAAAATTATTTAATCACTACTTGAAGGAGAAATCTTTCTTAATTCTGTAGAAGGTGTAAAGTGTATGCCCTGTTTTCAAGAATGTGGGTGAGCACTCATCCCTGTCACAGTATAGACCCATCAGTCTTGTCACTGTCAGCAAAATTTTGAAGCTATAATCTATATAACAAATATATCTCAAGGACAATCACATTTGATGTTTTAAAGGTCTTGGCAAGGTGTGGTATAAAGGGTTACTGCACAAATTCTTTAGCTATGGAATCACTGGAAGAGTTTTCTCAATTATAGTAAAAACAAAAAAGCTATAAGACTTGGCACCTTGCTGGTTTTAATCAAATGTTGAGCTATTGCTGAACCTAATACATTAACGTACCTATGTAAATTGTTAATTTTTCCCTTCTAGTAAATATTGGCTGGTATGTTGGTTGATCCATGCTTCCAACCTTTGACTCATTCTGCCTACAAAGTCTGCATTGCCCTGACATATAACTTGGTAAATTACAGAACTAATGTGATAGCTAGGCAGAAGATCTTTCCAGATCATTCTGGACATAGGTCAGGTACAAAAAAAAATACATGGATTAGTAGAAAAATAACTGAAATTTGCATAGTAAACCTTACACTCACCTCACTAATCCACATTACATGCAAATAGACAAGACATTCCTGGCAACCAATCAGCCTAAGCTTATGAAATTGTTGCATTTTTTCTCTAATACTGGACTCCACAATATCCAATGAGTAACCATTCTCACTCAGAACCTTCCTAATGAATTCAATTTCAGAATCTTATTATATTACCCAGTATATTACCAACATTCAATGAATCAAAGTTTTAATGAAGTTGATTTTCTACTGTTTAGAATAGAAGGAATCTCACCGGGTATATAAACCCATAAAAGTTGCTTTCAATGCACTGATGTTAAATTTTGTATCTGATCTGTGTACTATGACCTCAAGAAAAAAGAACATCACCATTGTTTCCTTTTTCCTCCATGAACTGCAAAACCAGGTTCAATATAATAAGTCATTGATGGAACACCCCAGCTTCAACCACATTTTGAAATTCTAAAAGGGTCATCCACATATCACATTATCAGCTCTAAAGGAATTCTCATTGCTATACCATCTATTTGCTTACACATGATCTTATTAAAGTTGAATTCCACAGACACAGTGAGGAACTATATCAATTCCACAGAGATGTCTTCAAGAATATGTGGGAGGGATAAATGACTATGATACAATTCACAAATATTAATTGTTTGTTTCAACGGTAAATGATTAATATTAAATGAGCACATAAACTTATCCTCAGTGCTGAAAGGGCAGTTCTGCATAGAGTTGACAAAAGTAAATGAGTCCTTAACATAATTACTTATATAACACTTCAGCACAAACTACAACACAGCCAACCACTTTACTAACTTTTGCTACACTGATTCTACCATAGATAAAACTGAATGCAAGGGAACATTATCTTTTATGAGTTTTGAGTAAGCCAGACAATCATGGTCATATGGAACCCACTGGCCTAATTGCTCCACCAGAAGGAGTTTATTTTTAAGCTGAGTCAATATTTTTGAAAGTTTAACTTCATTGACTTTGTCCTATCATGTGTTTTGTCCAGTACTAGCTATATAAATTTGTCCTCATCACTGAAAGTCAACATCATCTTGTTGAAATAATCATTGTAATCCATAACTACTACCCCTAGACCATTATCAGGTTCAATCATGATCAAAGGTTTATTATGATGTAAGAAATTGATCACATATTTGTGCCACCATTTAAATTCAGCATAATTAATAATAATAATAGTTGGCCACTCATATTCAAGGATACCCGTCTACTAAGGTGGCTAGCCAATCGCTATTGCAGACTCTCACTCAGGCACATTTGTGTTTGTTCAACACCCACAGAGATAACATGTGGTTTATACTGCAACTATGCTGAGCAGACCTTAGTTACAGTTTCTGGGAGAGAGCATGTTATCTAGACTGATCAACAATCTGAGCAACACCAGCACACTCAAACCGTTGATCATGATGACTTGTGAGATTGTGCTAGCACAGCTATCGACGGCCCCAAGTGTTCCATCTACCCAATTTCACTCACAAGGCTTGAGTCAATCTGTGGTATGATTTTCAGGCACTTTCCAAAGGTGCCACACAATGAGATCCT
>CAHIKZ030002030.1:175000-346342 GCA_903632075.3 Acanthosepion pharaonis | reverse complement strand
TAATTTGACTTGTATATCTTTTTATTTTCAGAACACTACCAAGATTTAATGAAAATTCTTCAAACTTTTAGTACCATCAACAAAAATGTGAATGGTAAGTTGAAAAGACCATCTCTTGCTTGCTTTGAAGATTACTTATTAAGACGTCTTAATAATTGGGTAGGTGGTGGATTTTTTTTTCTGTAGGTAATAAATTGAGGGCCATAATAAAAGGGGGATCAGGAAATCATTTAAGGAGTCAAAAAGTATGAAATTAATACATAGAGTGGTTTTAATAAACTCTGAAAAAATTGGGAAATTTACCTGAAAAAATGCATTCACCCCCAAACAACCTAAAAGTAGGAATTTGGTATTTTAAAGTAGACAATTGTTTTCATGATTTGTTAATTTATTAAAAAAAAAATACAATTACTATGATACCACCTATACATCTTCAGTATATACAAGATATCTATCTCATTTAAAAGATTGGTGCAACTTAGTCTTTCTTTACTCCTTCTGGTGAGATTACCTCAGAGCAGTTTTCCTGTTTTAACTTCAGCTTCAGCTGGTCTCAGCATTTACACTGAATAAAACTAATTAGTGATCCCAGAAAGTCAGACCCTTGAATGGGAAATGGGGATCAAGTGGCAGTGGCTAGGTGTCGGTATATATATATATATATATATATAATCAATTCACCCCAAGCAAGGCAATAATATCGCTAAGATGCAAGGGGGTTACTGGGAGTGGAAGAGAATGAAAAAATTTCAGTGCATAGAAAGGACAATAAAAGAACAGGGTTCAGAAAGACAGAAGATGGTGATTGGTGTTGCATTGATTTTTTTAAAATTATAGGTGACAGGAAACGAGAAACCGGAAAAAGAGTTCCAGAGGTGAGAAATGTGAAAAAAAAAAAAAAAAAAAAAAACCTATTAGAAGAGAACTCAAGGTCATATCGAGCTATTTCAACATTATAATATTGGGACGTAGTTGTCAGTCTCGTAGTATATTAAAATTCATGATGTACAAAGGAAGAGAGCCCATGAAAATATTTATAGAAAAGACAGAGAGAAGCCATGTTATGGCAGTGGGTAAAGTAACTGAAGTTGAGATGCTAGATCATATTACAGGCCTTTTGGATTTTGTTGAGAATTTCAAGATATAATAAAGCTGGAGCATCAGACCAGATATGGCAGCAATATTCAATCCATGGACAAATGGTAGATTTATAAATGTGCAATATGAATTCTTACAAGAAAAATTGTCTGACTTGACAGAGAGAACCAATTTTCTTAGCAGCAGACTAATTGATTCAATAAAATTTCTTGACTTCATGTCGGTAGAAAATGTTAGACTATAAAGGCACATTAAAGAAAAGTCAGGCAATCCTTAACCGTGATGCCCTAGAAAAACAGTGGATGATGGATGGTTTTTCCTTTGACACCACTATTATTTTAACTACCTTCACTCCTTAGGAATGTTTGATTTAAAAAGTGATGATTAGAATTCTAATAAAACCTAAACATGATGAAAGTGGATTTAATTTTTTTTTTTTGTTCTTGAGAATTTACAACAAAAATATTAAACACTATTATTATAATTCTAATTATTGCCGAGGAGTGAAGGTAGTTAAAATAATAGCAGTGTCAAGGGAAAAACTGTCCTTTTAACACTATTTTTTGTGTACACAAGGGTTAAAGGTTACCAAAAGTCAAATGTTTTATGCAATGATCTTTTTTCTTTTTCAGAATCTCGTGATAAAATTCGAAAGATCAAAGAAGACCTGAGTTCTTGCAAGACGCTTTTACATTGTAAGCGTGATGAACTGAGACGTCTTTGGATTGAAGGTGTTGAGCATAAAACTATTGTTTCCATGATGGATCAGATGTAAGTGATTGTTTCAAGGTGTACTTATTAAGTATAAGACTGTTGTTACTCTGAGTGACCAAATAGAATGATAGCATGGCTTATTTTGTTTTTTAGCACATGACTCTTGTTAATATGATAGTGCAGATATGATTATGGTAAGGATGATTTTGACCATTAAAGCATTTTTTTGACTTAGATAGGATGATGGCAAGGGTTTTCTTCAGAATAAGCCTTGTTTTTATGTGGAGTAAGGTTCTTATATCAAGGAATATACTAATTTTTAAAAATTTTTTAAAAATTTTGTGTTCATCAATTTGTTTTTTTTATTTTTAACTTATACCTCCTTTTCTTTCTTTTTCTTTTAATTTTTTTTTTTTTTTTTTTTTATGTTCTTTCCTTCCTTCTTTTTATTTCTTTCTTCTTTCCTTTACATTTTTTTTCTTCATTTTAATTTTTTTTCTTTCTTTCTTTGGTAGTTTCTTTTTTTTCTCCTTTTCTTTTCTTTTCTTCCTTTTTTTTTTTTTTCTTTTTTTTTTTTCCTTTCCTTTTCTTTCTTTATTTCCATTTTCCGTTTTTTTTTCCTTTTTCCTTTTTAAATCTTTCCTAAATTATATTTCTTTCTTTCTTTCTTTCTTTGTTTTCTTTTCTCTTCCTTTCATTTTTTTCTTTTTAATTCATTTTTCATTTAATTTTTTATTTTCCTTCCTTTATAGTTTCTTTCGTTTCTTCTTTTCTTTTTTCTTTCTTTCTTTCCTTTTTCTTTTCTTTCTGTTGTTTTCTCTTGATAAGATGTAAATTTCATTCCAAATGAGCCTCTTTTATAATTTCTTTCTTCCCTCTTTTTCTTTCCTTTCGTTCTTTCAAATGTTTTTACAAAACAATCCATTTTTCCTTCCGAAAAATTCATTGATTGATTCTGTTCCTTTCTATAAGGAAAATTGTTTATCTTTACATGAATCTGATCCTATTAGACCAAAATAATGGTTTCATTTTTTCCACCATATTTTTCTGTTATATTCTTTCTTGATCTTTCCTTCCTTCCTTCCTTCATTCCTTTTCTGCATCATTCTATTTTGTCTTTCCTTCAATCCTTATTCAACCTTCATCCACTTTCACAAAGAACTGAGAATTTCCTTCCTACAAACTTTCTTACTGTTCTATTGCTTTAGTCATTCATTCATTCAATCCTTTATGTTCCGTTTTTTCTAGTTCCTAAGTTATTCTTTGTTCAAATGGATCCACATTCAAAAAAGGTAATTTGGCTTTTAAAAGAAATACTATCATGTCCGTAAGTCCACAAATATTTACTGAGACATTTCTTCCCAAGAACTGCTACTGGAAAAAAAAAGCTCCTCATTAAAACTTATCTTGAACCCAAAATTCCACCTTTCCAAAAAAATCTGGTTAAAAATCTATCCTATTATAAATATTCCATTATTTTCCCAAATTAATATTAAATATGTCATTCATAACCCTTTATTCCGGGGTTTTTGTCCTGCTTTTGGTAAACAGAAATATTTTTTAAACTTTAAAAAACGTAAACACAAATTTCAAATAAAAAAAAAATAATACCATTTTGCAATTATTATGCTAAACATTTTGCTTTTTAAAATCGAAATTTTCATTTTTTTCGATCATAAAGTATTTCAAAAAGTTATTTAATAAGTGCAATTATGATACATTCCTTTGAATAGGATATGGATTTCTTTAAATATATTATTTTGTAAAAATCATGAAGTATTTTTGTAAAGATTTGTTTTTCGAAATAAAATTGATTACATTTTTATTTTTTAATATTTAAATAAATTAAATATTTTTATGTATAAAAATCATATTTTTATAATTTTTTTCGATTTATGTCAAAATTTACTGGTTCATGGATAAATTCCCGAAGCTTGATATATTCCTAACAGGTGTTGCCACCCTTATCTATATTTATGGATAAAATCAACAACAGCATACCTGTGGTGGTTCCCTATTATTTTAAATAAAAAATAAAATTTAAATAATTTTGCTGATGTTTTTTTAACGACTTTAATCAGGACGCATATCTATCTTTGAAAATTTTAAGTATAAATATTTTTTTTTATACATTTCATAGTGTTTTTATTTTTATATTTTTTACCTGGGACTTAAATAATCAATAGTTAAAATAATGATGGTTTCAAAATATTCTTTTTTTAGGCATTGTTGCCGGATAAGTTTATCAAACTTAAATAAAAATGTTTGTGTAACTTTGCAACTAAATATAATTGAATGTTGTTTTAAGTTGTAGTTTTGTTGAACATATATTCTAATGGACAGTTTGAACTATTTTAATATATTTATTGGATATTATATATTTTTAATACAATGTAAGAAAATTCATGTTGATTGATTTACTGGCTTGAAAGTTTAGATTTTTCTTTAAATTATCCCCTTTATCCTTTGGAAATATTAAAATTATCCTAACGTGATATTATATTCCAAAAGTTCTCTTTTTTCCAAATTAAAAAATAAATTTTTAAATCTAAAGAGCCAAATGAATCAGGTTTGTTGCATAGTTGACTAAAACACACAATAAATCTAAATATTAAAAAAAATATTAAAATTATAATTATGTAGCCAAGATAATTTTTAAATGAAGATAAATTGATGTTTGAAAAAAAAAAAAAATAATGCGGGAATAACGGATAAATAACAATAAATATATTTATATAATTTTGGAAAGTGAATTTCATTTTATATTTCAAACATATTAATTTTGAATTTCTCATTGAAATTAAATTATCATTGATAAATAGAAATGAAATCAACACGTCTCACAAATTTAAAATTAGATGTTAATGTATAAATATCTTACAAAGATAGATTTACTTAATCCCTTGGTATTTAACCATTGGAGTTATTAAATAAAATTTTTTAAGCAAGCAAAAAATGATCACTAAATGAAAGGAATTTCCCAACTGATAAGAAAATATGATAGAAAAAATAAATAAACATGGATAGATAACATGAAAAAAATGGAATTAACAAGACAAGATAACGATTGACCATTTGCATTTAAACTGAATAAACTCAATATTTACGGGTTGAAAAAAACCTAACAGAGTTGCACAAGCCATAAATGAAATATATTAACCCATATAAAAAATAAAATTTATATATATGCCCATTTCAACTTATAAAAAATGAATTTTCTTACCAACCTAATCTAAAATATTAAAAATTCAGAAATATATAACAGAAATTACGTTATAAAAAAAAATAAATATTCATACCAATAATACCAATCATAAAAAAAAACTGCTGATTATATTTGGGAAAATTATGAATAAGTAATCTCACTATAATCAAATGATAAATGCCACCTTCTGGTAAATTTATATTCAAAAATATGGATGAAATATGTAAATATATAGATAAAAAAATATCAACAAAACAGAATCCAAAACAATACTATATTTATTTATAAGCTCTATATCTGTGTGTCCAATTAAATATATATATATATATATATATGTATGTATATAAAATCAATCTTTTTTAAGTTCGAGTGCGAAAATCTCCCGCGAAAAAAAATAACACGTTATATATATAATCCAAAATTCTTTATTATTTTGGTTTTATTATAAAAATAAAAAAATATACAAAAAAAATTTTAAAATCAATTTAATTAAAAAAAATATGATAACAAATCGAATTAAAAGTTCTGATGTTTCAAAAAAAAAGATATCAAAACCTTAATATAAATTAAAATAAATTGAATTAAATGTCTTAAATACTTTTTCATTCGAAAATTTATTACCTATATATATATATAAATTCATATATATATATTAAAAACTCTTTTTTTTTAAAATTTTAACAATTTTTTTTTTTTTTTCAAAAAAAAAAAAAAAAAACAAGTAATTTCTACACTATTTGTAGAAAACCTAAAATAAATATATATATATATATATATATATATATATATATATATATAAAACCCCAAATTTATTCAAACAAAATTAGCAGGACCAGTTTGTCCTAAAAAATTTCTCTAACCTAATAGATATAATATTTTCAACCATATATACTAAACAAATAAAAAATTTCATCAGAGACGATATCCATTTCCTAGCTGCATTTTCAAAACTTATACAAAATCAAAATCGAGACGGGAACGCATTTGGCAACTTTTGATCATCAGTAGCCTATTCACTAAAGTTTCCACCCCATGAACTATATTTAAAAATTATCTCATTCTGGAATTGAAAAATTTTTTATAATATATCGTTTTTCATCTATTTTTAAGTTCATTATTTATATATATATAATTCTAAACAATAATATATTAATTTTGAAAACAAAAACTATATCCAAACCCTAGGTACTGCTTTTGGGAACAAAATGGCACCAACATATGCCACCCTAACATTAGCTTTTTCTAGAAGAAAAATCTCTATGAAAAGATAGAACAAATATATGGGACAAATATAAAAACCCAATTCACTAAATCTTGAAAAATATCTAGATGATTGCTTCATCTTTTGGAAATCATCAAGGGGTGATATTAACCAATTCCATACACTACTTCAAAACTTACAAATAAAAATCAAATTCACGCAAGAATATAATTTTAACGAATTACCATTTTTTGGATATACTCATTAGAAATAAAAACAACCACATAATCACAGATATCTACCACAAACCCACAGACACCCAACAATACGTTCATTTCAAGAGCCATCACCCAAAAAATTAATTTTTCCTAAAATCCATGTGAAATATTCCCTAGATTTTGTAGAATTTGTACAATAGTGACTGATAAACATCTCCGAAAAATCCGCTTAGAAGAACTAATAAAACTCTCAAGAAACGAGGCTACCCCAAACACTAATAAACAAAGGTATTGAACTCGCGAAAGAAATTCCTCTAGACCAACTTAGAAATAAAAAAGAAACGTAACGTCGAACAAACTCTAGCATATGTCTCAACGTACAACAAAAACAATCCAGAAATATTCCCAGAAATCACAAAAAATCTAGATTTACTTAGCAAGAATAATAAACTGAATAATATACTAAAAAAACCAAAATAATTAAGAGCAAACGCCAATCTAGAAACCTAAAACACATATTAACCTCATCTAAATTTAGCCAACACAAAATACAGGGAGTCACAAAATGCAACAAAAAAAAAGATGTGGGGTTTGTGACATCATTATAGAAGGAAACTCCTACACTTTTGAAAACCCCAAAAAAACATTCACAATAAACAAAAACTTAAACTGCAACTCCAAAAATGTAATTTATGCACTTAAATGCACAAAATGTAAGAAGTCATATATAGGCATCAGCCAACAACTGAACAACAGGGTCTCCCTACAAAAAGCAATATAAAATTGACAGACAACAGAAAACTTTTTTGTATCACAACACATTTTCAAATGTAACCAGGGTAAGTTTAATATCATGCCGATATATCAAACAGACAATTACTCGTATCTACAAATACAGGAAAAAAAAAACTTTATAGACAAATTCAAACCCGAACTGAATAGATCGTAACCCCCCACACACAAAAAAAAAAAAAAAAAAAAAAAAATGCACACAGGGTGACCAAAATACAATGATCAAATCGCTCACATACATGGACGCACACTCATATACATTGAGACACGAGGAGATATATATATGTGTATGTACATATACATACATTTATGTATGTATATGCGGATGTTGACAACTTAAGAAGTGTGTGTGTGTGTGTGTGTGTGTGTGTGTGTGTGTGTGTGTGTGTGTGTGTGTGTGTGTTTTTCCATGTAGCTTGGGAAATATGTGTGTATATGTGTGTGTGTACTGATTACTTGTGGTGGGATAGTGTGTATGTGCGTATGTGTGTGTATGCGTGTATAAGTACAAATAAGTTTACGAATTCCTCGTAGTAAGACAATATGTATGGAGGAAATATACGCATATATATATACACGCATGCTGACAGGAACACACCAAAAATAGAAACAGATCCAAGAGCACATAGAGGTCACTAAAAAATATTAAAAGATTAAATGCCGATAACTACTCGCTGGACAAACCTTAATTGTTTTATGACCCTTCACGCAGAACTCTTCATTGACAATTCTAGAAAGAAAATTCGGATTGCCAACACACAAAACAGAATGTCTCATATCGAGAATATTCCACATTGAACATGAAGAAAAATTAATTATTTTTAATAATATGTAAAAATCTCCACTTTCACCTGAAGACGGTTGCGAGACCAGACCAGAAACACGTGTCGTGAAATTATGTAAAAACAAAGTATAATATTTTTTCTCAATAAATCCACATTACAACCAAAAACGTTTGCGGCACCCTCTTCTTTTTAATATACATACTTTTCTCTCGTTGGAACCACTACAACATATTTCTTTTATATTTTGGATTACACAAGCCATTATCAAAGATGACAATTACATTTCAATATATCAAACACTACATGGACGGAACAATATTGATAATCTGTTTTTTTGCATGAAAATTTCATAAAAATAAATACAAACTCATGTATATGAGATTGGTAAGTGAAAATACCATCAAAACTTGTCTATATTATTTAATGAAAAAATGTATCAATGAAAAATTGCTACCTAAATACCCATTATCTTATATATATATATATATATATATATATATATACTAATAATAGAGCCTGGCGTTGTTCGGGATGTAACAGTAAGAGATAGATCAAGTATCGACCATCATAAAGACTGAAAAATAAAATTGACAAAGATTATTGTTTAAGGTTGACGGACACACATGTCTTAATTATTTTTTTTTTATTTTTTTTTCTTTTTTTAATTAGTCAAACTCAAAAAAAACATTGTTTTCAATCGTTATGAGTCTACCAGTTGAATAGAATTTTATTATAAACAATTGTCTTCTAAATGGAATTTTTTTTTCATTCTGAATGTAAAAATAAAGAAAAAAAGTGTGCAAGACAATAAACCCTACCTGCCAAAAAAAAGTGAAGTTTTGTTGAAATTGGTTGAAAAATGTAGGAAATCCGATCCCATATATAAAGGAACACATCCACACACACATATACACACACACACACACACACAAACAACCTGGGTTTTATAATAAGTATAACTCGATATGAGTTATCCCCCTTTCATGCTGGCGACAGAATTTCTGTTTTATTGTGTTTTCAAATTGATTTTGTGCAAAAACAATTGTGTTTTTTTCAATTTTTAGCACTATCAGAACCACCATAAAAATAATTTTATGTAGTCCTGTTAAGTTTTTACCTAAATTGGTTTAAAAATGTAGGAAATCTGATCACAATATATAAATGTACAGATTTTACACAACAACCTGCTTTTTATAGTAAGTAAGATATATATATATATATATATATGTCATTTTTTTTTTTTCTAGTGGCAAGAGTAGAAGGCACTTTGTCAGGTGTTGATGCTCTTCGAGATCTTAAGGCAGACCTTGTTGCAAGGAAAGAGGTAAGTTCTCTTTTTCATTTTACCATTCCGTTATTCAAGTTAATGAAAATGACTCTTGAATCAAAGTTATCCCATTCAGAATGTCTCCTAGAACAAAGCTTTCTCTGATGTCCCTGTAAACTATTCTTGTTTTCTGAGCACACCCACCTGCTAGGGTGGATAGCCAATCCCTGTTGCAGGCACCTACTCAGGCACATTGCATTTGTTCAACATCCACAGAGCCCACTTGTGGTTTATACTGCAGCAATGTTGCACAGACCTTAGTTACAGTTTCTAGGAGGGATTATTAATAATCTGTCATGATCAGCAGTTTAAACAATGCTAATACACTTAAATTTTCATTTTATGACTTATAAACATCGTTTTGTCAATTAAACATTGATACATATTTCTGAACAGTTCCGACGCAGTTTCAATGACATGGTTCTCATGCACGTTCCAAATGTCCGACACATTGGGATTGCCTCCCCAGACAGATAACATCAAGAAGTGACAAATAGACCATGGTGAGATTCCCAGCCCTCCCCCATGCTCAGAAATGGTATGTTCTAACCAATCAGCCAGGTCTTATTTTAATATACTTAACATATGTAAATTTAAAAACATTTGTAGTAATTGACTCACCCTTTATGATGAAAAATATAGAAATAGCCCAGCTAACACTGAATGTTCTTGCAACATTGCACATATGTAATGTTTTAGTTGGGGTATAAAAAGCACCTTTATTGATTATTTATATGTTGCGGCTTAATTTTTTTTGGCCCGGTGTATATTTAATATAACATCAAATTACATTGGATCCATGTATATATTTGGTGACACTTGTTGACATGTATTGTTATATATCAAATTGGCCAGGTGTATATATTTCTTAACAATGTTGTTGGCGGTTATATATGTTACTTGGCTCACTACACACAGGCGGTGTATATGTTCATGGCGAAATTTGTTGTATATGTATAAATGTTTACATTACTGTAGGGTTACAATCGACTATTTTCCTGATTCGAAAATGACTGCTCATTCCTAATGTCACATTATAGTAATGTTGTTCTCTAGTTAAAGAAACCACATTTTGCACTGGTAAAATAATATCAACACTTTTCTTCACTTAATAATATGTATGGAAGATATGACATTTTTTTAAAATTTTTTTAATTAAGAATCACTAATTTAGGTAATCAATGCCTGTTCTAATATCTTTCTCACAATATGATATGATGCATTGCTGAGTGATTAAAACATTTAATTTCCAATCACGAGACCAGGGTTCAAATATCTCCAAGGTCAATTTGTTAGGGAGGTGACTTTTTAATGTTATTAGCCTGGAGAGGCAATCCCAGCATGTGTATAAACTATATCCGTGTCCTGGGTAAGACGATAAACTACGTCCAAAAGTAAGGCCTCTGATCAGGAGGTTTTGAGGAGTGTGGAACCACCTCTTCATTGCAGGTGTTCCCAGGTCCACCCTGACCTGGGGTGGAAGCACCTGTTAGGGTCCCAGCTATGGGCAAATAGTTGACCCCACAATCTAACTCAAAACATTATGAAAGTGCAAAAATAAATTTTAATACCAAAAAAAAAAAAATTAGTATCAGCAATAAATATTTGAAAAAAGAAAATATTACCAGAAATAAAAATATTGTCAGCATTAAATAACCCATTGAGGTTTACATGCCACAAAACAAACCAAACTATACATTTAAAAAAAAAAAAATTACCAGCTATACATTTTTGAAAAAAAAAAAGGAAATTTTGTTGGCATTAAATAACCCATTGTAGTTGATATGCTGTAAAACAAACCAAACACAACCAAACTGACCTGTCAAGGTGACTGGGGTTCCTCCTTGACGCACCTCCCAATGTCAGGCTTCCTGAGCACAGGCAGTGAATTATACAACATCAAAACGATTAATAAACAAAACAAAAAGCTCAAAAGATATTGTGGTGGAGACATGCTAATTAACTATTTTTATATTTGAATCATAACCACGTATATAGTGTATTTATAGTGTTTTTTTCTCTCAATCATTACCATATATATATTTGTTTGTATATTATTTTTATTCTATTAGTTTAATTGTCAGTGGTTTTAAGCGATACATATATATAAATATAATATGAAGCTTCATTAATACTTGATATACTTCAAGATCATTTCGTTGTCTATTATATTTGACGACTTCAAATTTGTATATAGTTTAAATCAATGTTAAGGAATATTATAGTGCTTACTGTACTTTTATTTTATTTTATTTTTAATTTCATTTTTGTATGTACTAAAATCTCTTCGGAAACAATATAAAATCGCAAAACCCAAAGAAAGGCAACCCTTATGGGAGCTTCAAGACCTAATTCGTTTAAAAATAAAGTCTTTACGTAGAGCAGAATGGCATAGACGAAAGAGGAAAGAAAGGGCAAAGAAACGGATGGCATTTCTGTCAAATCCATTCAATTTCACAAAGAAGCTGTTAGGGGAAAATCGAAGTGGTCAGTTGGAGAGTACCCCTAGTGAAATCAATGCTTTCCTACAAGAAACTCTGAGTGATCCAAACAGACAGCTAGAACTTGTAGATAACACATCCCTGATAATTCCTAATGCACCATTAACGCCTTTTGACTTGAAAGAACCAACTTGGATGGAGATTAATGCAGTCATTAAAGCAGCCAGAACTGCCTCCACACCAGGTCCAAACGGAGTGCCTTACGTAGTTTACAAACGTTGTCCAAAACTCCACCGGATGTTATGGAAGTTACTGAAAGTTATTTGGAGGAGAGGAAAAATAACTGGACAATGGAGACACTCTGAAGGTAATTGGATCCCTAAAGAGGAGGAATCCAGAAGGATAGACCAATTTAGATGCATCTCCCTGTTGAACACGGAGGGTAAAATATTTTTTAGCATCTTAAACCGACACTTGGCAGATTTCCTCCTTAAAAATAAGTACATAGATACCTCTGTGCAAAAAGGTGGAGTACCAGGAATACCGGGATGTATGGAGCATATAGGGGTCATATCGCAACTGTTAAAAGAAGCAAAGGCAAATAGGGTCGACATAGCAATCATGTGGTTAGATCTTAAAAAACGCCTACGGATCAATACCACATAAACTAGTGGAAGAAGCTCTCCATCGCCATTATGTACCAAGTAAAATTACTGAATTAATCACTGATTACTATAATAACTTCCAAATGAGAACGTTATCAGGAAATATAGCGTCGACATGGCATAAATTGGAGAAAGGCATCATAACAGGATGTACAATCTCAGTGACCCTCTTCTGTCTAGCCATGAACATGTTAATTAAAGTGGCAGAAATAGAATGTAATGGGCCAGTCACTAGATCAGGATTAAGGCAACCTCCTATAAGAGCCTACATGGATGACATGACAATAACAACTACATCCGTTATTGGCGCGAGATGGCTGCTAAAGGGGATTGAAAAGCAGATCATATGGGTCCGAATGAGTTTCAACCACGCAAAATCAAGGTCACTCGTTCTAAGGAGAGGTAAAATATTAGATAAGGAGCGATTCAGACTATCCGGGGGAAACATACCAACAATTAGGGAAAAGCCCGTAAAAAGCCTTGGAAAACGTATAGATCACTCTCTAAAAGACGCAACAGCAATCCAAGAAACAAAACACAAACTAGAAACTTAATGGTTAAAGAGAGTTGACAAATCCGGCTTGCCAGGCCGATTTAAAGCTTGGATTTATCAGCATGCCATTCTTCCTAAAATCTTATAGCCATTGTCTATTTACGAATTTACAACATCTCATATAGAACAATTAGAAAAAAGAATTAGCACACGACTACGAAGATGGTTAGGCCTACTGAAGAGTTTGACCAGTGCTGCTCTATACGGCAACACAAATGCTCTGCAACTTCCTTTCAGAAGTCTAGTAGAGGAATACAAAGTCACCAAAATTAGAGCAATAACGCAGTATGAGTTATCCAAAGATCGAACGGTGGCTGGAGCAGGCATTGAAGTCTACTCAGGAAGAAAATGGAGAGTAGAGGACGCATTGCGTGTCGCTAAAGAAAGGCTCCGCGAAAAGACCATATTAGGCGCCATAGCTAATGGACGAGCTGGCCTAGGGTTTTTTCCTACCATCCGAGTGGACAGAGCCAAAGGTAAAGAAAAGAACCGTTTAATACAAGAAGAAGTACGCAAGGGCGAGGAGGAGAAAAGGGTGGCAAAGATGGTAGGACTACGGCAACAAGGTGTGTGGACCAATTGGGAATCCATGATTTACAGGGAAATCAAATGGTCGGATATATGGAGCAATAACATCAACATAAAGTTCCTGATCCAGACTGTATATGACACCCTTCCCAGTCCTACCAACCTCCATCGATGGTATGAAACAGAATCGCCACTATGCCATTTGTGTTGGCGTCCAGGCAGTCTAAAACATATTTTAAGTAGCTGTAAGACAGCACTAAAGAAGGCAGTATAGATGGAGGCATGATGAAATCCTAAAAGATATAGCAAAGATAGTTAGCATGGCCATCAGCACCAATACTTTAAACACAGATAAAAGAGCCATAGAGTTTCATAGAGTTGGTGAGAACCCCCCCAAAAAAAAAAGCCAAAATTATAGCAAATGCTCTGTCACTGGCAACAGACTGGGAATTAAGGTTGACTTAAGGAAAAGACTAAAATTCCCGGACCACATCGCAAAACATCTTTATGCCCAGATTTAGTATTCTTCTCTAATAGCATTAAGAAAGTAACAATGTGGGAACTGACAGTTGCCTTGGGAAGAGCATGCAGAAGAAGTCTACACGAACGGAAGATGTTAAAATATGATTTTTAATAGCGAGCTGCAAAACAACGGGTGGAAATCACTGTTTGCCAATCAAGGGTGTAAGGGTTTCGCCCAAGGTCCCTATACAAAGCTCTAACGGACATTAGGCGAAGTTTGAAAGCTAACAAAAAAAGCGATCCAGACCATAACTAATACAGCAGAAAGGACAGCAAAAATGCTTATGGATTAAGCGTGATAGCCCTTGGACATCAATGTAACAAAAAAAATCATCAAATGGGCAAATTTGTAAATATTGTTAATATAATTGCAACATGGCAATATTGTAAACATTTTTATTAATTTTTTTTATTTTATTTTAATTTATTTTTGATTTTATTTTTTTTTTATTTGAACGCAAGACCTTTTTGTCTGTTCTTTTTTTTTTTTTTTTTATTCGCACGTAAGACCTTTTTGTCTGTTTTTTTTATTCGAATGTAAGACCTATTTGTCAGTTTTTATTTTTATTCGAACGTAAGACCTATTTGTCAGTTTTTATTTTTATTCGAACGTAAGACCTTTTTGTTAGTTTTTATTTTTATTCGAACGTAAGACCTTTTTGTTAGTTTTTATTTTTATTCTAACGTAAGACCTTTTTTCTCTCAGTTTTTTTTTATTCAACGTAAGACCTTTTTGTCAGTTTTTATTTTTATTCGAACGTAAGACCTTTTTGTCAGTTTTTATTTTATTCGAACGTAAGACCTTTTTGTCAGTTTTTATTTTATTCGAACGTAAGACCTTTTTGTCAGTTTTTATTTTATTCTAACGTAAGCTTTTTGTCAGTTTTTTTTATTCGAACGTAAGCTTTTTGTCTGTTTTTATTCGAACGTAAGACCTTTTTGTCTGTTTTTATTCGAACGTAAGCTTTTTGTCTGTTTTATTCGAACGTAAGCTTTTTGTCTGTTTTATTCGAACGTAAGCTTTTTGTCTGTTTTTATTAAGCTTTTGTCTGTTTTTTATTCTAACGTATGTCTGTTTTTTTATTGAGCGTAAGACCTTTTGTTTGTTTTATTTTATTCAATGTAAGACCTTTTTGTTAGTTTTTTTTTTATTCGAACGTAAGACCTTTTTGTCAGTTTTTTTTTATTCGAACGTAAGACCTTTTTGTTTGTTTTTATTTTATTCTAACGTAAGCTTTTTGTCAGTTTTTTTTTTTTTTTTTTTCCTAACGTAGACCTTTTTTGCCTGTTTTATTGACAAGTTTTTTTTCTTGTTTTATTTGAATGTAAGACCTTTTTGTCTGTTTTTTTTTATTCTAACGTAAGACCTTTTTGTCAGTTTTTTTATTCTTATAAGCTTTTTTGTCTGTTTTTATTCGAACGTAAGACCTTTTTGTCTGTTTTTATTCGAACGTAAGCTTTTTGTCTGTTTTATTTGAATGTAAGCTTTTTGTCTGTTTTTTTTTTTATTCGAACGTAAGACCTTTTTGTCAGTTGTTTTTTTTTTATTCGAATGTAAGACCTTTTTGTCAGTTGTTTTTTTTATTCGAACGTAAGACCTTTTTGTCAGTTGTTTTTTTTTATTCGAACGTAAGACCTCTTTGTCAGTTTTTTTTTTTTTTCTCGAACGTAATGTAAGACCTTTTGTCTTTTTCAATTTCATTTTTATACGAACATGTCGCATTTTTATATTTGAATCATAACCACGTATATAGTGTATTTATAGTGTTTTTTTTTTTCTCTCGATCCTTACCATATATATATTTGTTTGTATATTATTTTTATTTTATTAGTTTAATTGTCAGCGGTTTTAAGCGATACATATATATAAATATAATATGAAGCTTCGTTAATACTTGAATGCAGTTCTTCTTATAACACCAAAGATGAACTGAAGGTAAGGATTATGACAGCATTCAGCAGCTTAAACAAGGAGATGCAGGAGATTCCAAAGTCATCTGGAGGCTCTGGTTGAGGTCAATGGTGATTTTATTGAATAAATTTACTCTTTAATATTTCAAGATATTTTGGGGTCATTTTGGTAGATATATCTGTTAAAATGAGATGTCAGTGTTATTTTCATTTTTTGAATAATTTTGACAATTTATCCATCGCAACCTGTAGTTAGTGGCTAAATTCTAATTAAATAAAATTGCACAGAAAAAGGTTTGTCAGGAATAATTAAACTTAGTGATAATTAGCATTTACAAATAAGTTTTGTAAATAGCTACAAAGCAGAGGCTGCTGAAGGTGGTGTTTAGGGGAGTTATTAACAAACAATAATAACTAAATTTAATCTCTGGCTAGAGGCAGAAAAATATTTGGTCTAAATATATTTCCTCTTTTTCTTATTCTTTACAGCAAATGCACGAAGTCTTAATTCAAGAGCTGAACCGCCAAGTCTATATTCGATCCACAGTGTCCAAAAATGTTCAGCGAACAGGCTCAGGTCGATGTTCTAAGAAAGACCCACTGACTGGTTCTCCAGCTGATAGAGTATACAAAAGGTCAACTGGGGTCAGCCGTAAGTATTTTGTTTATATACACCTGATAGAAACATCATCATAAGAATGTTGGGGATCAGAATATGTGTAGGTGTGTGTCTCTTATTACTCATGTTTCTGAAAGGAAAGGTACTTGTCATAACAATTGCCAGACCATATAAATTGTTAGTAGAGAAATTGATCCGTAAGAGTACCTTCTATGTAAATATCTATATAATCTGTAATTTCTTCAGTTTGTTTTATATACCTACCTACTAAGTGTAGAATAATAATAATAAACAGCACTTACCGGCGTAAGGGTCCCAGCTAGCGTCCAGCTGGCAGACAAAAATAAAGCAGGTTGTAACTTAATACAAACCTTGCAAACTAACTGATGAATAAAGCTGGTATTTATACAGAAATACCTCCACTCATATACCAGCAGCCAATCACAGCCCAAGCAATGGACTATCCCACTTTAGCACAATGAGATGCTCCATGGCACTATAAATAGCTCTCTTAAGGTTGAGTTAGTATTCACTCAGCTTGCTTTGAGTCATTACTTGTCAATTTTTGGACCCCTGCTGACATTTCCACGTTTTTTGTGTGATTGTACCTGTTGCCCGTTTGAACTGCTTTTTTTGTTTTTTAAAGTTTGTCGATTTTATTTGTACATTTACGACCTTATTGTAAAAGTTTTTGATTTTTTTCTTTCTACTCTCCATTTTTTTTTTTCTCCTCCCCTTTAATTTTTTTTTACCTTTATTCTGTTTATTCTAGTTTTCCTATTTTAATTTTTACTCCCTTTAATTTTTACTCGTTTTCCTTTTTAATCTAATTTGCTTTTTTGAATTTCGTTTTTTTTTTTCTCTCCTGTAATTTCCAAAGTTATTTCTTCTCATTTCTACCCCTTTTTAATTCTAGTTTTTTTAATGTTAATTGTCATTTTTTTTTATTTTAAATCCTGTTCGTTATTCTGTGTTTTGTTGTAATTTCTTATTAATTTATTTATTTGTTTTCATCCTTTTTAATTTTTTACGCAATCGTTTTAATCTATTTTCTTTTGTTTATTGGTTCGACTTTTTTGGCATTTTTTTTTTTTTTTTTGTGTCTAGCTTCGTCTGTCTTCTTATTCGTTTTTTTTTGTTTATTGACGCCGCCATTTTTTGTAACTAGCTTTGTGTTATTGTTTTATTATTTTTGTTGACGCCGGCCATTTTGATTTTATTTTTAGCTTCCTTTTGTGAAGTTTTTTTTTCTTTTTTTATTGTCTAACGTTTTTATTTTTATTGTTTGTCTTTTATTGTTTCGCCTTTTAGGCGATATTTATATCGTTTAAGTGAACCGTGTTCCCTTAATGTAATTGTTTTTTTTGGTGTGCATAATTATTTTGTTGAGTTTGTTTAGTTAATTTATTTCTTTTCCTCTAATCCCATAAATTTCCCACCTCCCCTTCCCCTCCCCTTCGCTGTTTAAAAAAAAATGGATAAGAAGGATAAAAAAGTGCCTTCATTCATTATTGTTAAAAAGAAGCCTAAAATTGCTTCTTTCAAAAGAAATATGAGGAAACACCTCTTTAATCCCAAAAAAGACCCCCGGACAAAAAAATAATATGGAGGAATACCCGGACCTGCCCAGAGTTCCTACAAATGAGGAAATTAGACACTTTAAGAAAAGCCTCCGAAAATATGGAGGCTGAAAAAAGAAATGTCAATGAAGAAGTAAAGGACAACGATCTCATCAAATGCAGAGGCGGGGAATCGCCCTCTTGTTGGTCGTCCCCACGAAATGTATCATCAATCTTGCGGAGTTCTTGGGCGTGCTAAGAGTTACGCTCACCTCGTCGTAGAAGGTGGACTCTTAGAAGACCCCAGGAATTGAAGAAGATTGAGAAACGAATAGTGTCAGTTTTCGTCGTCGACAAGCGTACGCGCAAAATTTGTCGTTCGACGAAAACATAGTGTTAAAATCACTAGAGTCCTTGGGGTTTAAGCCCCTAAGAATAGTTAAGGGCGCAAAGTTTTTCATGTGGGACGTACTGTTACCCACAGCAGATGATTGCGTAGCTGCGGCGAGCCAGGAGCTAATCACAAAGACCTTATCCTGCGCACGGAGTACGAAGGCCGCAGAAGGACCAGGGTAACAGTATATGAGGTCCCTCCTCAGGTTATCGGTGAGCATCTCGCGGCTTACTTTACCCAGTACGGCGAAATTCTGGGCGCCTCATGTGATAGCCTGAGCGGGGGGTGGAGCTTTGACATCATGTTGGATGAGAAAGCCTTCCGCTCCATCCCCAACTGTCTGGATGTTGAGGCTTGAAATTGCCGGTCATAGTAACAGGCCGAGACCGGTATGCTGGAGGTGTGGAGTTTTGGTCATCTCCTCCTCCTGCCCAGAGAAGAAGGCCTCTGGTGGTCAAGCTCCAGTCAACCAAGATCCCCCCTCTGCTCAGTCTGTAACTTCCGCCTGCCTGTAATGGGCGTTTTAGCTTCGGGACGGGTCGGTTAAACCACGGTTGAGATTACATCAAAGACCTCATTCCCAAAGAGCCTTCGCCCGCTGCTAGTGCAGTTGTGGAGAAGGGGAGGGGGAATGGCTGGTGGCTGGTAAGGCCAGAGGGAAGATCCGGACATTTTCCCTCAGTCCCCTGATGCCCCGAGGGCCAAAGACACGGACAGCCCCACTCCATCTGGCAACGTCAAGGGCGATGCTCCGGCCTCTCTACAAGAGCAATGCAAAAAAATTGACCGGGATTCAAAAAATTTGAAAAGATTAAAGAGCTGAAAAGAAAGTTGGACAGCAAAGCTAAAACCAACTCAAATGCCACTCCTTCCTCGTCCTCTGCCCCGTCCACATCTTCATCCAAAAGTAAGCCTTCCCCTCAATCTTCACAACAAAAGCCCGTCCCTCAGTAGAGATCCCAGCCCATATCAACATAGATCGTTTCACACCCCGCTTCACACCCTAGCCCTTCTCCTGTTAAAACCCCTCGCCACACTCCTAGCCCTTCCCCCGTCAAAAAGAAATCTGAAATGCCTCCTCCCCCCAAGCGGCAAAGAAGCCCCTCTCAATCAGGAAAAGAAAAAAAAAAAAAAATTCTTCTTCAACTCAAGAGAACCTCTGTAGAATTTCTTCTGAGCAAGCAGAGAGAGCCAGATTACGGAACCGAATTAAGGAGCTAAAGTACCTGCTTTCAATTAGGCAGTATGCCGATAAAGATGTGGAAGTACCCTATCATTTTCCACAAGCCCAAAGAGTTTTAACAGTGGTGCGGACTGGAAGTGGGGCCAAACCAATTTGGGCAATGATCGAGGAGGAAGTTGCTTCTTTTAAAATGGCCTTGCCCATTGCCATCACTCATAATGAACAGTTGAATCAGCTATCTAAACTTTGTGCAGGGAGGGTCCCGTTTTAGTTCACCCATCCCTGTATAGAGCTTTGAAATTAACTTTCCCCTGGGATATCGGTGGAATCTCCCAAGGACGGTACCATCAAAACTGAAATGGGCCATGGGTCTATGGGAGAGGCTGTCGGTATCCTTACCCAACCATGTTTAAAGCAGGTAAACAACCCTAATCGGACTTCTCATGGCTCTCTGGTTAGCTACTTTAAATGTGCGGGGCCTGAGGTCCCCGAGTCTGCAGGGCGAGGGGCTCTCGTGACCTTCAGCGCCTCGGGGTGAATGTGTGTTGTGTGCAAGAGACCCGTTTTCTTCTCATGACCGTGAGGATATACTGTCTAGGGGTTCGCCCTTTATTCAGCATGTTTTGATGGTCGTTCGAGGGTGTCTCTTGGCTAGTGAGCAAATCTTTGAAGGCTGCATGTTCCCTTGTCTTCGCAGATCCGGTAGGCAGGCTTTGTGTGCTGGATGTTACTATAAAGGATAAGGCTTTACGTCTCATTGGGGTTTATCGCCCAATAGTCATACTGAGCGGCCTGCTCTGTTTGGCAGATCGAGCCGTTTTTGACGACTTCTCGTCGGGTAGTCTTAGCGGGGGATTGGAATGCCGTCCTTGACCCTGAGATAGATCGCATAGGTAAAAACCGGGTACTAAAAATCCTGATGTGAAGGCATTTCGGGACTTTATCGGCAGGTTTGATCTTGTCGATAAATACCGGAATGAGCACCCTCAGGACGTAGCATGGACTTGGACAACTAGTGGCTACGGCTCCTGGCTCGCTTACGAGCTACCTGGACCGAGTTTTAGTTAGGAGAGTCGACGTGGGGCTCTTAGAGTGTCCAAGTTTCCACTATATAGTTTATACGGATCATAGGCTTGTCCGGGTCCGTGTAAACTTAGATAAACCTAAGGTTAGAATGGCTGGTTACTGGAAATTTAACTGTTCACTTTTTGGTGAGCAGGATTTCCGGACCAGCTGCTACTAATGATTCAGAGGGAATTGACGGGGCGGTTGTGGGTAACGCCTGGTGGGGAAAATTAAAATCAAAAATTAGAACGTTTGCTGCCGATTTTAGTCGTCGACTCAATCTAGATAGACTAAGCGGCGCAAGCGGCATTAGAAGATAAAGTTAATCGGGCCGTCAAATCCCGTGTTAGTGGGGACATAGTCTTAGCTAAGGCAGAGTTGGCCTCCTTGCTTATCAAGAAGGATCAAGCTCTGGTAGTTAGGGGCTAGGCTAAAAGAATGTCTTCTGAGACAACGAATATGGCCCCAGAATTGCGTGCAGAGGAAAATCGGACGCGGATAAGCGACATATAGCGTGCGTCACATTTGCGGATAAGCGGACCGTGACTACAAACGCGGGCATATCTGAGGCCTTCGGCTTTACTTTCAGGATCTTTTCACCAGGGGCCGGTCTGAGCTCGGCTCAGTTCGGCCTTATTTGGCTGACTTTCCCTGCCTTGAGGCAGCTGAAGGCGGCTAGGTCGAGGGTCCCATAACAGAGTCGGAAATCTGGGATGCGCTGAAGCAGGTTGGCCTGGATAAGTCTCCGGGACTAGATGGACTTCCCTGTGAAGTGTACTTGAGGCTGTCGCCCATTTTTGTTCCTTTGCTGCAGCTGATTTACAATCACTGGATGAAGCAGGGGTCTTTACTGGCGCTTCACCAGGGTGTGATCAATTGCTGCGTGGGACAAGAATGGTGGGGATGGGTTAGATGAACTTTCGCCCTTTGACGATGTTAAATACTGACTTAAAAGATTTTAGCCAAGATCTTAGCCAACCGTTTGCAGCTTGTCCTGTCTCGTCTGATTGGCCCCGAACAGACTTGTGCTGTGAAGGGCAGGACGATTCAGGATAACCTTCATATGGTGCGCTTGATCTTAGAACAAGTCGACAGTGAAACCGCTGATCAATTTAGATCAGTCAAGGCCTTCGATAGGGTTGACCATCGGTTTCTGGAGGCTGTCCTGTCGGCGGCGGTTTCGAGCCGACTTTCGCTCCTGGATCCGACTCTTGTATCGACCCCGGTGCGCTGGTGGAAGTGAATGGGGTAAGGTCGGACCTTTCGTGTTGTCTCGCTCCATTCGTCAAGGTTGTCCGCTTTCGCCCTTTGCTTTACGTTCTTGCGTTGGAACCATTCGCCGCAAAGTTAAAAAGCGAATCCGGTCCTCTTGGCGGAATTACCCTGCCTGGGCGCTACCACCTCGGCCAGGTATTCTGCCTATGCTGACGACGTTTCGGCTCTTGTGTCGAGCAGAGCCGAGATTGACGAAGTCAGCAAAGAAATCAGTGGGTATGAGATGGTAACAGGGGGCCAGGATCAACCGCGATAAGTCTGTGGGCTTGCGGTTGGGTGCGTGGAAGGGAGTTTCTCTTCCCGGACCTTTCCTCTGGACGGATGGGCGATCAAGATACTCGGCGTCTGGTTCGGTCCTGAGCTCCAGTTGGAAATGAACTGGTCGGAGGTACAAGGGAAGGCCGAGGTCGCGGTTAATCTGTGGTCTCGGAGGAGACTTTCCCTGAAGGGAAGGGCGAAGTATGTGTTTCACATCTATCCGATCCTCCTCTACCGACTCTCTGTGCTTCCACTCCCCGTATGCCCGGCTAATGTCATTAGTCCGGACCTTGTTCTCTTTCTTGTGGAGAGGCAAGGCCCCTTTGGTATCTCGCGAGGTCTGTTGCCTCCATCCCTCTGAGGGCGGTCTGGGGATGCCTAGCATTGAGATCCGTCAATATATGCTTCGCATTACCTTTTTAGACCGAATGTGTCGTGGGTCGAATGAGGAGGGTGCCTTTTGGAAAGAAGACGTCCAGAAACATTTTCCAACCCTGAAAAGTGTGCACTTTCGTCTGCGAACAAGAGGCCGCCGTTTACCACGTGCCGAGTGCTCTTTTTCGTGAATGTCGTCGCGCTCTGAAGCTCCTCTTACGGGCTTGATGGTCTCTCAACGCCCCAGGCGTTGTCTCGCAAGCATTATATCAAGTTTTAGTTAGGGGTCCGTACAAGATGATCTGATTGGCGAGCTCGGTCTTACAAGCAGGAGGCTCGCTCGATATGGCCTTGGGCGCCCGGGTTGAAATGTCTCAATAACGATGAGGCATCACTCACCTGGCTGGTGATTCGTGAAGCCCTCTGGGTCGGCAAGAGACTTTGTTCAGCAGGCTTGGAGAAATATCAAACTGTCGTCGCTGTCTGGGGGAAGTCGAGACTATTGGTCACGCCTTCTTTCAGTGCAGTAAAGTGGTAGTGCCGTTAATGCAAGTTTGTTGAAGGCCTCATGGTTCGCATGCTGTATAGAAAGTTTTTTGTCCTGGAAGCCAGTTCTGTTTGTAGCAATGTGGTGCCGCAGATGACGAAGGCTGAACACTATGTGTTCTGTTGCTTACTAGGGGTTATGAGAGTCGTGATTTGGACGACGCGTCAGAAGGGGATTTCATGAGGGCGAGTTCACTTCTTCCCAACTGATCTTGTTCTTTAAGCATCAGCTTAAAGTCAAGATCAGGACGGGAAGGCGGCGGCTCACCTCATCGGAATTCAGCAAAAGGTGGGTGATTCTTGCGCGAATGTGCCGAGTAAAAGGGCTGACCTTGAGTGGCATCTGGATGCGGTTAGGCATTAAGGATATTGTTTTCCTGGGTTGAACATAGGCAACCCATCCCAGAGTTAGGTTAGATTAGGTTTTTTGTATTTTTTTTCTTTTAGTTTTTCTATTCTGGTAAACTTAGCTAGGGTGTATTTGCTCATTGGTCCCTTTTATTTCTGTCCCCATTTTCTTTTCTTTAGTTTAACTCCCATCCCTCCCTCGTTTTTTTTAGGTGGTCAGTGATGTCAGTTCTCTGGTAGATGCGGGGCTTTTTTCGTTTTTAAATGTGTGTTTTTTGTACTTGTTGTTGTGTATGAATGAGTGTGTGCCTGTGTGAATGCTTGGGAAGAATGAGTGTGGCTTTATTTTTTATAAAGTCCCGCATCGATTTAAATCCGGTTAACTGATATTTCTGCCACATTCAAGAGTTTGTGGGGGTTTTATTACTAACACTAATTTTATTTAGTTTCTTGTAAATATTTTTTGCCATTTTGTATATATTCATTGGGGATCATTTTTTTAGAAGTTGTTGTTTTTTTATGCCCCTCCCCACAGACAATATTTTGTAAATAAGGGGTTTATTTAGGTTTTTCATGGAGTCAAAGAGGCATTTTGGTGTTTGTAGTAAGAAAGGTATGGATAAATGTGTTGTTTTGGTGAAAGGATTATTGTTCTGTATGATAGGGTCAGTGATTGTGGCTAGCTAAGTTTTAAGCTAAGACAAGGGATGACCGTCCTTCACCCCAACCCCCTTTTTGGCCTTGTGCCGCTTTTGTACTAATGTACAATAAATATCTTCACTCAGCTTGCTCCACAACTGAGTGTTTATCTCGACCACGTGATTTTTCTACACTAAGATATTGACAAAAATAAGAAGGCCGTCCTGGGTATGACGATAAACTACATCCAGCAACAGGACCTCTGATCAGGAGGTTCTGAGGAGCGTGGAACCACCTCTTAATTGCTGGTGTTCCCAGGTCTTCACTGACCCGGGGTGGTGGCACCTGTTAGGGTCCCAGCTATGGGCAAATGGATGACCCCACAATCTGACTAAAATCACTATGAAAGTGTAAAAATAGATTTTAATATCAGAAATACTTTGAAAAAAAATTAGTATCAGCAATAAATACTTGAAAAAAGAAAATATTACCAGAAATAAAAATCTTGTCAGCATTAAATAATCCGTTGAGGTTAATATGCCACAAAACAAACCAAACTATACATGTTTAAAAAAAAATATTACCAGCTATACATTTTGGGAAAAAAAAAAGAAAAAAAAAAAAAAGGAAATTTTGTCGGCATTAAATGACCCATTGTGGTTGATATGCTGTAAAACAAAACAAAAATCAGAAGAGGTTGGATTTTTGCATTTTCTTGAGGGCATTGATTAAAAAATGAGATGAAGAGTCAATTGGATTCATGCCTTTAATTAACTATGCTACAAAGCATAAGATGATTTAGATTTTTGTCTTGTTACTGAGATATTTACTGTATATAAGTTTATATCCCTATTTTTTTTTTGAATGTCTACTGGTTTTTGCATTTGAGAGTCTTAAAGAAATTATGCCCTCTTGCAAGGTTTAGGCTCAGAATTGGAAATCAGGTATCCATGTCCCAATTCCAGTCGGGTTTATTGTTTTCACTTACATGTAAATACCCTTGGGGAATGTATGAATCCACCTCTTCCCCTATCTATGGGTTAATTAGTAAGACTTGTATCATTAAATGATTATTATCCCCAAAGAATTCTTACAATCGAAAAATATTTTTCTAAATAACCTGCAAAAGGTTGATAAGCAGTAAAAAAAAAAACAAAAAAAAAAAAACAATCAATCATTATCCCTTTGTCTAATCATACCATTACAATCATACATCTCATCTGACCATAGCTGTCTGTCCATTTTAATCTGGCCTTATCTGGGTTCATTTGATTTGTACTGGCAGTATCTGTTTCCATTTGCCTCAGTTTGCCCAAATCTGTGTCCATTCATCTTTGCCCGACCATGTGCATCCATTTGTCTGTTTTTCAACTGATGCTATCAGTGCATCATTTGGTTCTTGGCCTGACCTTGCCAGTACAACTCTTTGTCCTCATCCTGTCTCAGCCAGTGTGTCAGCCATTGTTGGACTGAACCAGTCTGCACATCAGTCGGTTCTTGTCCTGACCCTGCCCATAGATTGGTCTGTTCTTGGCCTGGCTGTGGCAGACATGACGAGACAGAGCCTGGGATGGACACAACTGGTTGCAACTTGCCTTGTCCCTGCCAAAAAAGAGACCGTATTTGCTTAGCATGTAAAGCTACTGCAGTTGAAATGAGGGAGAAAAAAGCACTTACCGCTCTGCCGTAATCTGTCCTCTGCCAGATAACGTAAAAGAATGAGGGGGGGACTTGCATTGCATTTTTATGTAATAAAGATGCAATGCATTATGGGACAGGGACACAATGAATTATGGCTCGCATGAAGACGCAAGGGATTATGGGTATATGGACAAATATAAAAGCAACTAATTTTTCCCAGTGCGGGGAGTTCTTCGAGTGACGTTCATGGTTGGCGGCTAGAACAGTCTGTTAGTGCGATTTTGAGACAGAACTCAAGAAGGAATGACTCGAGGTTGGAATACCAGTTGGGAGAGCTTGAATTTACTCACTGGTTGCTGTTTTCTTTTAAGTCCCACACTCACTCACTCTGTCTGTGTGTTGGTCTGTTCTTGGCCTGACCATGTCTGTGTGTCAATTCATCTTAGCCTGAGCTTGTCTGTACAGTGGTCCATCCTGGTTTGATCCTGTCCATATGGCAGCCCGTCTATGTATCAATCTGTTGTTGGACTGAGTCCACCTGTGCACCATTTCCTTTTCAGCCTGACCCTGTCTGTGCACCAGTCTGTTCTTGGCCTGATCCTGCCTGTATGTTAGCATATTTTCTGCCTTACCCTGCCAGTCCATCAGTCTGTTCTTGACCAGACCTTGCCAGTGCGTAAGTCCATTTACAGACTAAGCCTGTCTTTGCATCAGTCTCTTCTCGGTCTGAGCCTATCTGTGTGTCAGTTCAGCCTGTACCTCTCCCTTGACTAGTTTTGACTTGTGTCCACCTGACTTTTAAAAAAAAAAAAAAATTCCTGATTTTACCAAAGCCAATAATGTATTTTGATTTAATTTCAGGGAGTTTATTAAAAGATGTAACAATGAGCCCGTCCTCTTCACCGTCCCTCTCAGCTGCTGCTGGGGATAAAGCACACGACGACAGCCAGGAAGTGAAAGAAGACTTGAACATTGATCCTGAAGAGAACCTGGAGCATTTCATTGCCATTCTTGTAGAATCACTTTTCCTCCTTCAAAAATTGCCAGAAGCTGTTGAAGTAAGTTCCATTTTCGCTTTGCAGAGAGTCTTCAATTTTCCTCCTCCATTTTATTTTAGCTGATATTGTCTGCAAATCATATTTAAAACTTTCCTAAATATTATGACGTTTAATATTTGGTACATTTGCCTAGTTTTCTTTTGATTATTGGTAATGCTTATTAATAAATATTACTATCTCCACTTATTAAACTTCTGTGTATGTCCGAGTGACAACTGTAAGTAATAAGGGAATTTTAAGACAAGCTTTCTTGCAAAAAGACAATTCCGAATTCAAAATCAGCCAGATGCTCTAACACAAACTGAACCTTTCTCTCTCTTTTTGGCTAATATGCAAACCAAACATGTCTCCCTTTTTGTCTCCAGCACAAACCGGACATGTGTCTCCCTTTTTGTCTCCAGCACAAACCGGACATGTGTCTCCCTTTTTGTCTCCAGCACAAACCGGACATGTGTCTCCCTTTTTGTCTCCAGCACAAACCGGACATGTGTCTCCCTTTTTGTCTCCAGCACAAACCGACATGTGTCTCCTTTTTTGTCTCCAGCACAAACCGGACATGTGTCTCCTTTTTGTCTCCAGCACAAACCGACATGTGTCTCCCTTTTTTGTCTCCAGCGCAAACCGGACATGTGTCTCCCTTTTTGTCTCCAGCGCAAACCGGACATGTGTCTCCCTTTTTGTCTCCAGCGCAAACCGGACATGTGTCTCCCTTTTTGTCTCCAGCGCAAACCGGACATGTGTCTCCCTTTTTGTCTCCAGCGCAAACTGAATATGTATCTCCCTTTTTGTCTCCAGCGCAAACCGGGCTTGTGTCTCCCTTTTTGGCTCCAGCCCAAACTGGGTTTGTGTCTCCCTAATGGAATCAACAGTCATGTGACAGTGAACAAATCAAGACTTCAAGTTGGAGGCCATTGGTTTGACTTGGAGAGGGATGTTATTGTTCTATATACTTATGTATTGTTTGGCACAGGAATTGAACTCACAACCACCAGCTGACAGAATCTAATGCTTTGTTGATGCTGTTGGATTGGCCTATGTCACCTGTTCTTTGTAATGGATTCTACCATGGATCTCAGTATAAGCCCACGGTATTTCTCCCAGAGGGTGAACATTCATTTGCCTGGTAAATCCCTGACAGACCACTTCAACATTGCTAACAGAGCATAGTTTCTAATATAACTAGCAATAGCTTCCCTTAAGCAACCATCAGTATTCAAACCTGGCCATGGTGACTCATTTACAGACTGGAGATCAGATGTAGAAGTTTGGAGAATATTTACAAAGGTTGAAAAATTTACTTACTTAAGCATATATGGAGATGCCAGAGAAGTTGTTCTTTCAATTGGTCCTACACAATTAGCAGCAGATGATGGATTTGAAAAAGTGATTGCTGCCTTAGATGCTGTTTACCTAAAAGATGAAAACTACTCTTGCATTCTGTGCTGTGAAGTTTTTTGTAGAGTTTTGCAAGCAAGGCAGACAAAGTTCTTGATTTAGTTTAACAACAAATATAGAGAAGTAAAACATACAAGTTATCATTTGAACGTAGTGTTTTGGCATACGTTTTGTTGGCAACAGCTAATTTTTCAGATGACCATAAATGACTGATGATTCCCAACGTGGGGCACATGACCCACCGGTGTGGCATGGTAATATTTTGGTGGGGACATGCATGGGATGTGCACTCTTCGATTTACTATACCTACAAAATAAGGGGGCAGTTCAAGAATGAGTGAAATGTTTTCTAGTGAGCTCAAATTTCATTTTGCATTATTATATTTCATTATTAAAATGATCAAAGTATATTACAGAATAAGCTTTCATTCAAGTATTTTATATTTCTGTCTTTCAGTTCTCCATTATATGTTTTGATATTATATATATTTGTTATATAGGAATAAAGTGTCGCTGCCAACACTGGAGTTTGAACACAGATCACCAGAGAGCAAACACAGGCGATCCCATTTTGAATAAGTAGATTCCATGATGGTAAAGGAAATGTATATATGGGAATTAGCGTGCCGTCCTAGTGATCCCTATATGGATTACTATTCAGATCGTTATTCGGTGGTTACTGTCAATGCGAGTGTTAGTCGAAGTCGTCTGGCAACAGTATTGTTCAATTGTGTTACATGTGCCATAGGTTGCTGACTCCTTCTCTATAGTGTTCAATGAGTTAATTGCATGGACAACATAGGCCTGTGAAACAAGATCTTTTGGAATATCTTTATCTACAGCACACAAGTTTAACCTCTGGCATCATATTGTGCAGTAAGTTACAGCTCTTGCTTACATTATGAGTTTGTACAGGAAGAGCACAATGTAAACCCAGAACATTGTTCAACCCATTTTGCTGTCATTCCTTCAATGAGATGGCATGTTGCTGGTCCAGCAAGATACTGCCTGACCATATGATGCCCATGTTATTCAACATGCTCTGTAAAATGTTCAACAAGGGATGTGCTCTGCCAAGTATATTTTGCCTAAGACATATTTACACAATGTATATCTCACAATCATCATCCTTTGACCTCTCTATGGTAAGTTGGTTGGGACTCCATCGACAATCTTTTTTCACACTGTTCGTTCCTGCATTGTTGTCCCCAGATACCCAATATCCAACCCTGAGTCCCAATCTGTGGTGTCTGGGAAAGTCAATTTTTGTGAGAAGACACTTCCAGAAGGATGTCATAAGAGTAAGGATGAGTTGATTCCCATGTCTGCTAGTTGACAGTGGGCGGCAAAGTGTAATCATTTTTAAATGGCCAGTTAAATTTCATCATTATCGTCCTTCTCCGACCTCTCTATGGTTGGCCGGAAATCCATTGACAATCCCTTTCCAAACTGTTTGGTCATGCATTGTTTTTCCCAGTTACCCTATGTCCAACCCTGGGTCCCAAGCTATGGTGTCTGGGAAAGTCAATTTTCCTGAGAAGACACTTCTAGAAGGATGCCATAGGAATAAGTATGAGACGATTTCCCTGTCCGCTCGATGGCAGTGGCTGGCAAACTGTAATTGTTTTTAAATGGCCAGGTAAATATCATCATTATCATCACCATCGTCATCATTTTTTGACCTCCTTATGGTTGGTCAGAACTCCCTGAGTCCTGAGTTATGGTGCTGGGGAAGTCAATTTTCATGAGAAGACACTTCCAGAAGGATGCCATAGGAATAAGTATGAGATGGTGTCTCTGTCTGCTCAGTGGCAGTGGCCAGCAAACTGTACTCGTTTTTGCTTGAACTTAAGACAGATTGGCCTCAGTTCTCTGTAGATTGTGTTAAGTTTTGCATGGAATCTCCAACTGATGTTCTGGATTTTTCTAAGTAGATTTGTATAGGTTCCATCCAGTTTTCTTTCAAGAAAAACCCATAATGTTCAAGTTTCTGATCCGTACAGTAGGACTGGTTCAATCAATGTTCAAAAGGTTTGGACTTTTAAGGAGTTTGGAATGTTCAAGGACCAAATCTTTTGAAATTTGTTATACGTATCCCATGCAAGAACATTGCAGATGTTGAAGTATTTTTGGGAATTTATGTGAGATCCAAGGTATTTGAAGTCGCCAACTCTTTTGATGGATGTATTATTGAGTGACTTCAATTTGGATGGTTCAGGAGGAGGTTGTAATGTGTTTGTTATTCCTGCATCTCCCCTTTCTGCTGAGACGCATGGTGGTCATGAACTCAGCTGGGCAGTGATCTTATGAGTTTACATGGTCATGGGACTGATTTTAGACAAAGAGAATGAAAACATGTCTTGAACAACTCTTGGAATGGTAAGGATTTTTCTGAAAACAATAGAAAACCTAATTTTCTCTTTTAATTCTAGGCAATCAAAATGAGAATACAACCAGAACTGATGGCCATTGTTTCCCGAGCATCTCAGCAAATTGTCGAAAGGTTTGTTTTCATTTATTTGATTTACCTTTTCTCTTTATCCCCAAAATAATTATTGTTGGATTTCAGTTTCACCTCCAGGCAAAACATAACCAGATTATATATTACTAACATTTTACTGTTTTTATGTCTGTAACAGCTAAGTATAGCTTGGATATTTTCTTGAAATTTAATCTGCTGTTGACTGGGGCAAGTCATTGCTAGTAATTTTTAATGCCTCCAACTGCTGTCTTTTAGTCATCTTAGAGAACCATTTTTATCTTTTATCAGCATGACTGATGCTAACCTCCAGAAGACCAACTCCTTGCACCTTCTTGGGCTCATGTTTCCCATTGAATTTGTTAAGTCTACTGCTAGGAAATTTGGTGCTCTGTGTTGTTCCAGAGAATTTTTTCCCATCAGAATCCATCTTGCATATTTATAAATCGTTCATTCTTCCCTGCATTGAATACTGCTGCTGTGTCTGACAAGGTGTTTCTTGCTTTATAACTCGAGATTCTTGACAAAATTCAAAGAAGTGTAATCGTTCCTGACCTGGCATCTCGACTTCAGTCACTTTCTCAATGACATAACGAGGCTTCCTTCTCTCTTCTATACAATAAATGCGAATGTCAGTGTGTCACACTTTTTCAAGTTACTCCTAGAGGCCATAGCACAACATATAACATTTTGGACTCAGGCTGACTCCGCAAGCAAATCAAAAACATTTCGGGATGGATCCGGACCCACAATACTGAAATTTTGGATTCCTAATTTTTCATTACTGCGATTGTTTTTGGATTCCACCATCTTGGCTTCTACTGATAAGAACAATTAAAGGGACACAACTCTCTAACTTTTCAATATCTCATGTCCAAATGAAAAAATTATAGTTTTCAAAGTACAGTGTTTCAAAATAAAATTATCCATGTTTTTAACTTAACTCAGAGAGGCCATAGCCCAACATATAATACTATTTTGAAATCAGGTCAACTCTATGAGAAAATTAAAAACATTCTGGGCTGGATTCAGACCTGCAATCCCGAAATTTTGGATTCTCAAGTTTAATTGCTTTAATTGAAAGCCACCCATGAAAAAAAAAAATGTTTGTATGGAAAGTAAAGACCTGCATTTTTCCAGCAATGTGATGTGGTTTCCCTCTGCCTTTTCTACAAATATTTCCATGGCAATCGTTCTGATGTATCTCTGATGTCATCAATTCACGACTAGGTATTTATACTGATGATACAATTATTTACTCCTGTCTTTCCATCAGGCAGCAGTTGTTGAAAATAAAGGTAATTACATGCTTAATAAAACAAATTTCACTAAAATATTTTTTTAATATCTTTTCTGGGAAAACTAATTTCTTTCCAAGCAGGCATCAAGAACAATTCGTTACTTGGGCTATTATCAAATTCCTAAAAATAATTGTTTTTATAAGGGTAAATGTAGAATGAATGGTCATGGTTAAATGTAAATAAATGGCAGAACTGCTTGACAAACAGAATTGACAAAGTTTGTAATACTCAATACCAAGAGAAAGAAAAGAACAGGACAAAAATAATATAAAGCAAGCAAACAATATATCCAAGGTAAATTAATAGTAATAAGGCAAATTAATAGTAATAAGGCAAAGCAACAGTATCTGTCTATAGAGCTGATAGTTTAGATATTTTTAAACGAGTTTGGCATCATGCATTGCATCCATATGAAAGCTTTGCTTTGACAAGGTTTTTAAGAACATGACTTGAATTTTCAGGCTGTTTTGGTTTTGTAGCAATTGGTGGTGTTGTGTGAAACTACCCCTGGTACATCCTATTCTATGTTTAATTTCTCTTTCTCCTATACTTAATTTATTATGATGGATCCATACATCCAGGTATCTGAAGTGTTTAGTATTTACTAATTTCACATCCTGAACTTTTATGATGGATTCAGGGTTGATATCATCATAAGGCTTTATTTAAAGACTTTATTCTACAAAGAACACTTCTATTTTTCTTCCTATTTAATTGCAATTTGTTGAGATATGTATATTTTCAATTATCTGTTCATTACAGAAAAAAGGAATTTTATTTAACATGTTGATATTTTCTTTTGCATAATACTCTTGCTTAAAAACCTATAAGTTTTAACAAACAGTATTCTTAAACGTGCAGGTAGCATAGTGGCTATCAGTGCAGGAAGTGTCATGATCAATTTTGACGGAGTTTGTTGCATTCACTTTCACACTAATACCCTAGGGAAAGTGTGGAGTGATTAGCCATGGTTTAGGTGCAAAATAAATTGCCGAACAGTCCAACAAACAGAATTGACAAAGTTTGTAATACGCAATAACAAGAAAAAGAAAAGAACAGGGCAAAAAATAACATAAAGCAAGAAAACAATATATACAAGGTAGATTAATAGTAAGAAGGCAAAATGTTCACAGACTAAGAATTGGGATCAACACACAAGATCAAATTCAAATGAACAAATGCAGTGTTCTAACTTTAAGGCAAGACAGACTGGGACTGAGTCAGATGACACCGAGAACCAGCCTATTTTATTGTCTAGGAAGAAATCCCAGCATGCATTTGTGTGCTTCTGCCTATTAATTGGGGAGGGGAAAGTATTTTGTAACCATTCCCACTTGGATGTCCTGGGTATGACAATAAACTACATCCACGTCCTGGGTAAGATGATGAACTATGTCCAGCAGCAAGGCCTCTGATCAGGTGGTTTTGAGGAGCGTGGAACCACCTCTTAATTACTGGTGTTTCCAGGTCCATCCTGACCCAATTTGGTAGCACCTGTTAGGGTCCCAGCTATAGGCAAATAGTTAACCACCAAACTGGGGTCAAAACACTATGAAAGTGTAAAAATAGGTTTTAATACCAGAAATACTTTGTAAAAAAACAGCAACAAATTTTTGAAGGAAAAAATTTTCAGCAATACTTTAAATAAAAAAGTATTACCAGCAATATAAATAGCTATACATTTTTTGAAAAAAGTATTGCCAGCAATAGATTTTTGAAGAAAAAAATATAACCAGCAATATATTTTTGGAAAAATATATTACCAGCAATAAAAATTGTTGGCATTAAATAACCCATTGAGGTTGATATGCCATAAAACCAAACCATTCCCACTTGGATTGGAACCAGCAGTAAAGGACTCTATGTTGTATATCCACTTCTTCTGGAGTGGGAGTCTTTTGGTTGACAGTGTTGATTCCATAACATATCTTCTCTCGCTCGTCTTCTCCTGGACAGATGTTGAAATGTTTTTTGAGTCCGACAAAAGGGATTTTAAAATTATCTATTTTATTAAATATATCAACATTACATTTTTAATTAGCCAATGGGGTTGCTCTATTACCCCCACTGGGGAGCAAGTTCCTTGAGGCACAAAATAACCACATCTACTCTGTATGATGTGTAAAACTCACTGACATCACTGTCTAACATTCCCATGCTAGTTTTAACCAATCAAAAATGACTTCTTTTGTTTTCCTGTATTTGACCTCAAAGGTCAAAATGAAGTCAGAGGAAAATACAATTTTTTCAAAAATAATAGACTGCTAAACTATAATTTAAGATCTATTTGCCCTGCTATTTACCTTAGCTGAAGGGAAAGTTGGTTCATGTCTTTCTTTTCTGTGCAAAGTAAACAAAAAAACTGTATGCGCAGTGGGTAATGGATAGTGACTTGGAGTCATAAATTGGAGGGCTCGGTTTGAATTTCACAAATAACCTTGGGAAAGTTTGGGGGAAGGATGGGCAAATAAGAGAACTCATTTGACTGGGATTCATGCACACTTAATGACCTTAATACCTTAACACCCTGGGCAAGGCTCTGTGTGCAACACTGGATAGGTGTAGTGTAGCGACTTGGTAAGAAGATCCTTGGGAAAGGTATGGATCCATTTCTTTGTTGTCCATCTATGGGTAATTAGCAGGACAGACTCGACTCAATAGCCTTGGTTGGCAAACTCTGAATTAAAAAAACAAACAGCATGGAGAGGGTTGGGCTCCATCAGGAAATCTTCTCCAGCAGCACTGCTGCATCTGCATTACATGTGGTTCTCTATGACCCTAATGGGTTATAGAATTCATGATTGTTATTGGGGAGGGTGGAGGACAAAAAGCTATTTTCACTGTAGTTTAAATTTTGTTTATGGAATCCAGCTATCCCTTTCCTTTTCCATTAACTGTTAAATTCATCTGCCTGACCTCGGCTCCTCTGCCAAGACAACTAACAAATAATTTATTTCTTATTTTTATTTTTAGCTCCTGTCAGAAAGGGGACAGTTTGGCTAATGAGCACCAGCCTCGTTACCTTTTGGAATTAATGGAATTGGTGTTTGAACAATTTCGCTGTGTTGCTAACACCCACCAAATTGTACTTCACAATCTTCACAGAATTGTTGTAAGTTTTTAATTATTATTGCACGTAAAGAGATTCTAGAGAGAGAAAAAAAAAAAAAATAATATTTGGTGATAACCATCTTTTTATTTTTATAATTTGTTGAAAAAAAAAGTTTCTTTAGAACTCCAGCTGAATTGTTAGTAACTTTTTATTGGAATTTGATGAGTGACTGCGACTTTAGGCCTGATTCTCTTCTCTCTTCTTCTCTCTTGTAACAGGCATTCACCTGGGGTGGGTTGAGCCGGCTCCAATATTGGAGTTTCATGGGAATTTGGAATTCACAAGCAGTCCCCAAACCTGCATGTATAACACATGAGATTTGATTATAGTGGTGAAGGTTTTGTGCTGGCCCGATTCTGGGTCTTGAAGAAGAACTCTTTTCGAATGAATTTAAATTTGGTACCAATGCAGCTGGAAAAGTAGAAGTATGAAATTTGGAAAATTGTTGTGGTAAGAGCCAGTTACCCTTCTTACTATCATAAATGGACTGATCCATTCATGATAAGTAGTCCTGTGTAATTGTCTAGTGGGGATAATACTATTGCAGTGACTTGTCTAGCCAAGTATTGAATGCTATCATGACTGTCTCTGTTGAGTTAAGTATTGTCTTTCCAGACCCCACATCACAAAAAAAAGGAATTCTAATAAATGAACAATATAATTGTCAGTTGAGAAAATTCTCAAAGTGCAAAGACTTTCAAAATGTGACTTCAATATGACCCCAGAGGTTATCAACAATATTAACCAACTGAAAAAATGTTCCAGAACATGACTTTTTTTTTAGCATAACTTGAGCATTCTCCTCTGTCTTTGATTATTTGGCTATGTTAGGAAATGTTTTTAAAAAGATTGAGAAATGTATTCAATAGAAAGTCAGAGAAACTACATTATTTACATTCAGATAAGTGTCCTCCTCTTTTATTGTTTTTATCTCAACGTTTCGACCATTGTGCCCGCTGACCTTCTTCAGGTTCTTGTCTGTCTGAGTTAACCCTATAACGTATTGTTGATATACCATTAAACATTGTAGCTCTAAGTAATATTTTCCTCTTTGTCTATCCTCCTTGCTCTGTCATCCATTTACATAAACTCATAATGGGTGCATGGCTAAATGTTTAGAGCATTGGCCTTCTGACTTGAGACCCTGCTTTGATTTGTCATGGAGATGACTTCTTCATAATATCAGCCTAGAGAGACAATCTCAGCATATGGCTCTTTTGGGAAGTGTCTGCAAACCAGACCACTGGTTGGCCTTGGTCTTTGTGTGAAATTGGATTAACGAATCTGTTCAGGAACTGTTGATGGTTATGCTATATAGTTATTATTGTAATTAAGCATTTACAAGTGAATCTGGTTTTGGGCATTAAATGACCCTTGAGGTTTTGATATGCCACTAAACAAACCAACAAAATTATTTGGTAGGTTATTTGCTGTTTTACCTCTATCTCTTATGCATTCATCCTTTGCAAGGTTGCATTTGTATCCTGTGTTTTTGCTTAATATTCTATATTCTGTGCCATTCCTTGGCTTTGTGAAGCATGGGAATTTCTGGAATAAGGAGTTATTTACATTTAGACTTTTGTCCTCATGATTGTTGGCATTATCACAATGTTTCAGTCAATGTGTTCTTCAACCTTCTTCAGGTGATTTTCAATCTAGATAGCTTTTAGAAAATTTCAACTTAAAGTAGAGGAGCATGGTATGTGATTTTAAATCAATCTTAAGTTTTATGTCCAGCATTAAAGTCTGAGGTATGGTTTTCAAAGTGGTTTACCACTTGATTGGTAAAGAATAGAAGAATGAATGAGTGGATGAGGGCATTTGGGGTCAAGCGATAAAAAGCCAGACATTGATGTTTTCTGGTTGCAGGTATAAATTAACAGACACAGTTGGGATTGAAATGGCAGGAGACAGACTATCTCTTGGGCAGTTCTGATGCTATCTGTTTGTATTGCCAGACATGTGTCATGATGCTGACATGGGCAGAAAGTTGGTAGGTGGAAGAGTTAAAGGGTAGAGTGGATCTGTTAGTTTGACATGACAGAAATTACCCCAAGTGTCACCTATCTACCTGCTCAGACTGAGCAAGCAAAGCCTTGAATAAAACTCTGAAACATTGAAAATAGGGTTCAAATCCTTATTTCTTGCCGTGGCACTTGTTTTCTTCTTTCACTTCCTTGTGAATGTGCAGTGTCCCTTTCCCAGTGTTTGGTGCATACCAACATGGATGAGAATGGAAACACAGTCAGTGGCTAGTTGGTGGAAAGCCAGATGGGGGGTCTCTGTTTTATGTTCACATAAAACTCACTGCTTGGAGGATAAGAAAAATTTGATTGAATTTAAAAATGTAATTTAAAATTTAAACTAGCATTGAGGGATAATACATTTTCTATAATAATGTTTATAATATGCTAATATTACTATAATTAGTATATTATTAGCGCCATTGACATACAAGGCAAGCTTTTAACTTAAAAATTCCCCCTCCTCTTAAGAAAAATTGAGGTTTGTCTTATACTCAAGGTATAAAATGTGAACTGTAAATTCTGTGGTTTACGGTAAGTTGTTAGCAGCAGGGATATCTAACTGTAGGCTAACTATTGTTTTGCCTGCTTGATGATGCTGAAGAAAAACACAATTGAATATTTGTCTCAACAAGCCGTTTAAAGATCACATTCATGAACAGTGGAACAAATGGATAGAGGGGGAGGGAAAAGCCATTCAATTTGAGTGAAAAGAAAGTATATGCTTACTGTTTTGAGGGAGAATATTTCCCTACAAGTTTGGACTCAGCTGTCAGACAATAACATAAAAATACTCCTACATCAAGCAGCAGTAGCAGCATTTTTACAGCAAGTTTAGACCCTGTCAGAAATTATTGGCTGTAGAGAAAATATGTAGTAGTTTGTTCACTTCTTTCAACTGATATTCCTATGTATGTTGGCATACAAAACAACCTTTAAACTTAATCCCTCCCAAATAAAGAGCTGTCTTATACTCAAGGTATAAAATATGAACCTAAAATCCTGTGCTTTATGGTAAGTAGTTAGCAAGGGGAGATATTTGACTGTAGGTGAACTATTGCTTTGCCTCCTTTTCTTGATGCTGAACAAAAACACAACTGAATATTTGTCGCAACAAGCCATTTAAAGATCATATTCATGAACAGTGGAACAAGTGGATAGTTAGAGGGGGGGAAGCTATTCAGGATACTGTAATCACCTACTGAAAACATCACTCACTCACTCATGATTGTGGGAGTTAATTGACAATATTTCTCCACTGTTTTTTTCATTAGAATTTGAGTGAAAAGAATGTATATGCTTATTGAATTTATTTAATAAATTCAATACAACACATTTTAAAATATGATTAAAGGGGTGAATCGTATAGTGAATATAGTCTAAAACCCACATATTAATTTTTAAATTTGGGGGTTGTCTTATACACCCAGTTGCCTTGTATGCCAGCATATATGTTATAATAATATTAGATATGAGTCTTACAGCTGGGAGACCAGTTTTCTGTGTCTTTTTTTTTTTTTTTTTTTTTTTTACAAGAAGGTCCGAGTACATTATTTCCCATTTTTTTAAAAACTCAACACAAAGTAGCTTGCTCTTTTGGCTCCAGTGCTGACACCACAGCTGTAGACCAAAGTTCAATATAATTTTAATTTGATCAAGCTCCGAGATTTCTATCTGGAATTATGGGTTGAGGAATTATCATTATTTGCAGTCAGACTAATATCCTCATCTTTGTTGTTGTTAACACGACGTTTCAGTCTTTCTGGCTTGAGGAATTATCATTATTTACATTATTTGCAGTCAGGCCAATATCCTCATCTTTGTTGTTATTATCACAATATTTTAGCCAGTGTACCCTTGAGCCAGAAGGTTACCTGGATCAACAAACATCCAATGAAGAGTAGAGGGCACAACAATCAAAATGTTGTGATAATAACAACAAAGATGAGGATGATAGTTCATGTGTAAATTATGTAAATAAACTCAAAAAGTTTATATTTTAATCTAAATTTTGTTTTTGAATGTATAAATCAATTTTTATGATTTTAAGCTAAATATTTTTTTTAAATGATTATTGTTCATTAATTGAAGACTACTGATTGAAAATGTTTTTTTTAGAACTGACTAATTACATAATTTCTTACTTTATAAGCAACCCACTTGTAAGCATCTGAACACAAATTTGACAAAGTCTTAAGCAATTCTACTACTAACGTCAGTGTAGCTTAACTCAAAAAAGGAAAATTAAACAAAGAATTGCTAAATAATTTGATATTCAGCCTTTCTATCAATTCTACTAGTTAAGAGATATTGAAACTTATTTTATTAGTAATTTATTAGATCAAAACATGAAAAAAATTTAAGCAACTAATTAAGAACTAATTCTTGTGCAAAAATTAAGCACTGTTGGTCGAAATCCTGAATGGCATATCCAAATCGTTCTCACTCCTGTTGGAGGAACCCCACACTGATTGACCTCTACCACTTACCATACCGGACTATGTGGGCCCCGAGGTATTGGGTCAGTTCATTGCGCCATCAGGCCGCCCTCTAATTCTGTTCCAATGCCTTGGTGTCCACTGTTGTTCTAATAGTCCACCAATTGTCTCCGAGTCAAGACACGTGGCCAGCCCATCTATGTTTGTCCTTCTTGATGGTGGGGGGGTCCTGTTATGATGATAAACTACATCTGTTTACTGATTGGGATATTGAAGGTTTTGAGGAGCATAGAACTACCTCTTAATTGCTGTTGTTCCCAGGACCATCCTGACCTTGGGTGATAGTACCTGTTAGGGTCCCAAGTATTGGGCAATAGTGAAACCCCAGACAAAAGCAAAACACTATGAAAGTATGAAAAGACATTTTTATAGTAAAAATAACAGCAATACATATTTATATAAAAAGTTACCAATCATACCTATTTACAGCAAAATTAGCAACGATACCTATTTATAGTAAAATTAGCAATGATACATTTTATTTGTAGTTGAAGGCATACAGTTGCGTTCAAAATATTTAGATTTTGGCATTAAATAACCCATAGAGGTGTTGATATGCCACTAAACAAAATCGACCAACCTTCTTGATGGTCTTGATTATGTCCTTCAATCTAGTCTTCTGTTGAATCCAAGTGTTGCTCTTCCTGTCACATAAGGTGATGCTGAGCATGATTCACATTGGGCCACTGCAAGAATCTCTGCAGTGGTAGGGTTGAGCACCCATGTCTCCCTTCCATAAGTAATCACTTGCAGAACATATTCCTTAAACAACTTTTATTTTTTGTAAGTGGCTTATAAACAAACAAAAAAAATTTTTTTCTTATATGATAGCAAATAATACATAAAATTTAACTAAGAGAGTCACTAAATATCTTATTTCTTACTTTGTTAATGCTACCAATTCTACTAGTTTAGTTCCCTTGAAATGTCTCTCTTTTCTAATTTGACCCAATCATAAAGAATTTAACCAAACATTTAAACAAGTTGCATCTTAATTTTTGTGCAAAAATGAAGCAACCTGAGTAATGATCAAAATTCCAAGTTGCTTATAAAAAATGTCCGTTGATGTTATGAGCATTTTTCAGAATTTAATATAGATTTTAAATACTTGAACTTTCTAATGAATTTTAAAAAAGAAAGAAAAATTTAAAAAAAAAGCATTTTACTGTAATTGAATTCTACCCGAGTTCTATTGAAACTTTCTTTTCTATTTATTAGACCAAAGCATAAAAAATTCAAGGAGCCATTTAAACAATTTGAGTACTAATACTTGTACAAAATCCTATAGTTGCAAGAAAAAGAAAAAAAAAATTCTATTTTTCTGTAGCTACTCAATTTATTTTCTATCCGTCTACAGGCTCTTTGGTCTCAGTATGAATTCTGGATTATTCTAACATCTATTCCAAACAGATAGTTTTCCTAGCAGTTCAAATAGATCTTTGTGCTGTACCTCGTCAAATCAGTCAGTTATATGCCATGTGTGATACATGCTTAGGCGATCATGTATCTTTTGATACATGACTGACAAGGCAGATTTTTTTTTCCTGCAGTAGGTTGCCATTTCTTTCTGCGTTAGACCAGTTGCTAACGAAGGCTATAGAACCTGGTCTATCCTGTTTTTTACCCCTAATAGTGGGGAGGAGAAGAGGATTCATACCTTTCTCAAGGGCATTAGCATGTAAGTGAATGTAATGGAGTCGACTGGAATTTGAACTTGGCTCTCGGATTCCTCAATCCGAGCTGCTATCCATTGCTCCTTTTTCCCCACAGTAGGTTGCCATTTCTTTCTGTGGTAGACCAGTTGCCATCCAAGACTATAGAACCTGGTCTGTCCTGCTATTTACCCATAGCTGGTGGGGAGAAAAAGTGGATTCATACCTTTCAAAGGTATTAACATAAGTGAATGTAATGGATTTGACTGGAATTTGAACTTGGCTCTCCGATTCCTCAATCTGAGCCGCTGTTTATTACTCCACCATGCCTTTACTCAATTTGTTTTCTATCTATCTACAGGCTATTTGGTCTCAGTATAAATTCTGGATTATCCTAACATCTATTCCAATAGATTGAGTTTTCCTAGCAGTTCAAATAGATCTATGTGTTGTGCCTTAGTAAATGCTTTTGTGTAATCTATAGAACATAAGTGCACATCCTTATGCATTTGTATTGCTCTAATAACCAAGAGAAAAAAAATAAAAGTGTAAAATTAAATAACAAGAGCTACTAAATATATTATTTTATACTGTATTCTACTAATTTAGTTCCATTGAACTTTCTTTTATTAGCTCCAAGCATGAAAGATTTTAACAACCACTTAAGCAACTTGTATTCTAATTCTTTAATAAACATTAAGCCATCTGAATACTGAAATGCTGAGTTGCTTATAAAAAGAAAAGAAATTGTGGAGACCTGCATCTGTTGTTCATTACCATTAACATGTGATTGCATTTTTTTCTGTTTTTGTCACACAGCAATCGTTGGATTCAAAAGACGATAAGGAGGTACTTTCACTGTTCTTTCTCTTCATGTTTTTTCTTTAGTATTTTTAAACCCAAAAAGAAACTGTTTGCCTTTTTATCTTTGTTTTGTTCACCCCATTTTGGAGCCTTGATCTTTCTTGACTTTCCTCTTCCCTTATTTAATCTCATTCACTCTCCCTTCTGGACAAACAGCAATTAAAATTGCACCCACGCAAAGACATTTTCCTTCAGGAAGATCACAGTTTGGTATAGGGATTTTTTTCAGTGTGCTCAGCTCACGTCCTAGCTACTGAATGTCACACAAGGTTGAGGTTTAAAGTGGCTTTACTGGGCGATAATGTGTAAAAAAAATTGTTCAAGCCCTCTTGGCATTTCTCCTTTTGGAGATATTTGCAGTGAATAATGACCCCAGTTTCCTCCTGAAATTGGCCAACAGATTGGGCTGACTTGTATTCACATACACTTTTTTGGTGTGCCATCTGGAATAGTCATGCTGGTGGAAATAATAAGCACAGAATTTTAAATAAATGGAGCAAAATGTCATGCTAAAGAGAAAATCATTTGAAAAATAATGGAAAAATTAATTGAGAAATAATTGAAGGAATTAATTGTAAAAATAATGGAAGGAATTAATTGTAAAAATAATGGAAGGAATTAATTGTAAAAATAATGGAAGGAATTAATTGTAAAAATAATGGAAGGAATTAATTGTAAAAATAATGGAAGGAATTAATTGTAAAAATAATGGAAGGAATTAATTGTAAAAATAATGGAAGGAATTAATTGTAAATATAATGGAAGGAATTAATTGTAAATATAATGGAAGGAATTAATTGTAAAAATATTAAAAGAAGAATTAATGAAAAAAAATATCTGGAATAGTCATACTTGTGGAAATTTTTCAAATTATAAATATTGAATTTTTTTATTCCTGGAGAAAATTATTTGTAAAAGAATAAGCATGCCATGCCAAATAAGTGCTGGAGGAAAATGGAAGGAAATAATTTAATCATGCCAGTATATGGTATATGTAAACGTACTTATGTTAAACAACAAGATAATCAACCATATGTATAAAACCAAGGAAATATTTTATGGAAAAAAGAGGTTTTATATAAAGTAATTCAAACTTAATTCTTCATTATTGTATTTGATGGTATATAGACACTGTTGCATCAGTTTTCCCACAATTTATGTTTAATATTCCAGTATTATAGAGTTAGGCTAATGTTTACTTAAATGCCATAGAATATCAGTATTGTACCTAGCTTATCAGCTACCTCAACATCACATAGAAGACATTCCTTATTTACATTTAATATTCCAGTATTATGGAGTTAGGCTAGGGACAAGTACTGATAATCTATGGCATCTGGGTAAACATTAGCCTACCAGATACATCCACTTCACATAGAAGACTTCCCTTATTTACATTTAATATTCCAGTATTATGGAGTTAGTCTAGGTAATTTGCTAACATTTGATATATATGAGTTAATTATGCAATAAATGAACCATCAATAGTTATTTCTTTCATTTCACAATATTATAACCCTTCATTATTCAAGCATGTTTTAATGAATAAATCTTTGCATGGTTTTTTACAAATTTTGATCCTGATGTTGATATACTGCCTTTGTTGAATTTTACCTGTGCTAACATTTAAATATACCACCTACCAAATTTTTGTTACCCACACTTCCCCTTCCTATATTTTATTGCATGCCATTATACATTTTTAACCTTTTCCAGATTAAATTTATTTCTAAATTTGATCACCTTTTATATAAATCCAATACCTCTACAATAAAGGGAAAACTTTAGTGACAATGGTGTTGTTCCTATTCATGTTTTTTTTTTTTTTTTTTAAATCATTTCCCCCCAAGGAAGGCAATAAAGCCACTAGGACACAAATGGTTACTGAATGTGAAAGAATAAGAAAAAATATTATTAAGGAGTGAGAACAATAAAAAAAAGAGGAATCAAGAAACAGCAGGTGATTGAAATTGAATTTAAATTTTTGAAGATCAAAGTTGGCTGGAAAGCAAGAAGAGACTTCCACGAACAAGAAGTGCGAGAAAATAAACTGTTTAAAAAAGAGTCTATAGTTGCGCCTAGCTGATACAATTCTAAAATGATGAGACCTTGCCGTCAATCTAGTACTGCACTTAAATTCATAAAGTCTAGGTACCATAGATGAAAGTTCATCAAAGCAATTACCATGAAAGTATTTATAGAAAATGCAAAGGGAAGCTACATTATGGTGGTGGGGAAGTGACTGAAGCTGAGATGCCAGGTTAGAAACAATAACATTACAGATTCATCTTTGGATTTTATCATGGATCTCTGAATGTATAGCAAGAGCAACAGAGCATATGTGGCAGTAATATTCAAAGCCTGCACAAATGGTAGACTTATTGCCACCAATCTAGTACTGCACTTAAATTCACAAATTCTAGGTACCATAGAGGAAAGCTCAGAACAATTACCATGCAAATATTTATAGAAAAGTCACAGGAAAGCTATATTATGGCAGTGGGAAAGTGACTGAAGCTGAGATGCCAAATCAAGACCAATAACATTGCAGATTCTTCTTTGGATTTTATCAAGATTCTCTGAATATATAACTAGACCATATGTGGCAGCAATATTCAAAGCTCTGGATGATTTGTTCATGAAAGTGAACTGCATTGCTCTTGTCAAAATAAAACAGTTTTGCTTTATGTGAAGGAGATTGTAGCACATGTCCAAATAATTTCCATCATAATTGGTGAAATAAATGATTTTTTTTTAAGAAAAATTTGATTTTTCTAATATGGCTGGAAACTAAATTTATGTTGAATATGATGAATATTTTTGGTGTTATACACATTGTGGCAATGGAAGTTTTCATCGAGCTCATGTCTTATCATTATGTGGGACATATTTCTGCTGCATCCTGTATTTTCTGGTGGGATTATATCTAAGCTATTGGTAGACATTTTCACTCCTGCATATCTAGTTTTGTTTATTTCCATGGGAACTGGAAACTGAGCAAAATATAACTCTCCCTATGGAAAATCAATGTAGAAAAACAATGTGGTGACTGAAATGAAATTTGTCTATATCCCCAGCTGTAGTTGTGGCATCAGGGTCATGAAATAGCTTGTAAGTCCTTGGGGGGGGGGGAGGTATTCATAAATCTTGTGCCTGGCTGTCACAGTATGAAAAATTGATGATCTGTTAATGAAATATTTTGAGGCATGTTGCTGTTACATGGAAGTTGCCATTTTGCCTGTGCTGATTTAGTAGCATATGCTCCTCTATGGCAATTATTAAATACAGCAGTAAATAAATGTTTTAGTATTGCAATAAAAGCAGACATATTAAAAAACAAAAAAAAAGCATTCATAACCAAAATGAGAGGTAACAAAAAAAAATATCTCCATAAATTGGTTATAGTCGTAGATAAGTTCATTTATTGTCTAGTTAACACTCCTCCAGGGTCTTCTGAACAGGTGTAGAGGTTTATCCCTTGTTTCTGGTTTAGGATTGGGTTTCTGGTTCCTTCTAATGTCAACTTCAACTCTGTTTAATATCTCTATCTAAACTCTAAATTTTTTTTTTCTTCAATAGGTGTCAATAGGTTCACATGTCATCCAGTTAACACTCCTTCTTGATCTTTTCAACAGGAGTAGAGATTTATACCTTGTTTCCTGTTTAGGAATGGGATTCTGGTTCCTTCTAAAGTTTACTTCAACTCTATATATATTTAATGTCTCCATCTAAACTCTGAAATTTTATTATTTATTTTTTTTCTTCAATAGGAGTCGATAGGTTCACCAATCATCTGGTTAACACTTGTCGGTCCTTTTAACAGGAGTAGCGGTTTATACTTTGTTTCCAGTTTGGGATTGAATTTCAGGTTCCTTTTTAAAGTCTTCCTATTTACTTTCACTCTTAGTAGCTCCTTGTGTCTTAGTGGCATTATTGCCTTGTTTGGAGTGAATTGATTATAAAAAAAAGTATTAAAATATAACACTTAGAAGCATGTAAACTGGTTTATCAGTCTCCTCTCATCATGAACAAAAATGAAGAACAAAAAAAAAAAATAAATAAATATCAAAAACTAAAAAGGCAACTAAAAAAAAAAAAAAATCACATTTTTTTTTTTTTTTCTTTTTTGTAAACCCAATCCTAAACAAGAAATAAGAGATAAGCCTCTATTCCAGTTCAAAAGACCAGGAAGAAGTGTGAACTGGACGATAGGCAAACCTATCAACTATTAGCAAATTACAGTGATACATATTTTTTGTTGCTTTTTTTTTTTTTTTAAATGATTTTTTTATTTATTGCTGTAATAAAATTTTGTACCCCCTACAAAAATATTTAAATAGATGTTTGAACAGCTATATTTGGCCAATCTGTCGGAAAAGGGTTAATAACATTTTTAAAATTAATTTTCACATGTTCCTGTTGATATTTTTATTCCATGTTTCGCTTGATTATTGTTTTTATTTATTTTTTTAATTATTTCCAGCCTTTGCATTTGTGAGGAGAAAATTATTTTATTTTGCAACTTATTCATTTTGGCTAATAGCGTCATCTTTGTTGTGTGGTCTTTCTGTGATATTTCAAATATCTTTATTTTTCCTTGTGCTGAAATAGTGATACGCAAATTTTTTTTATTTCTAGTTGCCTCCCTCTTGGTTTCCTGGACACATCTCTAGCAGCCCCTCCCATATCCATATGAAGACACTTTCTTGGGTGGTGTTATACAATGGCACTCTAACCAAAAAGATACAATTTTACAGAGTTTGTTTTCATATCCCTATAGAGCAGTGGTACCCAAACTTTTTTTTTTTTTCTTCTCTGGGCCACATTTTTGGAATTAAAATTTGGCCGCACCACTCCAAATTTTATGCATCCTGCATATGATGATAAACTACATTTGGCAGGAAGGCCTCTGATCAGGAGATTGGAGGTTTTGTAGAACCACCTCTTAATTACTGTTGTCCAAGGTCCACCCTACCCTGGGGTAGTTACACCTGTTAGTGTCTCAGCTATGGGCAAATAGAGAATTCACCAAAAAAAAAAAAAAAAAATGGTACTTTTTTAACGAGCAACAATAGATTTTATGATCTAAAAGATTATTTAAAAAACATGCCTTTACCCTGGAAGTATCAAATTATGTACAAAATATCTGTAGTTGAAAGCATAAAATTGTCTTCAACATATGTTGATTTTGGCATTAAATAACACATAGAGGTGTTGATATGCTGCTAAACAATATTAACCAACCAACTTAAAATATAAATAATAATTTTTAATTATTTAATTTTTTTTTTTTTTAAAAAACATAACTTAAAATATAAATTTTTTTTAATTTTTAATATATTGTGGATAATGAATTTTCTATTTTTTTTTTTTTTTTTAGAAATCATAAAATTAACTTTTTATAAAATTTGATAAATTTTTTTATTTTTATATTCAATTTTATTAAAAAATATATGAAAAAAAGTGTAGAAGATGACTTACCTTGTGTGGCAAAGTGAGCACATATGTGCCTGGAGGGCAAAACAAGGAAAGGAAAAAGAAATATGGCCATCCTGACACCTTAATTTAAGAAAGACACAGTCTAGGAGTTCGGAGAATTTGCAAGAGAGTTTGGGTACATGCAAATTATTTTGCGAGATCAGCTGGGCATAAAAACAAGATGTGAGAGAGAACAGGGAGTGAACGCAGTGCTTCTTATGTGGAGAGACTTTGTCAATTGGAAAGATTTAGTGAGTCAGTTTCATACAAAAAGAACTCCTGATTTTAAATTTCAAAAGTTTAACTATTAAAATTTTAAATTTCAAAAGTTTAACTATTAAAATTTTAAATTTCAAAAGTTTAACTATTAAAATTTTAAATTTCAAAGTTTAACTATTAAAATTTTAAATTTCAAAAGTTTAACTATTAAAATTTTAAATTTCAAAAGTTTAACTATTAAAATTTTAAATTTCAAAAGTTTAACTATTAAAATTTTAAATTTCAAAAGTTTAACTATTAAAATTTTAAATTTCAAAATTTAAATTTTAAAAGTTTAAATTTCAAAAGTTTAATTAAAATTTTAAATTTCAAAAGTTTAACTATTAAAATTTTAAATTTCAAAAGTTTAACTATTAAAATTTTAAATTTCAAAAGTTTAACTATTAAAATTTTAAATTTCAAAAGTTTAACTATTAAAATTTAAATTTCAAAAGTTTTATTAAAAAAATTTCAAAAGTTTAACTATTAAAATTTTAAAAAAAGTTTAACTATTAAAATTTTAAATTTCAAAAGTTTAACTATTAAAATTTTAAATTTCAAAAGTTTAACTATTAAAATTTTTAAATTTCAAAAGTTTAACTATTAAAATTTTAAAAAAAGTTTAACTTTAAAATTTTAATTTAAAAAAATTTTAAATTTCAAAAGTTTAACTATTAAAATTTTAAATTTCAAAAGTTTAACTATTAAAATTTTAAATTTCAAAAGTTTAACTATTAAAATTTTAAATTTCAAAAGTTTAACTATTAAAATTTTAAATTTCAAAAGTTTAACTATTAAAATTTTAAATTTCAAAAAGTTTAACTATTTTTTAAATTTTAAGTTTAACTATTAAAATTTTTTCAAAAGTTTAACTATTAAAATTAAATTTCAAAAGTTTAACTATTAAAATTTTAAATTTCAAAAGTTTAAAAATATTAAAATTTTAAATTTCAAAAGTTTAACTATTAAAATTTTAAAATATCACATATAAAATTTTGTTTTGGCTTCCATAGTTGCAGAACCAATATATTGATATATTTATATAGCAAACTGGATCCATAATTAAATTTTATAAATTTTGTTTTGTGAAATTCATAATTTGTTGTGCTTAATCTATATAAAAAATAAAATCTGGAAACAAAATGATTATTTTGGTTGTACTGCCTGTGGTGTAGCTCCGCCCTTTCTTAGCTTGAGGTCTACTGCAAATTTAAAACAAGTAATCAACATTGTAAACACATGCATGCATTTTAGCATTTCTTAGATGCCATTAAATAAAATGTCACCAGTTGAACATCCGTGGCTATGTCACTAAACTGACAAACATAGAGCATTGGCTCCTGCAGATGTTATCTGATCTGATTGGCATGTGGTACAGCCTGTCTAGATCACATTAGCATGAAACAAATCTTTGAACAACAAAATATGTTTGGGCATAGCATGTTAAGTTTATATTTTGTAAATCACACCTGTTCCTTAAGTGTAAATTACTCTGAAAAAGAAAGAAAAAAGAAAATTATTACTTTATTCTGGAACTCCCAACCAACATATTTTTTTTCCAACTATGTCTGAATTTTTTTTCACTGTCCCTACATTGGGAGTTTCCGTGCTAAAATTATCCAAGGCCAGAAAATAAAACACATTTTGTATCTGTCTATATTTCTGAGATGAGGTATTATGTACATTATTTACATGTGTCCTCAAGGACACATGGCACAGTAGATAAAGGCGTTGGTTAGATCCAGTGACAGGACCCAAAGAGTGTGAGTTCAATACCTGGTTAACGCAGCAGACAAAAGACTCCGTGTCAGGCAGTAGTGGGATTGCACCTGTGAATAGTGGTCGTATGCCAGCCCGTTCAATACAATTGAACCTCGAACTTTTTTCCGGGGTACCTGATTATCTCTTTCACTACAAGAACTTTCAGAGGGGAATTAACAGGAGATAACTGATAACTGACATCCATTAAAACATGGCACATGGAACTAGAACAGTCTACCCCAGTGAGCAAAATAAAGGGTTCAGTTTGACATTCCAACCACCTGAAGAAGGCCAGAGCATACAACAGCCGAAAGGTTGTAATAAATATGGCGACAAAGATGAGGACAATAGTTCAAATAATGTAAATAAAAACACATTTTGTAGCATGATTACTTGTAAAATACATTATTTAATGCTTTTAAATTGTGTGTAGAAGAGAAATGAATGAACAGGCAAGAGACTCTAGTTGGGCATGTTTGTCATTCATAGATGAAACATGCTGCAAGGAAAAGAGATTGCTGGAATTAAGGGAATATTGTGAGATCTACGATATGACAGTAATATTAGCTGTTTCTTTATGAGGAATATTTGGCATTCAGCCAAGGAATTCCTCTCAACACATCAAATTCAAAAATCCCCGTTACAGACTTAAAAACTACAATTAACTCTTACATCCTCAACCAATATCAAAAATCATGGAATACATGTGCAAACAACAAACTATATCAAATAAAACCCATTCTGACTGTACAAGGTTACAGTACAAGACACTCAAGAAAAGGTGGTGCGACATACCCACACAACCCACTCTTTCCTCCTTAAAAAAAAAAAATGAAGACCCTTCAAAATGCCAAGAAGTACTCAATGTCAAACATTTTCTTAATTAACTGCAAAAAACTGACACCTCCACGAAAATACTTCTACAATGTATTTAAGCTTAGGTCCCTCTTTGAGAGTGTTGAACCCAAAGCCGTTCTAGAATTCTTAAAAGTAACAAAACTCTACCCTGAAATATAAAAAGTAAACCATATAAATACTTGGCTACAAAATGCAACTAAAACCAAATTACATCCCCACCCTTCTATAATAACGATTTATAAAAAAAATTTGTCTACAAAATCAACACAAATTAAAGACAAATCTTAAGACTACCTGATTCTGCACAAAATGACCCATGGGGGTTGATGTGCCAGTAAAATAACCTCTCTAAATCTAAAAATTCTTATAAGGAAACCTTCAACATTGATTGAATGAGCAGCAAGTGCTACTCGAGTTAGGCTTTGATCAAAGTGTAGTATCTGTTTTCATCTCTAATGGTAATTTAGCTGTTTCCTTATAAGGAAACATTTGGCATTCATTGACTGAGCAGCAAGTGTTGCTCCACCTCGGCATGTAATGGTTAGCAAGCTTGTCTTGCTAGATCAGTTACTACTGAAAAGTGAGTTCGATCCTCACTGAATGCCCCATGCTTTCGGCCTTGTGCCACATCTAAGCTACGCTTGGAAAATCTTTACTCCACTTAGGCTTTTCTTCACTCTTTAGCCATCAGGCTGAGATCAAAGTGTAGTATCTGTTCTCATCTCTAATTATAATATTAACTGTTTCCTTATAAGGAAACATTTGGCATTCATTGACTGAACAGCTAATGCTACCATTAGTTTGAAATTTATAAAATCTGTCTGTTAAAACAATATTTCAGGAAAATAGATTTTCCAAGTCTAGTAGCTGTTACGTCCTTTCCGTTATTGATGGAGGTTTCCTTCCTAACCTTCTATTTGAAGTGGTGTGGAATGTCATCATCTTGATTATGTTATTTTCTCTTCAAATTAGATACACTACCCATTTTAGTTGTTGCTGCTGTTGGTAGTCCTCAATTGATGTGGTTTCTGTTATTTGGTATTTGTGATTCTGTAGCACAAGTCCTTGAGTTTTGAAGAAGGCTGGTCCTTGCTAAGACCTACAAATCAACAAATAATGGTAATATTAGCCATTTCCTCATGAGGAAACATTTGGCATTCATTGACCAAGCAGCCAGTGCTACTCGAGTTATGCTTTTCTTTACTCTCTGGCCATCAGGATGGTATCAAAGTGTAGTATCTTTTCTCCTCATCTCTAATGGTAATATTAGCCATTTCCTTATGAGAAAACATTCGGCATTCATTGACCAAACAGCCAGTGCTACTTGAGTTACGCTTTTCTTTACTCCCTGGCCATTGGAATGGGATCAAAGTGTAGTATCTGTTTTCCTCAGCTCTAATACAAATATTAGCAATTTTTTGATATGCTAACATTTCGTATTTGTTGCTACTTTCGGTTGGAATCTATAAAATCTTTCTCTTAAAAGAATTTTTCAGGAAAATATCTTTATCAATTTCATTAACTGTTGTTGTTCTTTTCACTATTGATGGGTTTTTCCTTTGTTTTGAAGTAGTGTTGAACATCAATATCTTGACTATGACATTATTATTCTCTTTGACTTACATGTGCTATCCATTTTAGTTGTTGCTGCTGTTGGAAGTCCTCAAATGATGTGGTTTCTGTTACTTGGTATAGATCTTTGTTTGTGATTTTGTAGCACAAGTCTTTGAGTTTTTGTTACGTTGTTCAGAGAAGAAAGCTAGTATAGAATAACCTTTTCCTAAGGCTTTACTGAACTTAATTCACAGCAGTCAGTAATCAACAAAGGAAGAAGAACTCAGCTTTTAAAGAGGAATGGGGACGTGTGAAAAGTCAAATTGGACAGTAAAGCTAGTTTCCTTTTTTTTATTCTTTACGAAAATATAACATTCTCCCCACTTGCAAAAGAGATTGTAATTGAAAAATTAGTTTTATAAATCCAGTCGTTAGATTGGTCTATGAATCCTGCTAGACCCTTTGGAGGTAGTTCACCACTGGAAGAGCCAGACCTCTGAGAAGGCTGACTTTCAGGATTCTGGCTATTATTCACAGATTCATTTTTTGTACAAGGTGAAGAAATATTAACGGGACCTGCATCAGGCAAAAGGGTTGAATCTGCATGGTCCACACCGGGTAGAGTATTTTCAGGTCCATTTTGAGAAGGCTAAGACCTCCAAATGAACAAATAATTGTAATATTAGCCATTTCCTTATGAGAAAATATTTGGCAATCATTGATGAAGCAGCCCATGTGACTGTTTAAAATTTATGAAATTATTCTATTGAAACAATTTTTCAGGAAAATAAGTTTCTCAAGTCCACTGTTATCACTCTCTCCAGTATTGATGGGGGCTTCTTTTCTGTAGTTTATATATCCCAGGATGTCTCAGCAGTATCTTGTAGTACCACAAATCTTTGTTGCTCCACCGTTGCATTGAAGTTCTGCCAGCTTCAAGCAGATGTTGTCTCTGGCTTGATCTTGAAGCCCATCTCCTCTGATATTCACTGGTAATTACTTAGATACATCAAGGTTGAAGTGAAAATGACATTATGGCATCTAACTGCACTTGTTAAGCACTAATTGTAAAGTATAAAAAACAATATTTCAACCATTCCATCCCTGATATAGACCCCCCCAACAAATACAAATCTAATAAATGGTGTTTAATATGTTAATGTTATATATTTTTTATTTTTGAGAACAATATTTATTTATTATATTCCTTAGAGTTCACATATTTTAATAATTTAGTAAATGTTTATAAATTTATAAATAAAAAATTGTTTTCATATTTCTTTATAAGTTAGTAAATTATAAATATTGCATTGTATTAGTTCTTATTGTATTAGTTTTAGAATCAAAATGTAAAATTATTGTAAATAAACACTAATAAATAGTGTTTAATATTTTTGTTGTAAATTCTCAAGAACAAAAAGTTTATTAAAATTTAAAGTTCTAACCATTGCTTTTTAAAACAATAAACATTGCCAAGGAGTGAAGGTAGTTAAAATAATAGCAGTGTCAAAGGAAAAACCATCCTTTTCAGACAGTTTTTTTGGCAGGCACGAAGGTTAACATGAAATACTTGCTGCAGAGTGATGCTTGGCAAGATGCCCAATGAATTACTATTGTAGTGGGATTGATCCTCATTGTGTGCTCTCTTACTTTTGCCCTGTGCCAGACTATGACAAGTGAATATCTACATGAGGTACTTGCCATAGAGATGCTTAGCAAGGTCACCTTACAAAGCATTACAATTGCTATTAGATTGAATATCAATGAGTGCTCATCTATTTTGGCCCTGTGCCAGACTGAAAAAAAAAACTACAGGAGGTAGTTGCTGCAGAGTGATATTTAGCAAGGTCACCTCACAATGCATTACAATTGCTATGAGATTGAATCTCATTGAGTGCTCATTATTTTGGCCCTGTGCCAGACTAAACTAAGATAAATATTTAATGATGTTGTGTAGTGTTTATCAGGCTCCTTTTGCAAAACATTACTATTCTTATGGCATTGATTTTCGCCGAATTCTCACCTATTGTGGCCTTATGTCAGACTAATTGGTGTTAAATAGCTTTCCAAATAGTTTCCCTGTTCACTCCATACATCAGTGCAATCATTTTTATTTATAGTTTCATTATTTTTGCAAGTTTTGTAGTTTTTTTTTTTCAAATTTTGGCAATTGTTTGTTTTTTGTTTTGTGTTCTTTAATGAATTGTTTTATGATTTTTTATTTCACTTTTGAGATGAGTAATTGTCAATATAATTGAATTGTTGTAGACGTTCTTATGGACACAATGTTTCGATCAGTTACTTTGGCCATCTGCAGATGTTCATTGATTGGTTTATATGGATTATTTGTTGATTATTGCATTATTTTATCCCTGTGATGCAAGTTATTGTTCATTCCTGCTGAACCAGTGTTTCATGACCTGACCCAAGGATTGAACTCATGACCACTAGATGGCAGTAACACATACTTAACCAACACTTATATCACCTGTGCCACTGCCCTGAGGGATATCAGTTGTATTTTTGGAACTTTTTATTCATTGTCAAATGGTTTTCAACCAGACCCAAATTATCTCTTAAGCAACCACTAAAGCTTTTATAAAGCCAGGATTTTTTAATTTTCTAGATGTTATAACTTCAAAATAATTTCATCAGCTGAAATGATATCACTATGATAAAATCGTATTTATTTTGATTGTTTTATTGTGATTAATGCTGGTTAATACTTTTTAGGGGTCCAAGGCTGCAACCTCTAACCTATAGGATAATCCGAGCCTGGTCCCTAGGCTGCAGCCTATACTAGCCTAAGGGATAATCCGAGCCTGGTCCCTAGGCTGCAGCCTATACTAGCCTAAGGGATAATCTGACCCTGGTCCCCAGAATGCAGAAAAAATTTTTGTGTGCTGCATTTCATCCTTTAGGACTTCCTCTGACTAAATTTGTTATGTTGGTCTGACTACACATTCATATGAATGAGGGATGCTGGGAATTTTACATTTAAAAATTTTTTTTTTTTCCCACCATTCCTGGCAGAACTTCTGTTATCACAGTGTGCGATATCTGCTAACAAAAGTGATGGAAAGAAAAAGAATCTAAATGAAATCAGCTAGATAAATAAAAACAAAAAAAAAGTTAAAGAATTAAAAATTTCCAGTATCTTTCATCTGCACACGTGTAGTCGCACCAACGTAACAAATTTGGTCTGCTGAACTCCTAAGGCATGAAACGCATCACAATAAAACATTTTCCAGTTTGTCATATATAGTATCCCAATATTTTTCCTGAGATTGTTATCTCTAACACACACACACACATATATATATATATATATATATATATATATATATGGGTAAGTAATCCAAGTGGATCCTATCAATATAAAATATTAAAACTGATCCACAAAAGAGAGCTCACTATATTTATTATAGAGCATATAAGGGAATTTTTCTTTAACAAATGTATTGTATTTGCATTGACATATCTGAGGGAGTTTTTCCTAGGGATAAAATGGCCATCTGAATGGGGTAATTTTTGTGTTTCATTCTTTGTAGTATATATATATATATATATATATATATATATATAGTTATATCTCTCCCTCTCTCTCACACACACATATGTATCTTGTTATCTCACACACACACATCTCATTATCTCACACACACTCACATATATGTAAATATATAGTACCAAAATGTAATTGGTAGGGATTATTCTAAAGAGGACTTTTCAGTCTATATGAGAGATCAATGTATGCTGCTTAATTGTACTTGCTTCAGCAGATGCTTCTGGAGGTATGTATTTAACTAAGATCTCCTCCAAAGGGCTTTGGATGTTTGTTTTAATCTTATTTTGCTTCTTAAAATATCCTTGTTTTAATTTTATGCCCGTTACTGGAGTTGTATTAATTTATTATTTTAAATAAGTTTCTTAGATACAAAACTTTTTTCATGTATTTTTATGCTATTAATAAAAATCCATTTTTTATATTTTTCCCTCTCAGACTTCTGGAGCCCCAGTTCGATCTGACCAATTAATGTATGACATGGTGGATGTCTGGTCCAAGATTCAAGCAGTGGTATGTTGTTATTCAGCTTGTCTCTTTTTTTTTTTTTAATCTCTTAATAATACATCCCAACTGTTATCTTCATCTTTGTTGTTTTGATTATAATATGACTTGTCAGCTTTAAAGGCTTCATGTGTTGGCTGCATATTGATAAAATATGAAGGTGTATCGAAAGCATTCTCACTTTTCTTAGTAAATTCTTCAGAGTTTGTCTATATTTCTGAGATGAGGTATTATGTACAATTATTTACATTAGTCGGAAATTTGTCCTCATCTTTGTCAATATATTTGTCACTAGCGTTTTAAAAATATTTTTTAATATTATTTTATAAAAATCCATTTTCTTCAGGTGGTTGACCATATATGGAAAGAAAAAGGAAATTTTCATTTTCCTGTGGGATCATGTTGAGATCATAGACAGGGAACACCATTGGAAAATTCGTAAACTTAAGGAATCAGCACATATGCTAGGCCACAAAAATCTCCTGAGCCGACCAAGCATAGAAATAAATACAATATGGGAACCAGTAATAAGGAGTGCCAGAGAAAAGCAATGATAACAAAGTTGCAATATGAACTCTGGTAAAGACATAAATGATAACAGCAAAAAATTGCAATATGAGCACTGGTAAAATGATGATGCTGAAAACATTAGGTTTATAATACCCAGATGTCCTCAATGTCAATGACATGGCACAGTGGATAAAGGCGTTGGTTAGATCCAGTGACAGACCCAAAAGAAGGTGAGTTCAATTCCTGGTTTCCTGGTGGAGAACTTTCAGAGGGAAAATTAGCAGGAGATAACTGATAACTGATATCCATCAAACATGGAATTAGAACAGTCTACCCCAGTGATCGAAATAAAGGGTTCAGTTCGAAATTCCAACCACCTGAAGAAGGCCGAAGCGTACAACGGCCGAAACGTTGTGACAAATATGGTGACAAAGATGAGGACAATAGTCCGACTAATGTAAATACTGTAGTAAATTCTTGTTTCTTGAAGCAAGTGACACCAAAATCTGTCAGAATAGTGAAAGATGCCTTCCAAAAGCTAAGCAAAATATTAAGAAACAGGAAAATTTAATTAGAAACAAAGAAAAGTGTGTTGACCTGCTATGTAATATCAGTCCTCTTATATAGTAGTAAATGTTGGATGGTGGACATGGCTGGGTGAGTTGGACGCTCCTGACAGCATGTCACAAATCTTCTTCAAGTTGATGGTTGGATGTGAAAGTATTGGTCCTCCTTGGATGGTCCTATGCTAGGAAGGCTGATTTGAAGCAATGGTTTCCCAGGTGTCAGGGTTGATGTTGGTCTGTGTCAGGATGTTTTCAACTGATCCTTAAAGCATTGTTTTGGGCCTCCGTGTAGTCTCTTGCTGCTGATGAGTTCTCCAAACAGGATAATAAAATAATCTTCTGAAACTTTGCTCACAACCCTTTATTAGTAAAATTTTTTTGTTCAACTGTCTCATCAAAAGTCATTTGCTTTTGGGGAAAAAGGAAATAAGGAGAAAAATTTAGGATAACATATTATAATATGAATATATGCCAACAACTAAATGCTGGACACTTTACTCACAGATGAAGAGGAGACTAGAGACAACAAAGCTGTCCTACAGAAAGAAATGATAAATAAGACATGGATTTGAACATATGGGAGCAAAAAGGAAGTTTCAAAAAAAAAACAAAAAGCTCTAAGAAAGGAAGGCTTGGAAAATTCAAAACTCACAAATATATAATGGATATAAATAAAAATAGATGAAATATATAAAAATAAATATTTTCTAAAATTTAACTATTGTCCTTATCTTTTTTTGCCAAATTTTATTATGAATATGTTTCAAATCATTATGTTATCAATATTTTCTTCACCTGAAGAAGGCAGGAAATGTAAAAATCTTTTGCCAAAACGTTGTAAAAATAAAATATTCAAAATAAAGACAATAATCCTTTAAATAATAAATAATAGTCTTCATTATATAATATAATATTATATATTTTTATAAGTGAGAAATCTGAGAAAAGAAACAGCATAGAACTTACTGTTACATCTTGCCATTTCAACTATAAAATGATGAGACCCTGCTGCTTAATCTAGTACTTTGCTTAAATTCATTAATTTTATGTGCCATGGAGGAGAGCTCATCAGAACACTTTATATAAACTCATTAAGAATATAGGTTGTTTCACAATTGTTGAAATAAAGCAGTGGCCTCTCAGATGGGGAGAGCTTGAGGAGTGTGGGGACCTTGATGAAGAGGATGGTGCTCCTCCTCACATTGCTAATATTACCATGGCATCGCGAAAAGTTTGGGGAGCATCTCATTAGTCGCAAAGATGAAGTGGAATGGGTATTTAACTCGCCTCCTGATCTGAACTCTCCAGATTTCTTCCTTCAGGGCAACTCTTGCACCACTGAATGCAGCCATCACTGAAAAGATTCAAGCGATCACCCAGGAGAAATGTGCATGCGTTATCAACATCTTTGCATTCAATGGTGCCTTCAACCGAATGATGGACATCTAGAGCATGTTCTCTAGGGGTCTGCTTGACATTTTTGGTTCATGTTTGATACTAAATAGCTGCAGATCCTAAAATGTTAAAATTTTTTACCTTTCAATAAATGTTTAATTTATTTTTACTCTATATATTTGTGATCCTTGATTTGTGTCATTTAATCCGATCAAATTGTTTCATAAATATATAACACCCTGTGTGTAATGTGTGTGTGTGTGTGTTTATATATATATATATATATATATATATATATATATATATATATAAAGATTGAAATTGAACCTGTAACAATGGTGATATATTTAAATTTTTTAACTTTATATTTTTGCTTGATTTTTTTATCTGGAACAGAATCATTTATTTCGAAGATTTCTGATGAATTTTATATATAAATTTTTTTTTTAAATATATTTTTTTTGGTGTATATATTTATTATATTTAGATTCTTTTTTTTTCATCATCTTAATAAACTAAATATCCCACATTGTAAATAAACAGAAATTATTTATCAAGAAACGATATGTTCTAAAAACCTTAACTTAAATTTACTGTAAAATGATTTTGTGATTAAAGTAGTTTCTAAACATTTGTGTCTTAGTAAATTGAAAATTTTTTTCTTAAATAATATTTTTAAATAAATTTGTAGCCTATAATATTTATTTTTATAATAGGATTTACATTGAAAATACATTTCAATTCCTTTGCAATTCTTTTACTAATCCATATTCAATATTTAAACAAAATGCTCATAAAATATTCCTAAACATGTTTATTGACATTCTTCAGTCACAAATAAAAGTGAATCAAAATATATTGTTCTACCCACCAAAAATCAAAAATTCACCAATTCACTACAACTGAGAATTCATCTAAATTAAACATATAATTTGTTACAGCTACTTCTAAAATAATAAGAGAATTACTTAACAAAACAAAATAATAAGCTAAAACTTGGAGGAATTTACTCCATCACCTATAATAATTGCTACTAGAAATACATTGGAGAAACCTCAAGAAATTCAAATGAAAGATGAACACAAAAGGGAGCTTTTACAAAATAATACATTAAATAGCTCACCATAATGAGACTGACCACAATTTTGATATAAAAAATGCTACTCTAATTAAAAAAAAATAATTTACTAAGATGAAAATGTTTAGAAAGTATTTTAATCGCTGGGTCATTTACACTAAATATATGTCCAGGTTCTTACATATCACCCTTCTAAGGAAATCTATTATCACAATGTGTGGGATATTTTATTTTAAAATCTATAAAAATATAGACAAAAAATAAAAATAAATGAAATTATATATATATATATCAATATACTTAAAAAAAAATTTCTATTTAAAATTCTTAGCATACCCTCTCCTTCATGCTCATTTTATTCATATATCAATTTAGACATACTTTATATCTATATGAAGTCCTAAAATTAAATAACTGTATCATATAAAATATATTTCCACTTTGTTTTATATAAAATATATATAAAAAATGTGGCAACAAAATTGTCCAATTGTTAGATTAAGCTTTGAACCATTGTATCTTAGAAATGATTAAAGATATCTTACTGGAATTCTTCGAGGTTTTTATAACACTTCTGGACTCTACTTTGACCACTTATAATGTATAATTATTCTCCAAGCTTAACAGAAGAATCGTGATGAAATCGATCATAAACAAAAATGATGTGTTCATCATTAATTAATCATAGCTTAATAATCAAGTTCATGAAATATTGAAATAAATATTCAAATATATATATATATATATATATATATATATATATATATCATTTTTTTCAACTTATTCAAGATGATCTTTGCCTCTCTAACCTTCTAACTTTCTGTCCTGGGGTAACAAGGTGCCTCACGTTACATGTAAGATTTCATTTTCAAGTCTTTTTTTCACTGCTCATTGGACTATCATTGGTGAAACTCTTCTCTCCCATGCCAAATGTCTTATGAATTGAATTGGATCTTTTCAAATTGATCTCTTTAGCTCTAAGTTGAAATGATGATCCCTCTTCCTGTTGTGACTTCCTGATCCAGTTTTCTTCTCTAGTGTTCCATGTTTTTTAAACCTATTCTCTTGATGTTTCTTGAATGGACTTTGAATATGGAAGCCAGAGAATGACTGTTGGTACCATTACTGAAGGCTTGAATGATCTTTTTCCTCTCACCATTTCTCATTTGAGAAGACAGTGGGGCTGACACAAAATGATTTTAACCCGTTCTCTTTCTAGCTGAAGAACTTAAAGGGTTTTTCAGTGATTCTCATGACAAATGGTATCAATATGTCTAAACGTCTTAACTGAAAACCTGGAAAATAGAAATTCAATTAGTTTAGTGTTTTTTTTTTTTTTTTTTTTTTTTTTAGATATTAAACATTTTGTGGGATGGAAAATTATGCTGTAACATGACTGAGACAAATTTGTTGTTACACCTGCTATACTACTAATAAAAGCACCATAAACTTCAGGCTTGGATAAAATCATTTGCTGTCGACTTATTTTTTTTATGCCCTGATCACATCCATCTTCCATTGAGTTGCGCAACAACAAAACACAACATTCTGAGACATTGATTGTAGTGCCAAAAATTAACCAGAATAGTTAATAACATGTTGACCTGTAAGCGGTTAATTATGAAATCTGACTCCGAACAGTCTAACTGAGGTAATAAAAATTTTTATGTGTTAATTTATGGCTTCAATGGAATTCTTAACATTGTTTTCTCACTAAAAGTCTCAATGTGAATAAACCAGTTGCAGATGAAAATGTGTACTCAGAACTTTAGTGAATATCTATGCGAATTTCTTTTATTGGTTTTTCTAAAAATTTAACATGTTGGAGCCCACATTAGATGAAAATGTATCAGAAAATGAAGCACATGGTTGGTGTCATAGTGGCTGTCAATGGGTTAAAATTTAAAAATCATTATTTTTAGAAGCTTGTAGAAAAACCACTAATTTTTCTGATTTTAATTAACTTTAAGTAGTTGGTCGCATTGGAGAAAAAACACATATAAACACTCTATTGCCTTTATTTTAAAATTTTAAATTCATCAGTTGTCATCCTGGGTAACATGTTAAACTATGTCCAGCAGCAAGGTCTCTGATCAGGAGGTTTTTGAGGATATGGGAACCACCTCTTAATTGATGGTGTTCCAAGGTCCACCCCAGACCCGGGGTGGTAGCACCTGTTAAAGGTCCCAGCTATGGGCAAATAGTTAACTATTACCAGCAATACTTTTATGAAAAAAAATTATTACCAGCAATACTTTTTTGAAAAAAATTATTACCAGCAATACTTTTTGAAAAATTATTATTTACAATACTTTTGTTTAAAAAAAAATTTTTTTTAAAAATGAAAAATTTAAATACAAAAACAATATTTTTTGAAAAAATTATTACCAGCAATACAATTTTGAAAAAATATATTATCTGAAACAGATTTTTGACAAAACAAAATAAAAAGGAATTTTGTTGTCGGCATTAAATTTTTTTCCTGAGGTTGATATGATCGTAAAACAAAATAAACCAAACCAATCTAAACCAAAGAATACATATTCTATTCATATGAATCTATCCTAAAAATGTTGTCGGCATTAAATAACTCATTGAGGTTGATATGCCATTAAACAAAATAAACCAAACCAATCATCTGTTGTAGCTATGGAATCTTGTTGCAAAACAAATTTATAACCAAAAATTGGTAAAAATGCAAAATGGCATTAAACGTTTGTTATATGCACTTCAAGACATTGCTAATCTACATATATTAATGAATTTTGTTGAAATGTTAAACATTACTTTTTTATATAAAGGGCCTTGAGAATTTGTTTTTTTTTTTTTTTTAAAAATCACCATCACAACAAAATGCAGAATTTATCACAGTTTCATTAAGCTTATCTTTGTGATTTACCACTGAGGATGATCTTGGAGGGGGGGGATGATCAAAAGTACTTGAGTAGGAAAAAACTACAGCATTTTCCTTGATGAATTAATTTTAAAATCAAGAAAGGAAAGTATTTTAAAATCAAGAAAGGATTAGTATAAAAATAGACATAATATGTCTATCTTATTCAATGAAACATATGCGATGGGTAAATTGTCGCCAATATATATTTTTAATTTTGCACATTTTGTTGACTGTACAGTATGGTAGGGTCAGTTGGGCACTCTGTGAGAAAAAGAACACCATGACACAATTTACACTGTCAGAAATGACAGAGGTGAAACTTTTCCATGACAGGCTGTTTCATATCTTTTAATATTTCAATTGTCAAAATTAACGATTGTGACTAGCATGAAACAGCCTGTTGCCTCTGAGTGTTGACTTCAATACTCACTTATATATATCCTTTCATGCTAACATGGGTCTTCCCCAGGGCTCACTATTCTTAATCTTCATTAACAACTTTCCTGATAACATCAGCTCTCAACTTGGCATCTACACTAATAAAGCAGCCATCCAGTTCTGATTAGTCAGACAAGGTCAAAATGGCAGTCAATGTACAAAACAATAACTGGGAGAAAAGATGGTTTGTCAGTAACGCCTTCGAAACTAAACTACTTTCCATTAATCATCTCTGTTTTCCATCAGCATGGCTGATGCTATTCTCCAACAAAGTGACTCATTGTGCCTTCTTGGGCTAATGTTTTCAACTGACATGAGGCAGAAAGTCTATACTGAATCCATCGCTAGATCAGCTGCCAAGAAAGTCAGTTCACTGTGTTGAGTGAGACAATTTTTCTCTCTGGAATCTATCTTGTGTGTCTATAAGTCTCCCATTTGTCCATGCTTAGAATATTGCTGACATATATGGCCTGGTGTTCCAGCTATTTTCCTGGATTGTCTTGATAAGATCCAAAGAAGAATCAGCAATATTATTAGGCCTGATCTGGCAGCTCTGCATCAGTCACTTGCCCACCACCATAAGGTTGCCTTCCTTTGCCTTTTCTATAAATACATTCATGGTAATTGTTCAGATTAGCTCTTTGCTTTGGTAGCTAGACTTTTTTAATTTAAGCGCAGCACTAGACTGTCATTGAGATCTCATCAATTTACTGTTGGGATGGCTAGATGTAGCCATAACTTCTATGCTAACAATTTCTTTTCTCACACTTGTCAATTTTTTCCATGCTTTCCAATTTCCAGCCAATCTTCAAATATTTAAATGCAATGTCAATCACTATCTAATGTCCTCCTGATTACTCTTTTCCATTTTCATCATCATTAATATTTCTGTTCCTAATTCTTCCACACCCAGTAACCCCCAATATATTTTTAGTGGCTTTACTGCCTTGCTTGTGGAATTCCCTTCCGTCTCCATGCTTTCCAGCCATCTTTAATCTTCAAATATTTAAATGCAATGTCAATCACAATCTACTGTCCTCCTGATTACTCTTCCCACTCATTATTAACATTTCTCTTCCTAATTCTTCTACATCCAGTAACCCCCTTGTGTCTTAGTGGCTTTACTGCCTTGCTTGTAGAACTAACTTCTGGCTTCAACTTTGATCTTCAAATATTTAAATGCAATGTCAATTGCTATCGACTGTCCTCCTGATTACTCTTTCCTCTTCCCGCTCATTATTAATATTTCTGTTCCTAATTCTTCCACATCCTTTAACTCCTTGCATGCTAGTTGCTGTATTACCTTGCATGGGGTGATACCTATTTAAAAAAATATATAGTGTCATCCACAGACAAACTGTTTTGCTGTTTTACAGCTCTTCAGTGTGCCTAGACATTTGATTGCTTTAAGCCGGGATTGAAACCTGACTGATTTGACATCAGTCAGATATCCTGCCCCTAGGCCATCGTCGCATGGCAAAGAAGAAGGGAAATTATAACATTTTTTCTATACAATATATATATATATAAACACATTTGTTTATCCTGTAAGAAAATAGTAGCTTCTGTCCTAGTGAGATTGGATAGACCTCTCCTCGGAGCAGGCTGGTGCTTTGTTATAAAATCATATATAGAAATTCATTAGAACTCATTTCACTATAGATATATATTAGTAATTATTTTAAAGTTAGCTTTTTTATGTAACCTAATATGGCACTTATCTAATTCCAGTCAGGTTCATGATATTCACTTATCTGCAAATACCCTTGGAAAAAGTATGAATACATTTCTTCTTACCCCCCAAGCTATGGGTTGAATAGCAGAACAGACTGAGTCCTATAGACTTGGTTGACAGTCTACTGCAAAAAGAAGCAGCAACTTACTCTGGGAAAATCTTATACCTAGTCAGTCATGGGCTAAGAGAGTCATGTTCGTCCAAGTGTGTATCACATATGGTAAACTGACTGACATAAAATGACCCTACACCTTTATTTTATTAAGATGTTAAGATTGTTTAGCAGTATGTGTTTTTCAATAGTATCTGTGGACCTTGAGGATTAGAAAATATGCTGTTACCTTTTCATAGGTGCTATATAACAGAAGATACAGTGCCTTAAGCTTACTATTATTGAATCATTGTGGTAGGAACTGAAGAAACAAGTGCTCCAACGAAAAGCATGCAATCTCCAAAAGCTTTGGAAATACTGCCAATTTGGCATGATCAACAGAGAAACAAACCCTTGGTCTTGATGACGTGTAACCATCCATGACTTCCAAATGGTTTTATTGGCACAATTTTAAATGTTCCTATTTAAGTTTACAAAAATAAAAAAATAATCTGTACCCCAATTGGTCAGTTAAATTTAAAAAAAAAATTCAATTTGACTGTTTTTATTCAATTTGAAGGTCTATTTATGGTGTTTGTGAGCCACTTTCTGTGAGTTTTTCTTAAATATCTTTGTTGTTTTTTTTCAGCTGCAGTTGTTGTTGAGTGACTATCTGGACATGCAGAATTCCTTGTCATCTCGTCAAAGAGCCCCCAGCAACTTTGATGAACCTAACACGGACATTGGAATGTATTTTGCCAAGAGAAGGCCAACAAAACCCAAAAAGGTAACATTCAACTCCTATGGAATGTAGTAAAAATACTAGACACAATAGAACACCAGAAATTATATTTCTGAGATGAAGTATTGTAATTATTTACTTAGCATATGGACCGATTCCTTCAGATGTCTATTCTATTTACATTGTTCGGACTGTTGTCCTCAGCTTTATTGTCATACTTACGATGTTTCAGCTGTTGTATGCTCTGGCCTTCTTCAGGTGATTGGACTGTTGAACTGAACCCTTTATTTTGTCTGCCGGAAGAGGCATGACACATGGAACTAGAACAATCTAGCCAAGTGGACGAAATAAAGGGTTCAGTTTGAAATTCCAATCACCTGAAGAAGGTTGGAGCATACAACAGCCGAAACATTGTGAATATGACAATAGAGATGAGGGCAACAGTCCGAACAATGTAAATAGAAAACCAGACATCTGAAGGAATTGGTCCATATGCTAAGTTATGACAACCTCCTCAAGGCTTACAGCTACATCACATTGAAACATTGGTTCATGTATGATCAACAAAATGAAGCAATATTGAGCTTGGTCAGTACCTAGATGGGTGACTGTTTGGGAATACCAGGTGTTGTAAGCTTGGATGTGCATGTGGTGTAATAGATAATGGCTTGAAATTATTAATTGGAGATTTGATTTCTAATTCAAGTTAGATTCATTATATTCACATATGTGCAAAAAAAAAATTCTTACAATGTAAAAATATTTTCTGGCTTTAAATAACCCACAATTGGTTGATAAGCTGTAGATAATAAATCAACAATCAAAAACTTCCTCAGTAGGCCTAGCATAGAAATAAATGCCATGTGAGAGCAATTAATAGTTAGTTATGCCTCTTGATTCCTTAGGGAACATAGGCCCGCAACAACTCCTTTCCAACGGATGTGGTTCCGGCCGATCCTCTTTGGCTTGGTCCATGGCATGTGGACTGCCTTCACCTTTGTGTCAACACTTCTGTGCCAAGTCTGTTTTGGTCAGCCCACATTTTGCTTCCCTTGTGGATTCTATTCAAGGGCCTACTTGAGACATTAGAAGCAGAGTGTGTGGCAGATCCATTCCCATTTCTGTTTCTTAATGTCAATCTTGATTGGGGCTTGTCTGGTCCTGTCCCACAGTTAGTCATTGGAGATGACTTTCCTTGTGGATTCCAGTCAAGTGCCTGCCTGGTGGCACTAGAAGCAGGCTTGCGGAGTGTGTGGACAATCCATCCCAATTTCCGTTTTTTGATGTCAATCTTGATTGGGGCTTGTCTGGTCCTGTCCCATAGTTGGTCGTTGGAGACGACTTCTGGCTGCCAGATATTGAGGATGTTCCTGAGACATCAGTCGGTAAATGTCTGAAGTTTGTGGGTGTTGGTTACCTGCCAGGTTTCTCATCCACAAAGTAGGACCGACTTGACATTGGTGTTGAAGATCTGGATCTTGTAATGTGAGAGGGCTGTTGATCTCCAGATTGGCCACAGTATGTTGAAAGCATGTCGAGAGAGAGAGAACAGCAAAGCTTAAACGGAAGAAAAAAGAAGCAGTGACAAAGGTGGTCAAGTGTCACAGCAGCATCATGCAGGCCGGCAGGCAACAAAAACATTAGGTTTAAGGCTTCAAATTCTAGGTTTACGATTGTGGACTAAAGTGTTGATTGGCTGTATCATAATTGTGAGTTCATTCCCAGGCCCAGATAGTACAGATTCAAAGGAAACTGAGTAAGCAGTAGCTAAGCAGAACAAGACTGGATATCCCTAGACATGGACAGCACAAGAACAATCTATCCCCATAGATTAAATAAAGCGTTCAGTTGGAAATTCCCTAAAGAAGCTTCAAGGACAAAGATGAAGATATTAGTCTGAATGTCAGTAACATAAATTACTAGACCATATATAAATCTGCTGGGGTTTCTTTTAAAAGCAGTTCAATTTTATTATTAATTACATATTTTAATTTGTTTTAAAGATGGTAAAAGAAGGTTTATTGTTCCATTGAGCTTCATAGTTAACACATTGCATGAAAATTTAGAGTAATAGCTTAAAACAGGTGTAATCTTTTCAAATACAGCTAATTGACTCATGAGGCAAATTCATATAAAATTTATTGTTTGAAATTTATTTTAATCATTTAATAATTCTTAAAAATAATACCTGGAAATTTTTTTTTAACTTAGGCCACATATAAACCAGTCAGGTTACTTTTAAAAGCAGTTTGTTACAAAATAATGAGGTAAAAATATTATCAATTACACAATTTGTATTTGCAATATGAGTTACTGTAATAATTGTTATTACTCACATTATACAATATTAGATCAAACACAATAATAAATTAATAAGTGGAAAGGTTTTCAGAAATTTACATTATTTTCTTAATGAAATTCAGCAGGAAATTCAATGATAGACATTAATTTATCAAACAACAGACTTTCAGAACAAACAAACAAATTAATATCAGAATGACAGAGGCCTGTCATTGTTTCAGGACTATAACCTGGCTTTAATTTGAAACATCACTTTCATGCAAACATTGAGCTGCAGGAAAAAGTTTATTTTGCCAAACCCTGTTAAATGCCTTCAAGATATCCAATGCAATAACAGCTTCATTCTTACTGAAAGCATAAAAGACTCTCAGTAATAATTGTTAACATATCAGCATTTGTTCCAGAAAATCAAAAGCCATATTGCTTATCTGAAAGAAGACCCTGCAATGTGAGATGCTTAACCAATTCAGAGTTAATTATAGCCTCTAGTACATTGCCAAAAAGAGGTAGAAGGCTAATAGGCCAATAGAAGGATCAGATGGTTTGCCTGAGTTCTCAAAGACTGGAACTACAGAAGAGGATTTCCAACAAGCAGGAATGCAAGCAGCAAGGCACTTGTTAAGTTTCGAGAGAACATGAGTCAGTTCAGGAACACATTTCTTCAGGACTGTTGCAGAGATATCAAGATCCTATGCTTTGTGGGGGATCCAGTTTAGAAATGATAGCAGAAATCATAGACAGAGCTATATGCCTATCACTCAATAGAAACTCAGTTTTAAGTGGAAAGTCAAGCAAAGATACTCCAGATATGTCAAGTGTCAGATTTGAAGAGAATTTACAAGTAGAATATTCTGCATTTTTATGAGTAAAGAGAAGAGGAATAGAAGCTGCTAACATTCATGAGAATCAAACTTGTTAGAATAAGGCACCATATAACCTCTATTCACAAAGAGGTGTTGTGTTCAGAACTGTGATGCTGGTATAGCCGGAAAAAACTGATTCTTGTGGGTTAAAGATGCTGAACAGGCTGGTGTAAACCAAGGAGGAGAATGTGGTTTCACCTGGTATTTCTGAGAAAGTTCAAAAGCATTGTGGCACAATTCTCAATAAGAAGGTTAAGAATATCAATCCAAAGCACATCTCAAAGAAAGTTATGAAATGAATCCCAATTAATATGCACTTACATCCATAAATATAGCATATCTTAAAACTATATTTGTCTCATATATATTTTTGTAATGTCAATGAACACTCAATGCCACTTTTGTGATGTCAATGAATACTCATGGTCACTTTTGTAATGCTCATTGTAGTAGAAACTTTGTAATTGCAGAGACAACTATAGTAATGCCATAGAACAATACTGATGTCAGATGCCTTCGAATATCACTCACACTTGATCAATAATACTCGCTCGGAAAGTAACCACAGAATAGTAATCCGTGTAGTTAGTGATCCGTATAGTAATAGATGATAGAATAGAAATGGTGATCTATTCAACGCCATGCTAATTCACATATATACATTTCCTTTTAGATCACATGATCTACTTATTCAAAATGGGATTGCCCGTGTTTGCACTTTGGTGATCTGTGTTCAAACTCCAGTGTTGGCAGTGACACTTTATTTCTATATAACATATATATACACATATATGTGTGCATACAAAAATTTCAGATAGAGTATATATGTAAAAAGCCTATGAATAGTTTTCCTTTTGTTTTTACACACACACACACAAACACACACACATTATTTTCCATCTATTTGTGTATCAGAATATTCATATTCATGAAACCCGTCCTGGGTAAGACAATAAACTACGTCCAACAGCAAGGCCTTTGAGGAGTGTGGACCACCTCTTAATTACTGGTGTTTCCAGGTCCATCCTGGCCCAGTTTGGTAGCACCTGTTAGGGTCCCAGCTATGGGCTAATAGTTAACACCCAAACTTGTGTAAAAATGGGTTTTAATACCAGAGATACTTTGTAATAAAAAAAATTATTACCAGCAATAATTTTTGAAGGAAAAATTATTTTTAGCAATACAGTGTAACCCGGATATAAGAGACCCGGATATAAGGTAGATTTTCTCAGGTCCCAAATTAGAGCCTGTGTTAATGTATATAAAATAGACCAAACCCGGATATAAGAGACTTCTTCTCCGGTCCCTACAACTCTTATATATCTGGGTTACACTGTACTTAAAAAAAAAAAAAAAAAAAAAAAATAACAGCAATACAGCTATACATTCTTTGAAAAAAATATGACCAGCTTTCGATTTCTTCAAGGAAAAATATTCAAAACATATTACCAGCTGATATGATGTAAAATAAACCAAACCAAATCATATTCGTGAAACAGACTCTCACCTGTCAGTATTGACCTCAGTTTCCACTTAAGTTGTGGCTCTACTGGTTGAGCTCAATTTGATTGAATCAACATTCAAGTATATCTAATTCAAACCAACAAAAGTCTTTCATAGTGCATTGTTTTCATTCTTGACTTCAGCTGGATCCAAAATTAATTCTTTTAACTCTGTGCCTCAAAATATTGACCAAAATCCATTTTGTTGATATTGTTCATAATGAAGAAAGAAAAAAAAAAAAAAAAAAAAAAAAAGAATGAAATAAAATTAACATGTCTGTGTAGATCTGAGCTCTGTCATGCTGGAGACATACTTAATAGGCAATAGAAAAGTGAACATTGAAATCAACACTCAAAAGGCAACAGGCTGTTTCAAGCTGGATGCAACTTTCAGCATGAAACAGCCTGTCGCCTCTGAGTGTTGACTTTAATGTTCAATTTTCATATATATATATATATATATATATATATATATATATTATTTAACGTTTTATTTAGTTTTTCCAGTGTTCTTTATTTATATATATATGTAAAGGAAATATGAAGAAATATAGTCTTAAGGTGTTGCTATATTTATTTTAAATAACGTCTAGGCATGAAATTGCATCTATCATTTATCGTCAGGCCAATATAAATATAAATATAAATTTTATATAAAATAAATAACATTTTAAAAACTCATTAAAATGTTAATTAAATCTTCCCTGTTATATTGAATGAAAAATATTTAAAATAAAGGTTGGTACCCAAATATATATATATATATATATATATATATATACATACACACACACAAATGTATATGTATGTATATGTGCACACACAGTTAAACAGTGAGGTGTTGAAGTGTTCTTGGCCCAACCCACTTCCCAATATCTAACCAGATGACTAAATGTCAGAGTCTTGACGGGAATTCCTTTGAGGTTAGGGTAAGAATTCCTCAGTACCTACTCACACATCTTGTGTACATATGAGCATATATAAACATATATACGCATGCACATGAACATGAGGAGGTGCTGAAAAGTTCTCTGGCTCACTAGCCAAAAACTGATCAAATGACTGACTTTGTAGATCACTTTGTTGGTCTAAGAATGTATAGTACCCCTTTTTAGATTGGAATTTCCAGGTTATGGGGGTGGTGGTGGTGGTAATAATTCCTTGAGGTATTTAATGTTGCTTAAATAGAATCATCTGATTGGATGACCTTTTTTTTCTGTTACTATTTTCGGAAGAAAGTTTTTTTTTTTTATTTTTTTATTTTTCCTTTGACATTTTTATGGCTTTTCACACCTGGCAAATTTGTAAAATGGATCAGTTGAAATATGGCAGCAACATCAAAAACTCAAAGAAGTAATTTGTCTAAACAAAATTCTACTTCTATATGCCACATCCCTTCAGGACATAAGAGATCATGGCTCTCCATAACTTCCTGTTAGCTTTTAGTTTGTCTTTTTGCTATCTTTCCTATTCCCTGTTCTGCCAACCATTTAGTCAAGCTCAATCTTCTATGTGCCATGTCCTTTCACAACATTGGCAGTCATGGCTCTCCACAGTTTCCTATCCTTTGTAGCTCTTAGTAATGTTTGTCTTTTTGCTATCTCTCCTAATCCTTGTTCTGCCAACCATTTACACAATCTTGTTGTTCTACATGCTGTGTCCCTTCAGGACATTGGTGTTTATGGCTCTCCACAACTTCCTGTCCTTTGTTGCTCTTAATAAGGTTTATCTTTCTGCTATCTCTCATAGTGCCTGTTCTTCTAACTATTTTTTGTTTTAATCTTGTCTGTTCTATGTGCCAAAAATCCAGAATGTTGGTAGTCAATAAAATCCACAACTTCCTGTCTTTTGTTGCTCTTAGTAAGATTTGTCTTTTTGCTATCTCTCCTAGCCCCTGTTCTGTCAAATATTTACACAAAAATTTGTTTAGGTAGGTTATTCACTGATTTCCTCTTTCCTTCAATATGTCATCTGAGTGTCAAATTTTCTAAGTTTTCTTTCCTCATTATGTTCCCTAGAAATTTCAGCTGTTGCTGACTCTAAGTATCTGTTTTGTTTCTATTTTCCTTAAACTTTCCTCATTGCTCACATGTTTAGTCCATGATATTATTCTCAGCATCCTTCTGTAGAAACATATTTCTGTTGCCTCAAATCTCTTTTTCATCTGTGAGGAGATTGTCCAACATTCACTGCCATATAAGAGGACTGATATTACGTAACAGTTCAGTACTCTTTTCTTTGTTTCTATTGTTTCAAGTCTCTTCTTCATCTGTGAGGAGATTGTCCAGCATTCACTGCCATATAGGAGGACTGATATTAATAATTTGGTACATTTTTTTCTTTCTTATAGTTTTTTTAAAAAAAAAACTCTTGTTTGTACTCAAAATCTTTTAAGAAATTTTGCTGATGTTAGCATTTATGATTCTGCAGGTGAGTTTATTCCCAATTAAAATGTCTGTCTTGCAGAGTTTGAATTTCTGAGTTGTCAATGTTAATTTCCTCTAGCATAGATTCCTCTATCCAGGTTGTCAGCCCTGAGGTTTTCAAAATACTGAGCTTACATCATCAGCTCTTGCTACCAGCTCACCTCAAAGTTGATCCTGATTGGCTAATACTGCTGCAATGTAGATTATCTACTAGTGCCACTATTCTCTATCTTTGTCTTCTCCAACCATGCAATTCGTCAAGGGGAGATAACTCAATTATCTCAACAGTCAAATCCTGCTATGACAACAATTAATAACTTCACTGAAAACAAGAATGTAGTTGAGGGACCTTAAAAAAGAATGAAGTGGAAAGGGATGCAATATTTAAGAATGAGGCAAAGGTTAATTATAATGTAGGAAACTTTATTATAATAATTTGGCCAACTTGGTTCTTTATGACTGGAAAAAAATGGGATGTCAAAAAGATGGTCTTTCCCTTGACACTGCTATTATTTTAACTACCTTCAATCCTCAACAATGTTTTTTTTTTTAAGGTTATGATTAGAAAGAAATAAAATCTAAAAAATGATGAATGTGTATTAATCCAGCCAAAAATTAATCTGCAAAATTTAAATGCAATGTCAATCACTTTTCTACAATCCTCCTGATTAATCTCTCCTTTTTGCTTATCATTATTTTTTTCTTTTTCCTAATTCTTCAACACTTTTGTGATTTTTTAATGTGTTTATTTTGTAGCATTACTGCCTTTATATTGGGGTGATGCCAAACCAAAATTAAAAAAAAAAAAAAACGCATTTTTTTTTTTTTTTTTAGAGAATTTACAAAAAAAAAAAATATTAAACACTTTTTATTAGATTGTTTATTTACAAGAATTTATTTTATATTTACAACATTCTACAAACTAATGCAATTTAAATTAATGCAATATTTATCATTTACTAATTTATAAAGAAATAAATATGAAAACAATTTTTTAATTCATAAATTTATAAACATTTACTAAATTATTAAAGTATGTGAAACAACTAAAAGAAAATCCTTATTATTTACCATTTTATAAAGTTAGCAATTAGTCGATGTTTTACCATTCATTCAAATAAGTAATAAATAGTGTAAATAAACAATCTAATAAATAGTGTTTAGTATTTTTGTTGTCAACTCTCAAGAACAAATTATAAATTCACTTTCATATGTTTAGGTTTTATTAAAATTGTAATCATCCCCTTTTAATAGAATAAACATTGCCAAGGAGTGAAGGTAGTTAAAATAATAGCAGTGTCAAGGGAAAAGCCGTCCTTTTGACTTTTTTTTTTTTTTTTTTATTATGGGTCCAAATTCCAAATTTGCAAATATTTTTTTTTTTCTTTTTTTTAAATTAATTTTTCCGAAATGAAATTTTAATACAAGTTTTGAGCAAAAAACAGCTATTTGAGGATCATTTATCATTTAATTTTTTAAAAATTTAGAAAGAAATAGAAAAATCTTTTTGTATTCATATTAGACCATGGTTCTCAAACATTTTTTCTCTGATTTTTTTTTTGTTTTTAAAATTTATCATTTCATAAATTTTATGTGAAAAAAAATAAATTAAAAATAAAAAATGATGACTAATAGTATGTTAAATGTAATATATAACACAAATAACTTAAATGAAAATGTTTATAAAATTTAATATCAAATTATAATTTATTTTTTTCATAATTATTATTTATGCTCAAAATTTAAGATAAACTCTCATCTCAAAAACATCAAGAACCCTTTTCCTTTTTTTTTTTTTTATTTTTAGAATTGAAAATCCAGAACTGAAAAAAAAGAACAAAAAAAAAAAAATAAAATTTATCCTCAAAAAAAAAGTCCTGAGAAAGGATTTTTAGGGATAAACAATTTAAACAAAGTCGGAACATTATCATTGATAATTCTCTCCTCCAATTTGCAGACCCTAGTTACTATATTCTTAATACTTGATATAATGCAAAAATATCAAAATGATAAAATAAATCAATAATTATTTATAACTATTTATACTGGGACTCATGCCAAATGCAATTACAAGTAATCCATAATAATATTTTAAATTTTGAAATCATATTTATTTTTGGCATATGATGATTTTTTGAAACTGTTTCTAAATCTTTGATTGTCTTTCAATGATTCTGCCTTTTTGCTATTCTCTTCTTTATTTAATCTTTTTGAAATCCACTGCCTTAGAATTAACAAAACTTTTACATACCATTTAAATTTGACAAAGTAAGTTTCAACAATAATTTTGTAACAGACCTTCACAAAAAATTAAGTTTAAATTATTAGTATGCAGGTTTCACTTGATTCATATTTTTCCAAATATAATGACTCACACTCATATCTAAGTACACCTGTCTGCTATGGCAGCTAGCCAATCCCTGTTGCAGACGCCTGCTCAGGCACATTTGTGTTTTCTCAAATGAATATATAATTACCCACTAGAGGTTTATACTTTTTAAATCAAGCAAACTTATAGTTTCTGGGCGAAAGTGTATCATGGCATGATCAGTAGTTTGAACAAGACCAGTACGTTAAAGTCCTCGTTCATGATGACTTGTGACTTCTTGCTAGCACAACCTTCAATGAAAAAAGTGTCTACTCACTTTATTTAGCAAATGGTGTATTATAAATTTTTCAATTTTTTAAATGTGCTGTATCCTGGGTTTGCCTCCCCAGGCAGATAACATCAAAAATTCAAAAAACGACCCTGGTAAAATTCGAACCTGGATCTGATGGTCAGAAAGTGAGTATTCTAACCACTTTGCCATGCTTAATTTTTATATAGATGTTGGTTACAATTTCCTTGTTTATTGACAAATCGTACAGACACATGCTAGGATTTCTTTGTAACCAATAAAAATGGACATTATCCCCACAATTGTTCTTTCTTGTCTTGAAGTCAAAATGCCATGACCACTTGACTGTATCCTATGTCAGTCCTAGAGAATAAAAACATTTAATTTAAAAAAAAATTATTTAATAATTTCACCCAAGGAAGGCAATAAAGTCACTAGGATGCATGGGGTTTCTGAGTCTTAGAGAATATGAGAAAAACTACTATCAAGGAGAGAAGACAATAAAAGAACAAGAATTAAGAAGACAGAAGATAACGATTGACATTGCATTTCAATTTTTGAAGATCAAAAACAATAAAGCCACTATGACATTTTGCAAAAAATTTTACTGAGTGTTAGAGAATATGAAAAAAATATACTATCAAGGAGAAAGACAATAAAAGAACAAGAAGACAAAAGATAAAAAATTGATATTGCATTTAAATATTTGAAGATCAAAAGATTTAAAAAAAAAACTAGGATAAAAGATGTTAAAAATGATAAAAATATAGTTTTAAGGTATGCTAATGTTTAAATTATTTATAGTATTCAATGGCTAATCTCATATATAAATATAAAATTGGACACAAAAAATTTCAAATGGGTGAAAGTCTGTTTATATATATTTATATATATATATATATATATATATATATATATCTTTATTATTATAAAACGCAGATTGTGTTGTGTGTGTGTCTGTCTAACGTTTATATGTTGGATCGAATTTCCTACATTTTTTTTTTAATTTCAACAAAACTTCACAGGACTACATAAAATTACCTTTTGGTGGTTCTAACGGGAATCGAAAATGGGAAAAACACAGTTGTTTTTTAATAAAATCAATTTGAAAACACGATTAAGACACATCGTGAGAATGAAAGGGGACAACTCACCCACGAAAATGTAAACAAAAGAGCATAGCATGATGAAAAAAAACGCCGAACTTGACGAAAAAAAAATTTTATCGTCTAATGTTCATATTATTATTAAAGAGGAAAGATCAAAGTATTTTTGGGGTATTTTTTTTTACATTTTTTAATCGTTCCTAGCACGTCTGAAATTTTCGTTAAAAATATTGTTTTTTTGTCAAAAAAAAAGACAGATAATCAATCATTTTCAATCATTTTTTTCGATTTGATAAAAAAAATTAAAATCTTACTTTGATATTCTTTTAAAAATCAATTATCATTTTTTTTTCAAAACTGATTTTAATAAAAACAGAAATTATACTGTTTATTTAAAATATTTTGAACCAAGCTTAACTTAGCTTCTGCGCCGAAAAAATGTAATTTGAAAATAAAACAAAGCAGGTCATAACCTTTCGCGTCGCTTGACGATTGACGAAAGGCACATTCATGACGTTTAGATAACTTACGGAGGATAATTCTTTCTACGGATGGAAGGAAGTGAAATTATTTAAGTGAACAAATTATTTACCTTGTTACTTTTAAGGAAAACTTCAGCGCTCTAATTTTTTTTTTTTTTTTTTTTTTTTTTTTTTTTGTACTTAGCTTTCATTTTTACGTTTACGATGCTTTATGGAAAATATAAAGAAATTAAAAAAAAAAAAGACTGTTAATAGTGAGATTAAATTTCATAAGAAAAAAAGGTATCTAATTAATTTAGGTACCTTTCTTATGAAAATTTTTATCAGAAGTGTACATAAAATACTATAATTTTATGTACATTTATTACATTTTACTGTGTTATTTGTATTTCCATTCATTTTATTATTAATTTTGATATTTCATTTATGGAAAAATGTCATAACTGAGATTAATATAAAAATAAGATCATATAAATTAAAGTTTAGCAGTAGTTAAATTTCATAAGATGATACTGTTACTTGTAGGTACCCTTCTCAGTTGAAATTGAAAACTCAAATTAACTTCTCCATACGTGTTTCGCAAAAAGTAAAGGGCTTAACAGCGGAGAACAATGCTGAACTCAAATAATGCAACTAAATTGTATTCTGGTTGGTCTTCCGTACTTGATAATTACTGTCCGACTATAAACACAAAAATTACATTTCTTAATTACCATGGCTAATCTGATTGGTCCAAATTATACAATTTTCAAAGCGCTAGACAATGACAATCTCACACGGACATTTTGAAAGGTTGATGTTGCTTTTAACTAATGTTAAAATATTTTTTAAAATTCAATTTAAACATTTTTTAAAAAATCTTTTTTTAAATTAAAGAAATAAGAAATAATTGTATTAAAAAAATCAATTTTTTATTGAAAAAATTTTTTGCTTTCAGAAAATATTGTCCATATTCATAAAAACAAATTAAAACAAATAAAAGCATTTGAAACTAAATAATATATTTGTTTTATTGAGTTTTGTATGTTACAATTCACAGCTGATTTTCAGGTACGTTGGCCAAAAAAAAAAAAAAAAAAAAAAAACATGATTTGCATTCTTCAAAGCCTTGTGCTTTTAACTATTGTAATCACTAAAACCGATGGTCTCGAATTTCTAGAGTTTTTCATAAAATTAGTTATGGGGGTGTTAATAAATATAAAAAAAAATATTTCTGCCATGACTTTAATAAAAAAAAAATTATATTTAAATAATTTCGATCATCTGTGAATAGTTTCTGAAAGTTTCATTAACATCTGACAATTATTTTTTTTTTTTGCATTTTCCAAATTAATGTGTGTAAATACAAAAAAAAACGCTAAAAATTATCTATGTTATTTACTACCCCTTGTTGCGACAAAAAGAAACAAGGTTTTTAAATCAAAATTTAGAATATTCTAAAAGATGGAAAAATTTTTTAAAAATAATTAAAAAAAAATTAGTCTATCCTCTTCATAAAAAAATAAGCATTTTGACGATAAAATTTTGTTTTCATAAACTTTGGCGTCTTTTTTTTCATCAGACTATGCTCTATGTTTTAGCGATTCCGTGGAGTGACTTAGGTTAAAAAAACCCAGGTTGTTTGTGTGTGTGTGTGTGTGTGTGTGTGTGTGTTTATATATTTTTGTATATATATTTCGGATTTCTTACATTTTTTCAGCCGATAAAACAAACATCCACTTTTTTTTTTTTAGTATTTCTTATTGTCTTGCACACTTTTTTTTTTATTTACATTCAGAATGCTTTAAAAATTCCATTTACAAGACAATTGTTTATAATAAAATTCTATTCACCAATCGATAGACTCATAACGATTGTAAACAATGTTTTTGTTTGAATTTGGGTTTGACCAATTCATAAAAAAAAAAAAAAAAAAAAGAAATTAAGACATGCGTGTCCGTCAACCTTAAACAATAATCTTTGTCAATTTTATTTTTCAGTCTTTATGATGGTCAATACTTGATCTATCTCTTACTGTTACATCCCCGGCAATAATATGCTCTACTATTAAAAATTATATATATATATATATATATATATATATATATTTATAAAATTATTTTATTATATCCTTATAAATCCTGGACATTGAGTTCTACTTGGATTCTTCCTCTTGGAATTTTTATTCAAAAAAATATACATGTATATATTTATATATTTTGCATATGTATGTATATTTACCACTAATATTATATATATATATATATATATATATATATATATATATAAATTTATTTTGGTTTATAATAAGTTGTTCATGATTGAAGTTTGATTTTGGATTTAATATATTTATTTTCTATCTTTAGACGGAATTAATTGGTGGAACTGATGGCCTGATGGACACTGCTAAACACCAGTTTGTGTGTAAGCCTGGGGCTCACAACATCACAGGTGAGTTACCAGTGTACTTAATCATTGCTATGAGTAAAACAAAAAGGATTTTCTTCTGGCATCTGCTGACCAACTTTAAGGAATAGGAATTTTGCAATCTACTATAAAAGATCTTTCCCTATTCTCTATTTTGTCTTAAATGGTTAAATATATCATATATAAAAAGTTGATGAATCTAGTAAGCTAATGTTTACCCAGGGATCTTAAATTATCAGTATTTGTACCTATCTTAAGTCCATAATTCTGTGCTCTTAAATGTAAATTAGCGGTATCTCATATGTTAAATTTACTATTGTGTATCTCTTTCTCACTCAAGCATACTATTTTTCACGTCAAACTTCCAGGTTCTATAAATCCATTCCTTTCTCATTAACCATGCATTTACATTATATATATATATATATATATATATATATATATATATATATATATATAATCTGGTGTCCATAAAGTCCATCTGCACTTTAAAAATTTATTTATAACTATTTGTATTTGCGAAAGAAAATAATCTGTAAAAAATGTTATAAAGTTTAATGTACCTATTTTTAAATGTATAGCTAAAATAACTAATGTGATTTCAGGCATTACTGTAAATCAGTTGGCAAATGTTTTCCGTGAACTGCAAAATCGTATTGCTAATGATGGAGGACATGTGGAAAATTTCAATAAAACCTTAAAAAATATAGATTTACTTCTTTCTAATCTTTTTTACAAATTATTTCCATCGCAAAACAAATAAATTTATAAATTTTTTAAAGTGCACATGAACTTTATGGACACCCTGTGTGTGTGTGTATATATATATATATATATATATATATATATATATATATATAATATCCCATCGAATCAGTACTGCTTGCATTCATTCCCTGACCCCTGATAATCCCTTTCTTCCTCATTTGCAATTATTCCTATAGTAAAAATCATTAGCAATGCATTTACATTATACATATAATAACCCTATTCTATCAGTAATGCTTGCATTCATTCCTGACCATTGACAATTCCTTTCTTCCTCATTTGCAATGCATTTTTGCACCACCTTTATAATTTAAAGTTTCTACTCTTTTGGAATTTAATGCTTTTAATTTTGATTGTTGTTGTGGCAATGAAGGAAAAAACAGTCTAACCTACAAAAAGAAAATCAAAATCAAAATAACTTCAGTAGGCCTCTTTATGGTAATTCTTTTGATTTTCTTGACCAATCATCAACCTTTTCTTATAATTAAATAACGCTATATATAAGAATATTTATCTCTTTATGGGTGGGGAAGGTACTAATGCATCATGTGTTGTGGATGTAAATTTTTTACCTTTTTGATTTATGCCCGCAGTAATTCTGATGTTGGACTGAATTTTTGGACTTTGGAATTACAACCTCAGTTTTATGATTTTTGTATCAGGTCATCCTATAAGTTCTGTCCGAATTTTGAATAAAGAAAACAAGTGACCAAATGTTACATTTAATTACAGATTCAATCAACAATGTATTTTCCCTGATTATCTATGACTTCCTTCCATCTATTAACAAGCTTACTAATTCCATTACTGTAAAATTCTTTTTTGCTTTGATTCGAAGAACTCACAAATGTCAGTTTTAACCTCTTCCTGTGTTACAAAAGCTGTTTCTTCCAAATGATTCTGTAAGCTACGAAACAAATGGTAGTCTGAAGGAGCAAGATCGGGAGAATAAGGTGGATGAGGAATTTTCTCCCAACCAAGTTCTTCGATCTTTTGTGACGTGATTCTTGCTGTGTGAGGTCGTGCATTGTCCTGATGAAACATCACCCCTTTTCGATTCACTTGCGCAGGTCTTTTTTTTCCTCAAAGCTTGGTTCAAACGTTCTAATTGCTGACAGTATATTTGAGCATTAATTGTTGCATTAGGTGGTAAGAATTCAAAGTGGATAATTCCTTGGCGATCCCACCAGATTGAAAGAAGAACCTTTTGCCCATGAAGTTCCCTTCTCGGCTGTGGCTGGGGTCCTTCCCTTTACCAAGCCACTGTCTACGACGCTTAACATTTCGATAAAAGATCCATTTTTCGTCGCCAGTCACAAGTCTATCCAAAAAGGTGAAACAAGTTGGTGAGAATGGAGAGAAGAGCAGATGTCAACTCAGGGATTTGAGGTTGTTTTCAGACAATTCATGAGGCACCCATTTTCCAAGTTTAGGAACTTTTCCAAGTTGTTGAATATGACGATGAACAGTTGTATGGTTTGAACTGAGAACCACTGCCAATTCCTCAACTGATAAAGCAGGATTTTTTCAAAAGGGCTTTTTCATCAAACTTTTCAAAACTCAACTGGACGTCTGGTTCGATCTTCATCTTCAAGGGTGAAATCTCCACCTCTGAATTTTGCAAACCATCTTCTGCAAGTTCTTTCATTCACACATTCCTCCATAAACTGAGTGAATGTTTCTAGCCGCTTCGGCTGCTGAGTTTCCTTTCTTGAACTCATGAAGCATTATGTGCCATGTTAGCAGGGTTTTAATCAAACAAAATTGAATTTTATTGTTCTCTGAACTAAAATTTGATCAGTTTAAATTCATCGAAACATAAGAATAATGTTTAGCTCCATTAGACATTCTAAAATACTCTTTAAATTTTGTTAATTTTAACGAAAAGTTAAAATTCAAACAGAACTTATGGGATGACCTGATATATGAACCTCTCTAATGCAATTTACCTCATTTACTTGAATTATTTTTCATTTTTTTATTTTTTGTTTTTATTTTTAATTTATACTTTTTTTATTTATACTTTTTTTTATTTATACTTTTTTTAAAATTTTTTCAGCCATATTTACAACCTTGGAGAGTTTTATCAAAGAAATTGAAACTGCTATGGGTTGCACACCAGGGTGGGTAAACATTTTGATTTTTTTATTTTATTTATAAAACGATGATAATGATAAATTTATTCATTTCTAATATATATATAAAAAGGTAATAAATCCTTAGATGTTGTATGTTTTATATAAAAAAAAAAAAAACTATTTTTTTTTTTTTATAGACACATGGGGCAAACTTAGGTAATGAAGGGAGCCCTCAAATTCTATTAGTCTAGAGGCATTTTAAGTCTTAAATCTGTCCCTGTCACCTACTGATCAAGCCTGATTATATGCTTTCCCCCAGAAACTGTAACTAAGGTCCGTTGAGTACAGTGGTATTATGCACAGTTTACCAGTAAAGAAAGAATGCAGTTTTTAATAAGAGGAGTTGAAAATAATGCATGCAAGATTTCACAGATCTAGCATCAATTCTTCATAGTCAGTCTATGAACTTTTCAGCCCACCCTCGTACCTGGAATGAAACATTACAGTTATTAATAAGAAGAGTTGAAATGAATGCATGCAAGATTTCACAGCTCTAGCATCACTCCTTCATAGTCAGCCTATGAACTTTTCAGCCGACCCTCGTACCCGGAAAGAAACAATGCAGTTATGAATAAGAAGAGTTGAAATGAATGCATGCAAAATTCCACATCTCTAGCATCACTCCTTCCTAGCCTATGAACTTTTCAGCCCACCCTCGTACCTGGAGAGAAACAATTCACTTATGAATAAGAAGAGCTGAAATGAACTTTTCAGCCCATCAACTAAATACCTTCACTAACTGAGAAGAAATGCTATCTTCAGTGACCTTTGCTCAATGTCTGTTCACTTTCTCTTTACAGATATTTTAAGTATTAATTATCACTAAGCTTTATTATTATTATCAGCCATGCATTAGGTATGGTTAATGGAGTAGAGTGCAGACAGGTCAAGGGAAATATCTAATTGGCAAATTATAAAACAGATGGATAACTCTTTGGATAAACTGCTTTTTGTCAATTCATACTTAGTTATTTTCTCACTTCAAATGATGCCAGAGAATGTCTGTTTTTGAAAGGTGAAAGAGCTGCAAACATTCATAGGTGATTATGGAAACCTCACACTTTATGTAAGTACAGTAAGTAGATATGTCAGTAATAATTGTGGCAATTCTAGATTGAAATGGGTAAGTAAACTTGGTAATGGGTCCCACGGTGGCAGGTCTGCTACTGCTGTGAATGAGGATAAGGCTAAACAATCAGATGTTCTCATTACGAGTAATACAAGAAAATATTCAAATGAGTTATACTAGTCTCTTCAGTTTAGTGCCTTTAAAAAGTTTTCTGCTATGATTTGCTGTTTTTGCTGTGATACAGTAACAGATACATGTATTATACATTAGATCATTATAATTGTAATTTATATATTTTTTCTTTTCTTTAAGTGTCACTTTTTTCTTTGACAGATCTTCCAGCTTGCAGGCATTTGTGACTGACTTTGTAAAGAATATCTTTCTTGACCAAGTGCATTATAATGTGTCTAGTAGCATCTCTTCAGCTACAAAAGGTAAAACACTTTCTATTATTATTATGTTTTGTTTTTTGTAATTATATGTGTTATCTATGTGTGGTTTTATTGTCATTTTTAGTCTTAACCAAAACCTCTGTTTAATGTCATTACATACATATGATTCATTCTATTAGAAAGGGTATCTAGAAATGACTCAGCTGAGCCATGACTTTGGATTTGTACAGGCTAAGAGTTGAATATCTGATTGCCATGAACAAATTCATAGCCTTCTTCTGTGATTATGGTGATATCACATTGTAACACCAGTTCTCATCTAATCACCAAAGTTAAGCAACATTGTGCATAGTCAGTACTTTGATGGGGTGTCTACTGAGGAATGCCAGGTGCTTTGCTATTTATACTAACAGAAGACCTCAATATGTAAAGGTGCTTCTAGACTGACTGGTCACAAGACCTATCTGGAATTTATATATTCTAGCCTGTTACCATTGATAAGACATCTTTAGTTGCAAAAGGGAAAAGGTATCCACAAATGACTCAGCTGAGCCACAACTTAGGGATTGTAAGAGTCCTGTCGAAACTCAGATTGGTATGAATTACTTCAATGCGATTAATCAATTAAAGAGACTGCAGATTGAATTTACCTATTATAGTCAGTTACTGTTCTTATGAAAGTTTATTTGTTGAAAATACTCTTACAAATAAAATATATTATACACCTTATTCATATGCACATGTGCATTGTTTTTCTTAATCAGTTGTAAAAGTGAGAAGTTGTGTCAGGAAGAGCATCTGTAAATTTATGCTCACTAGACTCTGTACATATGAAAATGAAGGTTTTGTTATTTGTTAACCCTAGAACACTAACCATCAATTAAAGTTACACCACTACTAACCATGGGTATATCATACCCGATTTTGAAAATATAAAAAAAAAATATTGAATATAAATCTTTATTTGAAATATTTTAGATGCAGGCACTTCAAACTTTGTACTTTAAGTTAACATTAATAGTAACTGAAAAACATTATTTAGGTAAGAAAATCAAGTACTGAAAATTGTAATTAAAAATAGGAAAATTTGTGCTGGGTACTATATACCCATGGTTAGTGTTCTAGGGTTAATAACAGGGAAAGCCATCACCATGTGTATACCATGGCAGGTAGTGTCAGAAAATTCAAGGTCCCAGAGCTGAGGGAGGAACAGTAATTTTCTTTGATGTTATTTGAGACTTTGGTTCAATTTGTTATAGTGGTTAGGCGGCTATGGGTTTTGTTGAATATCTTAAGGTTTGATGTTTGGTGGTTGGTATTAAGTTTATGAGGCTTGTTATGACAAATTTGACAAAGAGACAATAAAATTGGATGCCCACATCACTAAATAAAAAAAAAAAAAAAAAAAAATAAAACCAACCGTACTCTAGTACAGAAAAGTGAGGTTATATTTCTAGCAATAGATTAATTTGGAATTGATAAGTGAAATAGTATAAAAATATTCCTAATTAAAGAAGATTATTGTTTTTTGTTCTTTATTAGTAAATAATCAAGCCTAGTCTACAATGGAAGAAATAAGTTCTGCCCTCCCCAACTCTAAAAGAATTAAATGTAAAGGTATCTGGTAGGCTAATGTTTACCCAGATGCCATAGACTATCAGTACTTGTCCCTAGCCTAACTCCATAATACTGGAATATTAAATGTAAATAAGGGAAGTCTTCTATGTGACGTGGAGGTATCTGGTAGGCTAATGTTTACCCAGATGCCATAGACTATCAGTACTTGTCCTAGCCTAACTCCATAATACTGGAATATTAAATGTAAATAAGGGAAGTTTTCTATGTGACGTGGAGGTATCTGGTAAATTAATGTTTACCCAGATGCCATAGACTATCAGTACTTGTCCCTAGCCTAACTCCATAATACTGGAATATTAAATGTAAATAAGGGAAGTCTTCTATGTGACGTGGAGGTATCTGGTAGGCTTGTTTACCCAGATGCCATTTTATCAGTACTTGTCCCTAGCCTAACTCCATAATACTGGAATATTAAATGTAAATAAGGAAGTCTTCTATGTGACGTGGAGGTATCTGGTAGGCTAATGTTTTACCCAGATGCCATAGACTATCAGTACTTGTCCCTAGCCTAACTCCATAATACTGGAATATTAAATGTAAATAAGGGAAGTCTTCTATGTGACGTGGAGGTATCTGGTAGGCTAATGTTTACCCAGATGCCATAGACTATCAGTACTTGTCCCTAGCCTAACTCCATAATACTGGAATATTAAATGTAAATAAGGGAAGTCTTCTATGTGACGTGGAGGTATCTGGTAGGCTAATGTTTACCCAGATGCCATAGACTATCAGTACTTGTCCCTAGCCTAACTCCATAATACTGGAATATCAAATGTAAATGGATGGTTATTAAGATACAAAGGGTGAGAGAATAATAAAAGAACAGGAATTAGGAAGATAATGATTGACATTGATTTTTAAAAATTTAAATTCAAAGTTACTGTAAAAGCAAGAAGTTGGCAAAGTTCCACAAGCAAGAAGTATGAGAAAAGGTAACATAGAACTTAGAGTTAAATCTAGCCATTGTATCAGTAAAATAATAAGACCAAGCTGCCAATTGAATACTGCATTTAAATTCATAAAGTCTAGCTACCAAAGAGGAAAGCTCATTAGAACAATTAGCATGAAAATATTTATAGAAAAGGCAGAGGGAAGATATATTATGGCTTAAATTCATAAAGTCTAGGTACCAAAGAGGAAAGCTCATCAGAACAATTAGCATGAAAATATTTATAGAAAAGGCAGAGGGAAGCTATATTATGGCTTAAATTCATAAAGTCTAGGTACCAAAGAGGAAAGCTCATCAGAACAATTACCATGAAAATATTTATAGATTTGAGGAAATTATGTGATGGTGGTCGGAAAGTAACTTTTGTTAAGAATTCAGAGCAGGTCCGACAAAGTTGGTGATTCTTCTTTGGATTTTATCAAGAATCTCTAATATATTAATGGTAGCTTCAGTCTTGGGGTGATTGAAGTGACATCTCCTGGTAGTTGGCTTGAGTGATGTTTTAAAATCAACCAGTACAGATAGCAGTTTAAGCTTATAAAATCTTTCTTTAAAAATGATCTTTTAGGAAAAGAGGTTTCTCAACGTCCAGTAGCTGTTATAGTTCTTTCCAGTATTGCTGGGGTTTTCCTTCGTTTTGTTTGGGGTAGTGTGGAATGTCAACATCTTGATATATACAGGGTGTCCCAATTGACATCTTGTTGTTGTCTAAAAAGATAGCCAATTCTTGCTCAAATGATTTCAAATTTAAAAAAAAAAAATGTGTAAAAACTAAGTTGACTATGCAGATTTATCTCAATGAGAATCTATCAGGAAGATGGAACGGATGTGCCAGTGATAATGACAATGTGCTGGTGAAATGGCCACCATGTTCACCTGACTTGACACCATGTGATATCTTTTTTCTATGGCAATATGTGAAAGGACAGGTCTATATCCCCCACTCTTCCTACATGCCTAGAGGAACTTTAGCAGAGACTCACTGAGGTGCTGGAGAATGTTATGCAAGATATGCTACAGCGTGTTTGGCAGGAGCTGGACGACTGACTTGAAGTGTCTTGTTACAGGTGGTGAGCATATTGAACATTTGTGAAGCTTTGTGAAATCTGTTTATAAAATCAACATCCCTTGGAATATCTTTTTGAATTTTGATAAAAAAATCTTTTATTGTTCAACATGAAGTCTGTTTAATTTCGTCTGACTGGACCATGTCGTTAATCAGATATTCACATTTTAAGTTGTCAATTTTAGGGTGACACCCTGTATATTCACAATCAATATTTATCTGGCTTTTCCTGGGAAAGTTGAAATTTAATATTAGCTAAAATGCCAGGGGACTATCCTACCTCCAGTCAGTACCCCTTATTCAAGAAGGAGCTGGGGTGATTACCCACACCTGAGAGTAATTGAGCAATTTTCCCACAGTATAAAATGTACATCCGTTTGAATATGTTGCTCGAATTTTGATAAATAAATTTATTGTTCAACATGAAGCCTATTTAATTTATATACATATCTTCAATCAAAGAGGTAAAAAAACACTATTACCGCACACTACCGTGGTTTTGATCGCTAGGTCTCTCTGTGTGGTTGAGTCGCGGACTTATCTCAATGAGAATCTAAGAGGATGATGGATCGATCATTCCAATGATAATAACAATGTGCTGTTGAAATGGGCACCACGTTCATCTGACTTGATTTTTTTCTATGAGGATATGTGAAAGAACAGGTCTATATCCCAGCTCTTCCTACAAGCCAAGAGGAACTTAAGTAGAGAATCACTGAGACATTGGAGAATGTTACGCAAGACATACTACAACGTGTTTGGCAGGAGCTGAACTACTGACTTGACATGTTTTGTGTCACATGTGGTGTGCATATTAAACATTTTTGAAGCTTTGTGATATCGGTTAGAAAATGTAAATCCCTTTGAATATCTTGTCTGAATTTTGATAAATAAATCTTTTATTGTTTAACATGAAGCCTGTTTTATTTATTTCTAATGCAATAGTCATACATAGAAATAAATACAACCATAATTTTGATTTTAAAAATGCTACACTCATAAAAAAAGAAAATAACTCACTCAGAAGGAAAATTCTGGAGAGTGCCGCCATAGAAAATTATCCAAATATTAATTTACGCCCAGGCTTTTTCCCTATTTCACCTTTCTTAACAAAATTAATGCTCTTACAAACAAATATGCACAACAGATTCATAAAATCGAAAGAAAATGGCTGAATACATCAACACAGATATAATGACAATATTCTCCACACGTGACAATCTCTGACGTTATTTTTCAGTTAAAAAATATGAAAATAGCGTTTCTCTACATTCCAGTTGCTAGGTACATTCTGTTTTTGTTTTATTAGTTACTTTGTTCATTTAATTTTCATTTCGTATTTTGCTTTGATAAAGTCCACATTGGACGAAACGCGTCAGCAATTACCAGTTTTCCTATTGTCATTTTTATTCATAAATATATATATATATATATATATATATATATATATATATATATACACACACACACACACACAAATTGATACAAATATAAAGTTTGTCACATTGCTGATTGGTGCTACCTTCAGCATCCTGACTTTAGAGTTTCATAGACGAACCCTCCAGTAATCACTTTTTTTTTCCCCAATCAATATAATTTTATTTTCAAATATACCATAAAGTATTTTTTACTTATTGGAAATAATAAATTTTAAATCTTTCGGCTTTCAGTTAAAGCTTGAAGAAAGCCTTTTCACTTTTAAAAATTAATTTTAAACCTTACGTATACCGAATTAGTGGAGATACCTATTCAATAATATAGTGGAACCATATACTGTCTTAAGATGTCTACCTTAAATAAGCTTTGGAATAAACGTCTTTACAAATGAAAAAAATTTCTCCCCAAGCAGGGTGATACTGGGGCTGAACGAAAATGAGGAAACATTAGAAAGAATCAGAAACCCAATCCTAAACAAGAAACAAGGGATAAACTCTCCTGTTCAAAAGATGGGAAAGGAGTATGAACTGGGTGTTAGGCAAACCTATCTACTCCTATTATAATAATAATAATCATAATGGAGTTATAGATTGTCTTTAGATTTGTACATGGAAAAACCTTTTAAAAATTCAAATACTTTTGTTTGAATCTAATATATTGTCTGTAATATTTGAGAAAAGATGTTATCATTTCACGTTAAGACAATTAATTTCCCCAATTATTTGAGCTTTTCATCTCTTACTGAATACTCCTCGTTAATGCTGAAGACTGGATCAGTTGAAATATAACAGTGTTCAAAAAGGTACACAAAATGTTTAAAAAAAAAAAAGAAAAAAACAAACATAAATTACAGAGTATTTGATTTCTTCTAAAAGATTTAATTCTCTATTTCCAGTTTGGTAAGTTTTGTTACCATATTCACCAAAAGATGAAAATTCATTTTTGGCTCATAATAATTGAACTTTTAACTTTGCAAAATCGGTAATTCCTTTATTGTCCTTAATTAATTTAAAGCCAAGTTAATAATAAAATGCAAAAGACGTCTACATCTGTATCTGTCTATATTTCTGAGATGAGGTATTATGTACATTATATTACATTATTCGGACTATTGTCCTCATCTTTGTTGCCATATTTATTACAACGTTTCGGAACTTCAGTATCTCTCTATATTTCTGAGATGAGGTATTATGTACATTCTTTACATTATTCAGACTATTATCCTCATCTTTGTCGCCATATTTATTATAACATTTCGGCCGTTGTATGCTCCAGCCTTCTTCAGGTGGTTGGAATGTCGAACTGAACCCTTTATTTCGCTCACTGGGGTAGACTGTTCTAGTTCTATGTGCCATGTTTAATGGATGTCAGTTATCTCCTGTTAATTTTCCTCTGAAAGTTCTCCACTGCCTTAGCCAGGTATTGAACTCACACTCTTTGGGTCCTGTCACTGGATCTAACTAATGCCTTTATCCACTGTACCATGTGTGTTTGAGGATATGGTGACAAAGATGAGTACAATAGTCTGAATAATATAAATAAGTCTACATCTAATCCCAGAAAAACAAAATGAACCCTAATTCCTGGGAGTCAGTGTTAGATTTTAAAATTACTTTTGTTGTTTTTTATTTTTATTTGTTCTCCCTATCTTCATCGCTGAGTAGTCCTATGACGATAGACTACATCCAGCATCAAGGCAGTTTTGAGGAGCATGGAGTCACTTCTTAATTGCTGTTGTTCTCAGGTCCAGCTGGCCTTGGGTAGTAGCCCCAGTTAAGGTCCCAGCTATGGACAAATAGTGAACCCCCTGACAAAACACTATGAAAGTATAAAAATACACTTTTATAATAAAAAAAAAATCCAGTGATACATTTTTAAAGCAAAATGACGAACAAGGCATTTTATTTGCAATTGAAGGCACACAGTTACGTTCAAAATATGTCTAGGTGAAGCCAAAAAATTGTGTTCAAATTATTTTGATTTTGGCATTAAATAACCAATAAAGGTTGATATGCCGCTAAACAAAATTAACCAACCAACCAACCAATCATTGCTGAGTTTGAGGGATCATGGAAAATTGTTATAGTTTGAATTCAGAGTTGTTCTTCTCCTAGGCTGGTTGCCAACCAAGGTTAGAGAGTCCAGTCTGTTTTTGTATTTAATCCATAACTGGGAGTAGAAGAAAGTTGTATAAAAGAAAAAGAAATATTTCTCTCTCTCTTTCTCTTTTTTTTTTTTTTTCTTCATCAATGAATTATTGGATGATTTTATGTTGTGGAAAGGGCAATATTTTTTGCATCTTAAGGTAAATGTTATTGCTTTCATTTCCTTCGACTGATCAGTCTCTATTCGCTCAGAGCGATTTCTCAAAAACTCTTCCAATGGTTAAAAAAAAACAAAAAAACTTCTCTTTTCCCAAAGTATATATTTATAAAATTATCTGCAAGGGTAAAATGGTTGTTTTCAGATTTTAAGAAGCAGTTGGGTAGAATTAACTCAAAAACGTTGCCCCAAACAAGAAAAAGAAAAAAAAAACAACAAAAAAAAGAAAACAAACATGCACGCAAAAAAAAAACATTTTAAATGAGAAGAAATAAACTGCAAGATATTTGTCAAAATTGATTATTGATTATTTTTGCTTGTATTGATTTATTGCATGATGTGTTTTCCCCAACCCTGTCCAAACCAGTTATTGATTTATATTGTTGGTTCCTGTTTTCTAACCTTTCATTGTTTATATCTCTTGTGTACTCTACTACTACTGCTACTACTACTATTGCTGCTACAACAGTGGATGAGGAAGAAGGCAGTAAGTGTTTCATGTTTGCATCATGCAGTCCAGTCATATATATATATATATATATATATATATATATATATATATATGCGCACATGCATACATACAGAAAATGTATGTCTTTATTTATTCAGCCTGTTTGTTGACAGTTTAGATCATTCCTCTGGTGACGTTCCTGCGAATTGGTACCTACGTTAGAAGTTAAATGTTTCTTAGATTCCAAATTTATCAGCATTTATTAAAAATAATTCCCCACAGAGCAATCCTCCACCCCAGTTTTATGCAAATATTTTATTTAGAAGAATAACGTAGATTTTAACTTAATTTTCATTTCTGTAAAGAATTCTTTTCATATTTATTTTTAACTAGCCTAGAAGCCGCTCTTCAGGCGGACTTTACACTAGCTGCTGTAGACGGCTTTTGGACCTTCAGACTTTTACTGTCAGCATACTATGTATGTAAAAGTTATAAGAATTTAGAAATAATAAAATTATTTTATTTTTTATTCAACACCTTAATTCAGCATAATCCTTCTTCATATACGCAACAGATCTTCATCGTTTCGTTACAACATTTATTTTGTGTGCAATTTTTATTTTCTTTTAAAAATCACCATTCTTTATGATTCCTTCACATAAAGTCACTATTAAAAGACATTAGGGAACCCAAATTATGTTATATTTTGAATAAGTCACAGTATGCATGCTAGAAAGAGAAAAAAAAACATGAGCAATGTACCATACTCCACTTAAGTTTTAATTACAGTTTAATTAGATAATATCAATTACAATTGAAATGAAAAACGAAATTAAAGTTAAATCTTTAATAAAAATTTATTTTTTTTTAAAACCTTTCATTCTGTTCAATATTTAAACTTTAAATGAATAATTTAAGTTTTTTTATCATGTGTAACTACAGTAGTTACTTGCTGTTACTACAGATTGTTTATGATTTCCCAAGATCGAAAAACGGACAGACAGACAGACATACGTACACTCCACTTTATATAGAAGATGATGTAATCAATATAATTTTATATATTATATGTTTTAAACATATAACTTACATAATTTGAACTTTTTATAATTTATATATTTTTATATATTCAATATAATTTTAATGTAATTTTTATTGTTTTAAAATAATTTCTGTGTAAGTGTTGTGTAAATTCAAATTCAAACCCAGGTTAAAAAAACATTTTATAAAATCTGAATGTAATTTTCAAGTCAAGCAGTACCTCCCCACTTGAAAGACCGATGCTACATAATCTTCCAATTGTAATATAATTTGCAGTATAATTTAATATTCAGTATAATTTTTAAATGATTTTTATTTGTGAAGATATTTTAAATTTTGTTTTTAACTATTGTATATCAGTATAATTTCAGTTTGTTCAAAATAATTTTATTTGTAAAGCATTTAAAATAATTGAATATAACTTTTGTCTTAACTGAAATGAGTAAAATAGTAAAGTTAAATTTGTTTTAAGCATTTATCATGAAACAAAAAAAAATAAACTAAAAACTAAATTTTTTTTTATATATATACTAAAGTTCACCAAATACAAGGTTCAAGAGCCACTCAAGGTAGATCTTACTAAAAGTGGTGTGTGTGATAGGAACTTAAGAAGAGGGGGAAGGAAGTAAAGGTTTTAAAGATAAAGAGAATTGATAGCAATTGACCGTTGATGTTAAGATTGTAATGTTCAGGGAAGCATCCACATGGGAGTTTGTTCCACAAAAGTACCCGTTCTCAGAAAAAAAACTGATTGGAATGTTCTCTTCACATTACATCTGTGGGAAAGAATACCAGGATAGAGATAAAGGGATTCTAACTACAACACAGACACTACATTGGTTCTTGAAAATGACTGAGATTGTTTAAAGTATTTGAACAAAAGAATAACACAACATGAACATTATCTACAATTTTTCAAACACAATACTCAATACCTTATCCAAGAATTGGACAAATACAATAAAAAATTAAACACACTGATCATGCTCTAACTCAGCAATTATATATATATATATATATATATATATATAGTACTACTGAAGTTAAATGGCTCCCTATTACTACTTAGTGGAAAGCTGAAAGAAATACTAGTGAAAAATGAATAATAATTGCCAAGGCTTCATCTAAGAAATTCAGACAACTTAAGACTATTACTACTTGGTGGAAAGGCAAGAGAAATAAGATGAAAGAAATACTAGACAAAAATGAATAATAATTGCCAAGGCTTCATCTAAGAAATTCAAACAACTTAAGACTATTACTACTTGGTGGAAAACAAGAGAAATAAGATGAAAGAAATACTAGTCAAAAATGAATAATAATTGAGAAGGCTTCATGTAAAAATTTTAAAAACTTAGAACTGTTATTGTATTTTTTTTTCAATGCCTTGTCCCTTCAAGATGTATGCAGTCATGGCTCTCCATAGTTTCCTTTTTCTTTAATATCTGTTAATTGTAATGACTTTTTGGAAAAGATAGTGTAGTAGTTTCCCTTTGCCTCCTGGTTTTGAATTCTCTTAGACTAGCTGTCACCCAAGGCTAGATAGCCCAGTCTACCCTACAAGGCAACCCCAAGCTGTTGGGAGAATAATTGGATTCATGCCTTTTCCAAGGGTATCAGTGCAAAACTGAATGCAGGTCTATGTCAGAACTTGAACTTGCTGATTCTATTTTTCTCATTGATAACTTTTCTGTTATCTCCACATTTATAAAAAAAAAAAAAAAAAAAAAATTTTTTTTTCTTAAAAATTTTTAACGAATTGCTCTGTTGGGTTTAAATGGTCTTTTGAATTCATTTTGAGCTTAGTGTCTAAAATTGTTCCTTAGTCAACATTTCTTAAGAACGTCACAGAAGGGGGTCTTCTTCAACACAGGCTGTTGCATTTGTAATGCTTTTTCATTTCTTTAATATCAATGTGTGTCTTTCATGCATTTTTGGTTTTGCGTTCTTCCTGTAGCCCAAAAAAAGAAAAGAAAAAAAAGCTATGCCCTGTACTTTCGCTTTGAGTTGCAATGTACTTACCTTTCTCCATATGTAAACCATTTCAAATTATCGCCTCAGTCTGCATAATTTTTGTTTGTGGTTTTTTTCATTTTTTTTTTTTTTTTTTAAACTAAAATTTGCATCAAATTTTTTCTCATAAGACAAACCTATTACTGCTTGTATCACTGATTTAAAAAAAAAAAAAAAAAGCACAAGATTTAACGACTATTTCTTTAATCCAAATTTTGTAGTTTTTTTTTCAAACTGCTGCCTTAATTATTTGAATTTTGTCATTTATGTTTTAAATGGCCTTACTAAAAAAAAAAATTACTTTAAGACTCTTTAAGCTTTACTTTAGTAAATAAATCTGAATGATCCTAATGTGCACCCTTGACACTGTTTTCTTCACCCCCACCCCCTTTCATAGTACCCTGGGATACACATTTATGTCCAAAGCTATTTACAATATGTTACAAGGTGCATAGAAGACAATAAACAATATAAGTTTTGAAGTTATTTATATTTATTGGATTGTTGAGTGTTAACAACACGATATGTTTGACAGAGTGGCTTCACATTATACGGAAGATGGCAGTGTTAGCTTCTTAATCTGTTATCCTAAGCATTTAATCCCTTATGGAATCATCCAGAGTAGAGGTACTTTTTTTTTTTTTTTTTTTTTAATCTAGTTTTTCTTTTCAGAACATCATGAGATAATTAGTTTATAAAGTAAGATTAATTTTGGACGGAAGTTGGAATAACTTATCTTCTACTCAAAGTAAGAATAAGTATATTCAGATTGTATATTTGGCAGTAACAATTTTGCACATTCCAAGCAACGCATTCATGGTGGGTATTTCAGCTATTTTTGACTTGAATGTGGAGTTTTTATGTCTGTTGCAAAGTTAGAAAAAAATTCTTCTCCAATTGCTATGGAGGAATTTAACGTATGTGTGTGTATAGATATATGTAAAAGTGTGTGTGTGTGTGTATATATATATATATATATATATATACACGAACTCTACACAACATAGGAAGGATGTGTGTATATGAATACCTTATAAAACAGCATGTGTGTATACGTGTACTGATATATGTATATATATGTGCACATATTGGCAAAAACAAGCTGCTCACGAACACACACACACAAACCCTACACAATATAGGAAGTGTGTGTGTGTACATATGTGTATACTAATGTATGGAGAGGGAATATGTGTATACATACACATGCTGACAAAATCTCAAAATTGGAAATAGATCTAAGGGGTCATTAAACGATAAGAATATAAATATCTTCCCCACCCTTTCTTGGATCAGTCTTAATTGTTTTATTACTCTTCACACAGAATTTTTTTTACTGCCAGTTCAAGAAAGCCATTTGGGTCACTAACACACAAAAAAGAGAATGTCTAATATCGAGAATATTCAACATCAAAAAACATAAGAAAAATTAATTCCTTTTAATAATATGTGGAAATATCCATTCTTTGCCCGATGAAGGTCACAAGACTGGAAACTCGTAGCAAAATTATGAAAAATAAAGCATATTTTTTTTTTTTAAAAAAAACCACATGACAACCAAAAATGTTTGTGGTTTCTCTCTTCTTTTAATATACACACTTTTCTCTCATTGGAACTACTATAACCTCTTCCTTTTATTTATATATATATATATATATATATATATATATATATATATATATATATATATATATATATATATATATATATAATTAAAAAAAAAAACCTCATTTAGCTCTACGCAGTAGAACAAATCAGTACCTGAGGAAAAATGGGGAATAAAAAAAGAACCAAGAACATTAAATCAAGGCAAAAACAATTGTCCAGTGTTCAAGCTCCAAGTCCAAAGAAAAAAAAACTAAAATGAGTAAAAAGACAAGTGCGTAAAGTGCTCAATACACTAAGTAGACCAAAACCTAAGATAATCATGCCGGCAATGCCCTGACGATCTGTTTAAGTGAAGCCTAGGTAGGTTTTCCTGGCTCCTTAGGATTATCTTATATATATATATATATATATATAATAAAAAGGCTTAAACACTAATATTCCATGGAATATGAAAAAGGCTTAAACACTAGTGTTTAAGCCTTTTTATTATATCCTTACTCTGTCCTGGACATTGAGTTCTACCTGGATTCTATCCTCTCGGAATTTTTTATTCAAAAAATATACATATATGTGTATACACCTATGTATATATATATATATATATCTATATATTTTGCATATGTATGTGTATATTTACCACTAATATTATCTATATATATATATATATATATATATATATATATATATATATAAAATGTGTGTGTGCACACTTTAAAAATCAGGAGGTCAGTTGAATCTGCTACCTTGGTTTCAGTCTTATGGTATCCTCAGGTGATTTTTCTAAAATGACCTCTTAATGCTTTGTTCATTAGTGTTCATTAGTTTAAAAAAAAAAAATAAACAAACGCACAACGTTAGGTGTAATAGAAATGGAGGAGGAGGATGTGAAGAAGGAAGGAGAAGAAGGGGGAAGAGAAAAAAAAGCAGGGCTATTATAAATATATTAGTGGGGGTTTAATTGAAATATACTTTTTTTTTTTTTTATCTAGCCTCTTGTGCTTAAGAGGAATTTCCTAATAGGACTCAAGACTTTTTGAACTAGAAAACCAAAGTCTTGAATCCTTGCTTACATATTAAGAAATTCCTCTTAAGCTGATGAGGCTGGATAAAGAAAGAAAAAAAAAACAAACCCAAAAATGTACATATCAATTACCCCCCCCACAGAAACAATTATAATATCCTTACTTTTCTCCTCTTCCCCTTTATTCTTCTTCTCTTTCTTTCTTCACATCCTCTTCCTCACTTTCTATTACAACCAACATCGGGCATTTGTTTATTTATTTCTTTAAAAAAATGAGATAGTGTTCATTATTTTTTTTAAAAGAAAATAAAGTGTTAAGAGGTCATTTGATAAAAAAAAATTGCCTGAGGATACCATAAGGTTGAAACCAAGGTATCAGATTCAACTGACCTCCTGGTTTTTAAAGTTAAAAGCTCTACATGTAATTTTTATTTTTATTTTTTTTTTTTCACGCGTGTATTGAGCATTTTTTAATATTACTGTTTCCAGGTCTGGTTCAACTCTGACAATTAACCATGTGTGTGTGTGTGTGTGTGTGTATATATATATATATATATATATATATATATATATATATATATAAATAAATGAATGTCAGTGTGTCACACTTTTTCAACTTTACTCCTAGAGGCCATAGCCCAACATATACCAGTTTGGAATCAGATCGACTCCATGACCAAATTAAAACATTCTGAACCAGATCTAGAATCACAATTTTTCCACCATCTTTGCTTCTACTGATAAAAGCAATTAAAGGGACACAACTCTTTAACTTTCAATAGCTCATGTTACAAAAATTTTGGATTCCTAGGTTTTCATTACTGTTGTTTTCATCGATATTTTTTTTTATGTGCTTTTTTTGTGACAAACTTTTTTGTATGATAATAATTTTTATAACTTTTAAATAAATTTTGAAATAATCAAAACTGCGAAATCCAATGAATGTCACCCATAAAAATAATTGCTTGTGTGGAAAGTAAGGACCTACATACATCAAATTGTCTTTGAATTAAGTAGTTACAGAAGAATTATTGTTGAACTTTTAAAAGGTAAGCTTAAATATTAATGCAATACTTAAATGCAGTGATTAATTTTGAGTTCTTCTGTAGTTTATTGTTGCCTATTGCATCTACTCCTCTCTACTTATTGTGTTGAAGGCAGAATCAAGAGCCCTTCGCAGGAGCTAGCTTAAATGCCACCTGATAGGGCATATTTCAATGTAGTAATAAACATAAAACTAAAATGAAAGAAAAAAAAGAGTTAAACATCCCAGCTGTCTCTCGTAGCATGGAAGGTGAGTACTCTTTCTTTGTCTCTTGGAAACTTTCTGTGTTCTGGTAGAAGATGGTTCATGTACCTGCACTTGTACAAGTTCTACACTTTGCATAGCACTGCTCTACAGCACTTGACCCCAATTTTTAAACCAGGGAATCCTTCAAAGGATTGTTTAAAAAAAGAATTTTGCAGATCCCCCCCAACAATGTAGATGATTCTGAGTGGGAAACTGCTGCTTATGATCAAAATAAGTGGGGGAATTCAATTTATGAAGATCTTCCAAGATCATCCAATGAGTTGGGCAAATATCTAAATGTGAAGTTAGGAAAGGGAAAAATCATTCATCAGGCAATTCACTTGTGATTAATATGGCAAAGTATGTCTTTCCAATGTAGGCCTTGTTAGGTCTACCAATGACTTCTTTTGGCTTTCACAATTTATGATCAGTATGACACTGGGAATACCATGCAGGCAATAGCCACCTTCTAACTCGCCATCTTGAACATTTTTTACTCATCATATATTTCAGCGACATTAACACAGCTTGAAGTAAACTTACTGCAAATTCTTTAAATGTCAAAAATGTTCTTTAAGGTATTAGTTATGTGCCATGCATGATACATACTTAGGCAATCATGTATCTTTTGATACAGGACTGACGAGGCAGATTTTCTCCCGTAGTAGGTTGCCATTTTTTTCTGTGGGAGATCGAGGTTATAGAGCTTGGTCTGTCATGCTATTTACTCATAGCTGGGTGGGGGAGAAGAGAATTCATACCTTTCCCAAGGTTATTAGCATGTAAGTGAATGTAATGGATTCAACTAGAATTTGAACTTGGCTCCCAGATTCCTCAATCTGAGCCGCTATCCATTACTCCACTGTGCCTCCTCTCACAAATTACACTAATTGCAAATTAGAATACCTATTATTTGCACTATCAATATAAGTGTAATAATCTATAATACACAAGCAATCAACATTTAAAATAAAATCATCATCACCGCCATATTAACATAGAGATCTCATGTAGTGTGATAATGTAAAGCCCAGTCAGTTATGTGTCATGCGTGACATGCTTAGCTGATCATGTATCTTTCAATACATGACTGATGAGGCAGATTTTTTCCCTGCAGTAGGTTGCCATTTTTTTCTGCAGTAGACCAGTTGCCATCCAAGGCTACAGAACCCTGTCTGTCCTGCTATTTACCCATAGCTGGGGTGAGAAAAAGAAGATTCATACCATTCCCAAGGGTATTAGCATGTAAGTAAATGTAATGGATTCGGCTGGAATTCGAACTTGGCTCTCCGATTCTTTAATCTGAACTGCTATCCATTCCTCCACCATACCTCCTTTAAGAGATACAATTATTTTACTATTTATTGCAAACTAAATTACCAAAGATTTCAACAAAACTGCAGTAAAAAAACAGATTTTTTATAACCAGCATTATAACGATAAAACAATCAAAATAAATATGAGTTTGTCATATTGATATCATTTCAGTTGATGAAACTATTTTGAAGTTATAACATCTAGAAAATTAAAATCATTGCAGACTCTTCTTGTTCCATTGCCCGTGTCTAGTGATATAGTCCCTAGCAGCCTATACTAGCCTAAGGGATAATCCGAGCCTGGTCCCTAGGCTGCAGCCTATGCTAGCCTAAAGAGATAATCCAGAATGCAGAAAAATTTTTGTGTGTCGCATTTCATCCTTTAGGACTTCCTCTGACTAAATTTGTTATGTTGGTGCAACTATATATGTGCAAGAACGAGGGATGCTGGGAATTTTACATTTAAAAATTTTTTTTTTTTTACCATTCCTGGCATCCGCTATCTTCTACCTTTATAAGAGCCAGATCAGGCCCAAAATGGAGTACTGTTGTCATATATGGGCAGGACTTAAACCAAATTAGTTCTTATTTTCCCAACTAAAATCCACTAGAATCCACATTGTATTCCAATAGTTCCACTTGAGCAGCTTCTTCCCATGAACTGTTCCTTTGTGGAACTAACTCCCAAGATGATATTTCCCTGATCACTATAATCTGAGCATGTTCAAATCTAGTGTTAAACCATTATCTCCTCCCCCATATCCCCATTAAATGTGCCTTTTATTCTGCCTTGACTTGTGGGCTTTGTACATGCATAAATATATATATATATATATATATATATATATATATATATATATATATATATATATAAATGGAAATGGAAAAGTCCGACAATTATTTAAAAGACATTTTTTATGTTTATACATTCTTTTTATAGATACAAATATTTAAGTATATGCTCTGTTTATAATAAACAGTATTAACGACATTTACTGGCCTGAATGTTCAAGAAATTTTCATAGAAAATGTACGTCCTCTGATAGGAATTGAACCTGTATCCTATATGGAACCGTCATATAGCCTGATGTGCTTTTACCGATTGAGCCATATAAAACAGTAAAATCGACCTTGCTAACCCAAATGCTCTTCTGTGGCTCAATCCGTGTATATATATATATATATATATAACAATACCTCCTCTCTATTATATAAACAGATTATATATATATATATATATATATATATATATATATATATATATATATATATATTTTTATACTTTTGAGATAAGGTATTGTAATTATTTACATTGTTTGGACTATTGTCCTCATCTTTATTGCCATATTAATGATGTTTCAGCCATTTTATGCTCTGGCCTTCTTTTGGTGATTGGAATTTAGAACTGAACACTTTATTTCATCCAGTTGGGTAGATTGTTCTAGTTCTATGTGCCATGCCCCTTCCGTTTCTCAGTTATCACCTTTAACTGAACTCCCTGAGGTTTTTTTTTTTTTTCCACCACTGCAGTTTTGCCATGTATTGAACTCACAAAGTCTTTGGGTCAAGTCAAGGATCCAACCAACGCTTTTATTCAATAAATCCTTGTAGTAAACAAAAAAAAAAAAAAAAAGGCTTGAGATTGAGTTAAAGAAAAGATAACTGAGGCATCTGTAAGAGGCATGGCATGTGAACTAGAAACAATCTCCTCAATGTCTGGTGGATTTTTTTAAAAGGTTTAGTTCGAAATTCCAATCAACTGAAGAAGTCCGGAGTGTACATCGGCTGAAACATTGTGAATATGGCAATGAAGATGAGAACAACAGTCCAAACAATGTAAATAAGACATGAAATATTTAGAAAACCAAACTTTCTGCTACCATGGATTCTATCAATTAGGTATTGGCAGACTATAAAATTCTTTTCTTTCTCTCTCTTTACTAGCATCATGATTATGCATATAAGAATGTCTTGGGACAGAGTATCCAATTTTACTGCCTGATGATACGTAATTAGTTGAAACCATAGTAGCAAGAACATAGGTTTTCTAAATATTTTATGTCTTAAATTACTCTGTATTTTCAATTTTTTAAAATAGTATTGACCGTCCTGGGTAAGACGATAAACTACGTCCAGCAGCAAGGCCTCTGCTCAGGAGGTTTTGAGGAGCATGGAACCAACTCTTAATTGCTGGTGTTCCCAGGTCCACCCTGACCCGGGGTGGTAGCACCTGTTAGGGTCCCAGCTATGGGCAAATAGTTAACACCCAAACTTGTGTAAAAATAGGTTTTAATACCAGAAATACTTTGTAATAAAAAAATATTATTACCCACAATAATTTTTGAAGGAAAAATTATTATCAGCAATACTTTAAAGAAAAAAAAAATACCAGCAATACAAAAAGCTATACATTCTTTGGAAAAAATATGACCAGCTATAGATTTCTTCAAGGAAAAATATTCCCAGAAATAGATTTTTGAAGAAAAACATTACCAGCAATAAAAATTTTGTCGGCATTAAATAGCCCATTGAGGTTGATATGCCATAAAACAAAACAAAACAAAAATTTGTTTTGGTATTAACCCATTGAGGTTGATATGCTGTAAACCAAATCATTGCTGTCGAATACCATGTCCATGAGGTGTTGATATGCCGTAAAACAAACCTAACCAAATCAAAATAGTATTAAGCACCTTTTCATTAATTTAACTGTTTTTTTTAAATAAATATTGTTTTTTGTCAAAATTTTAATTTTTTTAATTATATATGTGCACATACACACATAGTATTTTTTTTACTTCCTTTTGTGAATGAAACCTTGTTATACAAAAGCTTAATATTGCTGCAAATTAGCAACCCAACTGACCAAAAAAATAAATAAAATCAGTCTTGTTGCTTGCATGTCCCTGAAATATTCCGCTCAAATTTGAATGTCGTTATGAGCAGCTATCTTATTTCTTCATTGGTATGCACAAAAGAAAGCAATCAGACGTATTTATTTTGCTTTTATATTTGAGTTTGTTTGCTTGTTTGTGCTTCATTATGTCTCTTGTATCACAATTTTGAAATTTAATTTACAGTATATTTAAGAAAAATAATTCAGTGCCTGTTATTCTATTAAATTGTGTAAGTCCAAAACATTATAAACAGTTCAATGGCAGATATCTTATCAAAACACATTTGAAATAATTTGTGTTTTTTCAAGTAATTTTAAGCAAATGATAAAAGTTATGAACAAGGCTTGAAAGTTAAAAGATCCATAATAGAACTACGGATTCATCTTTCATGAAAAAATTAAAAGTTCCTAAAAAGAGAAAGCCTTAAACATTGCTCCAACTTTCTTTTTTCAACAAAGCCGTAAACATTGCCACCATCTTTCTTTTTTTTTTTTTAAACATTATTAGCAAACAAACTTTGCTTTGTTGTCATTACTATAGTGTTTCAGGCACTTTGCTCTTCAGCCTTCAGACTGAACTCTTTAGTTTATTTAAGGGGTTAGATTGTTGTCTAATTCTACTGTCCATGTCAAGAAATACCAATAGTCTAGAAGATTAAAACATTGATTTATGAATTTGGTGGCATAGGCATTATGAATTTGATCCCTGGGCCAGCTAGTGCAGATTTAGACTCTGTGGAAACAGGCAAGCAATAATTAAACATTACTAAAAAAAAAAAAAAAAAAATAGAGAATATATGAAAGAGATATAATTTATAAGAAAAGATGCTGAAAAATTTGTTGTTCCAACTGACTGATCAGACATTATAATTTTGAAGAGAGGATTTTTTGGCAGTGCCAAGATTTTCTCACCCACCTTTATATATATATATATATATATATATATATATATATATACATACATACACAAACACTGGTAGTAGAGCCCGGTGTTGCCTGGGGATGTAACAGTAAGAGATAGATCAAGTATCGACCATCATAAAGACTGAAAAATAAAATTGACAAAGATTATTGTTTAAGGTTGATGGACACACATGTCTTAATTAGTTTTTTTATTTTACGAATTGGTCAAACAAAAACATTGTTTTCAATCGTTTTGAGTCTACCAATTGAAAAAATTTTTATTATAAACAATTGTTTTGTAAATGTAATTTTTAAAGCATTCTGAATGTAAAAATAAAGAAAAAAAAATGTTTAAAAGACAATAAGAAACACTACCTGCCAAAAAAAAAAAGTTTATTTTATTGAAATTGGTTGAAAAATGTAAAATCTGATTCCATTATAACTTTTAGAACACACAAAAACCTGGGTTTTATAATAAGTATAACTCGATACAAGTTGTCCCCCTTTCATTCTGGCGAGTGATGCCTTTTTTATCGTTTTTTCAAATTGATTTTGTGCAAAAAACAATTGTTTTTCCAATTTTTTGGCTGTCAGAACCAAAAAGTCCTATGAAGTTTCATTTGAAAAATCAGTTGAAAAATGTAGGAAATTTTCCAATATATAAAACATTTGTTCACACACACACACACAAAATGTTTATAATAAGTAAGATATATATATATATATATATATATATATATAGGACAAAAAAAAAAATTATTTAGTTTTTATGTTTTGTCCTGTGGGGGATGATTATCAAGGTTACTAAGACATTTGTCTTGATAAAGTCTATCAAAGGATGAAACGTGGCGGTTACGATAAATTTTCCTTACTTCTTTATTTATATTACCCTTTTACAGATATATTTTAGTTATTCCTGAATTTTGATACATACATACACTCATGTGTGATAACCTTTCCTGCTATTGTGGCTTTGTTGCAGGCCTTGTTGTACACACGGCAGAAACATGTCGCAATTGGTCCTCAACTACTCCAGACAAATGGCTCAACCACATGTCCATAGAAGTTGAGTACCATTTGTTTTACTGAGCTCTCATTTGTTATCCACAATGAGAGTACACTGTGTATGTGTGTGTGTGTGTGTGTGTATATATATATATATATATAAAAAGAAAGAACAGTAAAATATATAATCCGGTGTTCTTATTAATATTTTTTATTTTTACAAAACGGTGCTCAATGTAAATTTACAGAGCATAAATATTATAAATTAACTAATTGAAAATATGTTTTTTTTGCTACACTTTATCCTTGGAAACAGTAAATTATGAATTTGTATGTGTGTTTAAAACTCAGTAAATTTAAAAATAAGTTATTCCAATATTCACTTGAAGATGAAATGGAACTAATGCTTTTAATTTAATTATATAATTAAATTCAAAGTTTTTAGCTTCCATTTTTGAAACATGGTTATTACTGTGTAGCGAAAAAAACATTTTTCAATCAGTTAATTTATAATATATATATATATATATATATTGGTAGCAACCTTTCTTTCAAATATCATTATTGAATAGGGCCAACAAGGAAGATTGAATGAAGTTTTTATCAAGTTTTTCCAGTATTTTAACATTTTTCTGTTTTGTAGGATTTTAGGAATATAAAAATTGTCCATGAATTTTATTTTTGCATGTCTCAAGTGAGAGCTTGGAATGAACTCTCATTTTTCAAAAAAAAAAAGAACAACAACACAAACATAATTTACAGCATAACAGATAAGGAAAAAATAACAATACCAGAGACAAAACACCCTTGAAAATGGCTATAGAAGTTCCTGAAAGTGTTTGGGACATAATTTGTGGTTCCAAACTCATCAAAACCTTCAATCTCCCACCGCCCTGGGTATGACAATAAACTACATCCGAAATTGGGTAAGATAATAAACTAATCCAACAGCAAGGCCTCTGATCAGGTTTTTGAGGCGAATGAACCACCTCTTAATTGCTGGTGTTCCCAGGTCCACCCTGACCTGGGATGGTAGCACCTGTCAGGGTCCCAGCTATGGGCAAAAAATAGTTAATCCCAAAAAGTGATAAAAAAATTATTATAAAAAGTGTAAAATAGGTTTTAATACCAGAAATACTTTGTAAAAAAATTATTACCAGAAATAAATTTTTGAAGAAAAAAAATATTACCAGTAATACGTTTTGAAAAAAAAAATATTTTAGCTATACATTTTTGAGGAAAAAATATTACCAATTAATAGATTTTTTGACAAAACAAAAATATTACCTGGAAAAAGAAGTTGTCGACATTAAATAACCCATTGGGGTTGATATGCCATAAAATAAATCAAACCATCCAATCTCCAAATCAGCCTTGATTTTGGCATTAAATGGCCTTTTATGAGTTGATATGCTGTTAAACAGACAAATCAAACATTTACATAAGTAATGCAGTAATCGTTCTAAGTAACATGGTTAATCAAAATAAGTGCTGCATAATTTGTCTTGATATTGCTGCTTTAATTAAAATAAATCCAGAAAATAATGAGTTGAAAAACCGAAAGACCCATTTGTAGAAAGATTTTTTTTTTTTCGAACATTCATCCAATACAAGACTTGAGTGTCATTCAAGGTAGACCATTACTGTTAAAATAGTAATGATGAATTCAGGTGTGTGATATGAATGAAAGAGTAGGAAGTGAATATTATGAGGAGGAGGAGGATAGATAATGATTTACTTGAAGTAAACTGATTTCCCAGGTTCCAAGTTTCAGCAAATGGACCTTTATGACAGCAAAAAAAAAAATAAAAATAAAAAATGGAGTGTGTCAAAAGAGCAGTTTTTCCCTTGATACGACTATTATTTTAACTACCTTCACTCCTTGGTAATGTTTAGTGTGATAAAGTAATCAGGAGTAATCGCCCTTGTTTTATGATTACCTCCCTTTTTAAGAACTTTTTCTCTTTGTCAAGGACTACAAATAGTCAAAACACAAATATCAATTATTTGCTAAAAAGCGAATAAAAAATCCTTAAACCTGATTTTTTTGTTCTTTGTTATTACAATTTATACATTTTCTTTGTTCTTGAGAATTGACAAAAAAATAATAAAACACTATTTTATTTATTGGAATGGTTAGCAAAACATCAGCTAATTACCAATCGATTCAAATTTTATAAAATGGTAAATAATAAGGATTTCTTTACATTTGCTACACATATTTAATAATTTAGTAAATGTTTATAAATTTATGAATAAAAAAATTTCATATTTATTTCTTTATAAATTGGTAAATTGCATAAGTTCTTAGAATGTTGCAAATATAAAATTATTCTTGTAAATAAACGATCTAATAGTGTTTAATATTTTTGTTGTAAATTCTCAAGAACAAAAAAAGTGTAAATTCACTTTCATCATATGCTTAGACTTTCTTTTAAAAAAAGTAAACATTGCTGAGGAGTGAAAGTAGTTAAAATAATTGCAGTATCAAGTGTAAAAACCATCTTTTTGATACTCAAGGTTTTTTCAGGTTCGAAGGCCTTAGTTTGCCAAAGTTGCTATCCATTTTACCCTGATAATCTTGGAAACATTGTGAAATTTACACATGAAGGTTAAGTATAAAGTACAATGATTTCTTTATTGCTTTTAGTATTAATCTTAGTATACACTAATATTGATAGTCTTCTACTGACATGTAACAGTCTAACCGAGAAAGCTTGCCTTCTTATTACTTTTTTGCTTTTATCCTAATAAAACTTACAAATATGGATTTAATCTTTGGATTAGGATTAATAATTAGTGATGATCTAATACACTGTTCTTTTTTTCAAATATTTATTCAGAGTGTCTACACTCATCAAAACTGTACACATATTTTGTAATACCAATTCAGGTTTATACATTGTGTCTGCCTGTCTCTGTCTGCAGCCGTCCTTGTGTCTGTCTGTCTCTCTCTGTTTGCAGCCATCCTTGTGTCTGTCTGTCTCTCTCCGTCTGCAGCCATCCTTGTGTCTGTCTGTCTCTCTGTCTGAAGCTGTCCGAAGCTGTCCTTGTGTATATCTATCTCTCTCCGTCTGCAGCCATCCTTGTGTCTGTCTGTCTCTCTCTGTCTGCAGCTGTCCTTGTGTCTATCTATCTCTGTGTCTGTCTGTCTGTCACTGTCTGCAGCCGTCCTTGTGTCTGTCTGTCTGTCTTTGTGTTTGTCTGTCTGTCTCTGCAGCCGTCCTTGTGTGTCTGTCTGTCTCTGCAGCCGTCCTTGTGTCTGTCTGTCACTGTCTGCAGCCGTCCTTGTGTCTGTCTGTCTGTCTTTGTGTTTGTCTGTCTGTCTGTCTCTGCAGCCGTCCTTGTGTGTCTGTCTGTCTCTGCAGCCGTCCTTGTGTCTGTCTGTCTCTGTCTGCAGCCGTCCTTGTGTCTGTCTGTCTCACTATCTCTCTGCCTGCAGCCGTCCTTGTGTCTGTCAACAACTTTTTTCTATCAAATGTTTTCTTTAATATCTGTGTTTCTTATATGTGTGTTTCTATGCACACATAAACATTTACATAAAATATAATAATTCCATTTGTTTTTTAATTAAACTTTGTTAATATCAAATTTCCTTCTAACGTCTAAGTATTATTGAATAAAGTTTCCAAATAATTCTGCATTTATGTTTGAATAATGTTTAAATAATTTTTTTTAAGGTCATAAAAATATTTGTTCTACGTTCATGCATTTTTTTATTTCTTGATAGACAAAATTGCAAACATCAGCAAATGCATCTTCCGTGATTTGTGGAAAAAGAATTTTTTTTTTTGTTGTCCTGAATTGTGCAAATATATTTGGTTTTGTTGCATAAACATTGTCTTTAAGCAGAGTTTATTTTTTGTGTTTCAATAATCCAACAATTGTGTGTTTCTCTTCTATAGTCTTTGGCCCTTTTACTTTAAAAAAATCTCTCTCCAAAGCCTTTCACTTTTTTTTCTTTTTTGCACTTTTCTCTCCTAATATTTTAAATTTTCAGTCTTCCTTCTTTTGTTTTTTCTTCCCTCCTTCTTTCAATTTGTTTTCTCCTCCATTCTTTAACTTTCTCTCTGCCACCATCCCTTTATTTTTTCTCCTTCCCTTTCTTTTCTCTCTCTGGATTTTCTTTTCTCTCTCCCTCTTCTTTTTTCTTCCCCTCCCCTTACACCATTTCTCTCCCCTCCTCTTTTTTTCTCTCCCCTCCTCTTCTTTTTCTCTCTCTCCCTTAAAAAGTTTGAGTTATTTTTCTCTTTCTATTCTTTTTTCTCTCCCTTCCCTCTTCTTTTTCTCTCTCCCCTCCCTCTTCTTTTTTCAAAAGACCCCTCCCTCTTCTTTTTTTAATCTCTCTCCCTATCTCTTTCTTTTTTCTCTTCAAATTTTTCCCTATTCCAACTTCTTTTTCTCTCTCTCTCCCTCCCTCTTCTTTTCTCTTTGGTGTAACTGTGAATGTCATTTTGGATACTAGTCTTGGTAATATCTTTTTTTTTTTTTTTTTTGCAATTCTATTTGTGAATTTTAATCAAAAACTGAAGACTTTGATCTCCATGGATGTGATCTGGAAATTTAGATGGTTTTGATCGAATTCTGTTTTGTCTGATTTATTTGATTCCGAGCTTTTTATGCTTAAAAAAAAAAGAAAAATTAATGAAACATGTAAAAAAAAAAGTTAAAGCAGAAAAAATATCAAATTTAATTTCATGTAGCAAATGGGAATCCATCAGAAGAACAAAACTTACCCCCAAACCTTGCACATTTCAATTTCACATCTGCATAAAATTGAAGCTCTCAGTTTTGGATTAAAATTTCATACTCTGAGATTGCAAAATAGAAAAATACTATGGCACTACTTACAGTGATTGATCTGCTTTTTATATATATATATATATATATATATATATAAAAAAAATAACTAAATAACTTTTGTAGATTAACATTCATTAAAAGTTCCTCTACCCACAACAACCACCTCTTAACTGTTGTTATTCCCAGGTTCACCTTGACCCGGGGTAGTAGCACCTGTTAGGATCCCAGCTATGGGCAAATAATTATCACCCCCCTCCTCACCAAACAAACAAAACCATAGGAAAATATAAAAATACATTTCTATAATAAAAATACCAGCAATACATTTTTATATAAAAAAATACCAATGATACCTATTTATAGTAAAATTACCAACAATATATCAACCAACATGAAGGAATCTATCATGACATTAATCCATATAATATCCTACAATTTCTTAAAGAAATCAAACTATTCCAAAAAAAAAAATAATAAAACACTGCCTCTAGTAATTATGTCCACACAAATATGTATATGCACAAAAGCTGAGTATCATCTACCATGGTTTCAATTGTGAAAGCAGAATAACATTTTTATTACTTCTAAGCTTTCAAGAAAGTTAAATTTCAATATTAAATGACCCATAAGGAGTTGATATGCCATTAATTGAATGTACTAGAACATTTATCAGAATTAAAAAATATTGATATTTTCATTATTATAGAAGTGAGGGTCCTGTTCCTAATATAAATACAGTGTCAAATCGATCCCCGATTTTTTAAAGAGTTATCTGTACTTAGTTTTTATTTACAAATGTCAAGTTTGAAATGGTGTTTATATTTGAATTTCTAAAATGGCTTATTATTTACCCTATTTATAGTCAAGATTATTTTCTTTATTTTTGTTGATGGCTTATGGCTATATTGCATTGAAACACTGGTTTATGTATGATAATTGAAGTTAAGCAATGTTGAGTACCTAGATGGGTAACTGCTTTGGGAATACCAGGTAAGCTTAGATGTGTGGGTGGTGTAATGGATAAATGGCTTGGAATTGGAAATCTGAGAGCTGAGTTCCAATTCCAGTTAGGTTCGTTATATTCACTTACATGAAAATAGCCTTGAGAAAGGTATGAATCCACCTCTTCTCCCCCACAGCTAAATATTTTCTGGCTTTAAATAACCTGAAAAAGGTTGATAAGCCATAAAAAACAGTCAATCATCTTTGTTGTTGTTATCACAATGTTTCAACTGTTGTGGACTTAGTGGGTTGAACTGTTGGTTTATGAATTTGGTGACCTAGTAATTATGAATTCAATCCCTGGGCCGGGCAGTGTGTACGTGGACTCGGTAGAAACAGGACAAGCATTAACTGGGCAGTACTAAAAATAAGAACTAGACAAGATATCCCTAGACATGGTCAGTGGTATGTGAATAGTCTACCCCCATAGATTAAATATATTATTGAGATATACACACAAAAAAGTCCAGTGGGTTCAAGTGTTGGTTTATGAATTTGGTAACAGTAATTGTGAGTTCAATCCCTGGGCCAGGCAGTATGTACTTAGACTCGGTGGAAACAGGCAAGCAATAACTGAGCAGTACTAAAAATAAGAATGAGACACGGTTAGTGGAATGAGAATGGTCTATCCCCTGTAGATTAAATAAAGTGTTTAGTTTACAATACCCTGCAAGTTACCTGGATCAACAGACACACAATGTAGGCTGGAGAGAACAATGGCCAAAACATTGTGATAACAACAACAAAGATGAAGACAATCGTTTGTATGTAAAGATTGTAAATAACAAGAGCAAAATAAATAAGTGATTCTGAGAAACATAATCACTGCCCTTGACTTTTGTAACCTTTATTAAAAGTTGCTCTGTACTAACATGAGTTACATCATTTTGATTGCAGTGGAATTAAGTTATAGCTGGAATTAAATGTAAGACCTTGATTTTTTTTTTTTTCTCTCTCTTTTTTCCTCTCGGTAAATACTTTTTTAAAGAAGAAAAAAAAGAAAGAAAGCAGATTAGAAAGTAATGATAGTAAAAAGAAATGATAGATAGTTTTAAGCTTCTTATATAAATAATCAAATTTTGAATTAGCTTTATTGCCATTTAATCTCCAAAGTAGATTTGAACCTGAATTTCATGGTCAGAAAGCGAACGTTCTAACCACTTGAACTTGCAGGTAACCACTAGGTAATTGTCCACAGAGAATTGTTCCATGTGACAATAGCTTAGTGGATTAAAGTTTATAAAGATAAACACGCTTAAAAATCCACTTTCCTCCCCTAATTACCCGATGGCTTAATGGTTAGAATCTCCGATCTGATACCAGTTCAGTCGGGTTTCTAATTCTAGCTGGAGGCAACTGGATGTCTAGCCACACTGATGAGCTGTGAAACAGTCTGTCTGTGGATGACAGTGTATATATATATATATATATATATATATATATATATATATATATGATCAAGAATAGTATTTTTTTATTGTATGACAAAGTGGAAAAAGTTTTCTTGTGATGTGTTTCGTCGTCCAGGATTTCAACGAACTAAATTTTTTATGTTGGTGCGACTACATGTGCACAGCAGAGGAGTGCTGGGAATTTTAGAATTTTTTTTTTTTTTTCAGCTGAAATCATTTAGAGCCTTTACATCACTTTTATAAGCAAGTATTCCGCACTGTGATATAAGAAGACCTGCCAGGAATGGTAAAATGTTGTAAGAGCCAGGGTGCAAATTTATTGTAGATGACCTTGTGATTAAGGCACTCTTTAGACATTTATGTCATCGTGAATTATTTTTTCTTTTACTCAGAGTAGCATTTTTTATGTTAAAGTTATGGTCAGTCTCCTTATGGTGGGCAACCAATGCATTTGGTGTATTATTTTGTAAAATATTGCTTTTGTGTTCATATATTCTTTTATTTAGTTTCCTTGATGTTTCTCCTATGTATTTTTTGTGTCAATTATTACAGGCAATGGAGTAAACTCCTCCTTCAGGTTATAGATTATTGTTTTTAGTATTGACTACGTCTTTTATTGTTTGGGATGTTATACTAACAACTTCTATGCTGAGTTTAGATAGATTCTTTTTGATTGAAGATGTGATAGAATTAGCAGCAGGATAATATTTTTTTTCATTCATTTGGGTTCTCAGGAGGGGCTGTTTTTTTGTCTTTGGGATTTTTGTTTCACATTGAATATAAAATAATTAGGGTACTGGAGAAGTTTGAGAGTGTTTCCAATGTATTTCTCTTTGTGTAAGTAATCTGATCTGTATATTCTTAGAGCACTTAGGTAGAATCTGATGATTATGCTGGATTTTATTTTGCTGTTAGGATGGGAATGAAAGCTTATGAGACTGTTTTTGTTCGTTGATTTTTGGTTTTTAATGCGATGTAGCTTGATATCTGGGAAGTGTAAGGAGTTGTGTTCTTTCATTTCGTATGTAAATTTCATTGTCATTTCAACTTTGTTTAGTTGATCTACTAAGTCAGGTAAATCAGCATCATGAGGATATATAATAGAGCCTCATCAGTATAACGAAAATGTGTTGATTGTTTGGGTAAAATATTTTAGAAAGGACCAGATTTGAGAAATTCTAAGAAGATACATGCCATCATTCTACTGAGAGGTGATCCCATTGGTAAACCAAATTTTTGTTTGTAACAGTCATTATTAAATGTCAAGTAGCATTGATTGGGGATGAGACAGCAGATTTCTGTTATTTTAGCTGTTGGAAGAGAGAGCTTTATCTTTGTGTTAGATGCTTTTTTAGGAGATTTAGGCATTTTTCGACTGGGACGTTGGTGTAGAGGGATTTTATATTTAGGTGGGCCATGCATTTGTCAGTCATGTTAATTTCCCTTAGTTTTTCAGCTAGGCTGCCCGAGTTCTTTATATGGGATGAACTGATAGGGGTTAAAATTTTTGTCATGGCTTTTGCCAGTTTGTGGTGGTGGTGGTGGGGGGCACTATTTATTCCAAAGATTATGGGGTGCATTGGGATACCTAATTAGTAGAAACCATGGTAACAGGAACGTTGGTTTTCTAAATATTTATGTCTTAAATTGCTCTGAATTTTTTGATTTTTGAAAATTGTATCAAGCTCTTTTCATTAACTATTTTTTGATAAATATTGTTTTTTTGTCGAAAGTTAGATTTTTTTTTGATTATATATATATATATATATATATATATATATATATATATATATATATATATATGATAGAGAACAAGTAGGAAACATCTATCAATCTAACATTCAAATTCCAGTCTAATCTGTTACATTCACTTACATGATAATACCCTTGGGAAAGGTATGAATCCTCTTCTTCTCCCTCCAGCTATGGGTAAATAGCAGGACAGACTGGGTTCTATAGCCTTGGATGGCAACTGGTCTAGGAGAAGGACAACTCTGAATTCAAAACCTGCGGAGGGCCGTTTGGGGAACTTGTGGCACGTAGTGCAACAGGTCTCTGTATTCGGCCCTTCAAAAAGTGTGGTTGTTTCTGCACAAAGCTTTCACTACTATGATCAAATTATATACACAGGTGTCTGGGCTGTCATTTCCTAGGAATTGAGCTGCTTGACCGTCATACGTCAAATATGACGGGAGAATTCACCATATATATTGACATTTTTGGCACAATTTATTGAGATTATTTTAATTTTTTTCATTATTTAAATCTTATATTTTCATCTTGGGATAGGATTTTGTAGATACAATTTATTAATTATATACTTACTATCCCATTTAACATTTATTGATAATTTGGCAAAAAAATATTGAGAAACAAAACAATATTCGACTGAATGTTTTTCAAAACTTATGTCTTATTCTTATTAATATTTAAACATAATACAATCATTTATCATCATATATATTTAATTCTGAAGCCATCACATGATGAGTATATCAAACAGGTTATAATTTTTTAGATTTTAACATTATTTTGAAATATTTCATTCTTGGCTGCTATATCAAACAGGTAGTTTTATGCTCATTTATCGTTACCTTGAATTGTAAGCATAATGTAATAATTTCATTATGTATTTATTCCTGCGGCCATCAGTGGAATGCATATCAAACAGAAGGTTTTATACATTTTAAACATTATTATTTATAATCATAATTAAACCATTTGTAATGATATTTCATTGTAGGTTCATCAGTGAATTAGTATATCAAATGGTTTTTTAAGTATTAACAATGCAATTGATACAGGATATATATATATATATATATATATATATATATATATATATATATATATATATGTCCTCACTTCCCTTTACCATCATATGGGTTTTGTTTGGTTAACTCATTATCTTATTTTCAACAGCTGCCTCTTCTTTTTCTTATTCTAAATATTTAATTTTTAAGTTTCTAACTTTCTATTTGCACACCAATAGAGTTGAAAAATACTAGTGTATTAATGCTAGTTGAAATAGCTATTCTCATGAGATAATTTTGAATTTCTCTATTTAGTAATCTATAATAATGATAAAAATATTGTTTGCTTCCATTATGAGGTGCTCAATATCAGAGATAAAGTGTATATAAATATAAAAGTGGACACTGAGTATGGTGTACTCATATATATATATATATATATATATATATATATATATATATATATATATATATGTGGATGAATTTTGCTATTGATATTATTAAAACATTTCATTTCAGTGAAATAGTTTTTAACCTTTTTTTCTCTCATGACAGGTTTTGATGCTTTGAGAAATGTCATTGACCACAAGACACAAAAGGAACTTGGCGTTCCCACGACCACTTTTTGCAGGTAATTTCCAAATGGGATTTTCTGTTTTTTCTTTTTATAACAGCTTTAATATATATATATATATATATATATATATATATATATATATATATATAATGCGTAAAAAAAATCTATAAATGACATGTTAACGAATGGGCTATAAAAAAAACACAAAAAATAGGTCTGTAACCATGGTATCCATAGCTTGCTGGTGTCACTTTTATACCAATATGAAGTCTGTTAAATTTATATAATCCTCTGTGCGTATTTATGTTCAAAGATACATTTTCAGTCTGAATTTGTAAATATGCTTCAGAGAGATCCAGCTTTGAAAATATTCTTCTGCCATTTAACTTCAAAAAATTTTCTTCAGGTCTTTGTAATGGGTAGTTATGTATTTCTAAAAACTGTTTAATCCTGTCGAGAAACCTGTGCAAACACAAATTATTTTTCTTTTTTTCTTTACATACACTGCTGGGGAGACCATTTTGCATGATTAATTTTTTTCTATTACATCAGTTCTTTTCAGTTTGTCCAACTCTACATTGATGTTGTGAATGGTATGCTCAGTTTTGGTTTAAAAACTGACATTGAAACTTTCTTTTATTTGAAAATTCACTTTGAATTTTGAAAACCAACCCATTTAATTTGACAGAAAATCTGGAGATTATTCTTCCTTAAGATTTTCATTCTTTTTAAATTTGTTGTTTGTCCACTTACAATAAAAGTTTATCGGCAAATTCAAAGATCCAATAGTTTCATCCACTCGGTACAGAATAAATTTGTAGCATTTTTTTAATACGTAAGATTTAGTTTTTATATGCTTATTACAGAATCGGTCCTTTCTCAAAAAAAAAAAAAAAAATAATGTCTCACCAGAAAATGAAATCATGATTTTAGAAGTCCTTTTTAATAAAGATTTTCCAATTTCCTTCAATGTGGTTTCACTGATTATTGAAATATCACTATCAGTATCCAGTAGCATTTTCACTGCCACATTATTCATTTTCACATTCACAAATTTCCATTTGTTTTCTGTTACCATTTTTTCCGTCAGAATGTTGTGTATGAATTTCTTCCTGTGAGAATTTTTTCTTGGTTTGGTTTTGCAGTGTGACTTTATATGGCCTTGTTTGCTACACTTGTAACATTCTGCATTTTTAAATGGACAGTCATTTCCAAGATGTAATTTACCACATCTGAAACAAGGATTTATTCTCCTTTGAACATATCTGGAGTCATTTCCTTTAATCTAAACTTTTCACATTCTTTGTTGACAATACCAGCAGACGTGACAAAATATATTTGTCCTATTTTTTTGTTAGATTCATGTGCCTTTAATGGGCATTAAACAGAGAGCTCTTGTTCCTAAAGATTTTTGTCAGAATGTGAACCATGTCTTCAAACCCAATTTCACCTCGTTTTTTTTTTTTTTTGGTAATATGTTGTTGCAGTATTTTTTTTTTTACTCTATCAGAGCTATTTTCCTCAACATTAATCTCATTCTTCTTTCATCTTCATAACTGCTGCATTTGTGACTGAATATTTGTCCATATCTACAGAAATACACAGAAAATGTCATTCCTCATCAGCATTATATACAAATTCTAATATGGTGTTTTGGACAGTGTCTGGCTTAAGAGACATTGCAGAATATTTTGTTTTCTTCAGAATTATATCCAACAACTCCTGTTGCTGTTTTTGTAGTTCTGACAGCAGTTGATTTTGTTATTGTTGCTGTTTGTGTTGTTGAATTTCAACTATTGAAGTCAAAATTTTTTTCGATATTCACAAAAGAGAAAATTTTTTTGTTCTACATTACAAGAAATGTGAAGCATAAGAACCTTATTACTGTGTATGATCTAGCAATTAAAGCATTTTCTAAAGATTTTTATTTTAGTAAATTATTTTCTCTTTAGTATCTGTCTATATTTCTGAGATGAGGTATTATGTACCCTATTTACATTGCTCAGACTATCATCCTCATCTTTGTCGCCATATTTATCATAACGTTTTTGGCTGAGGGAGCGTGTTCTATGTCAGAATTGGTTATCTTTATAGAGGGAGCGTGTTCGATGTCAGAATTGGTTATCTTTATAGAGGGAGCGTTCGATGTCAGAATTGGTTATCTTTATAGAGGAGCGTGTTCGATGTCAGAATTGGTTATCTTTATAGAGGGAGCGTGTTCGATGTCAGAATTGGTTATCTTTATAGAGGGAGCGTGTTCGATGTCAGAATTGGTTATCTTTATAGAGGGAGCGTGTTCGATGTCAGAATTGGTTATCTTTATAGAGGGAGCGTGTTCGATGTCAGAATTGGTTATCTTTATATCGGGAGCGTGTTCGATGTCAGAATTGGTTATCTTTATATCGGGAGCATGTTCGATGTCAGAATTGGTTATATTTATAGAGGGAGCGTGTTCGATGTCAGAATTGGTTATATTTATAGAGGGAGCGTGTTCTATGTTTCAGGTTTACATAAGATTTTATGGTAGGAGAAAATCATTGTTTTTCAACATGGACTGAAAAAATGATATTTTGTGTTGATTACTTACCCTGATGAAAGTTGAAAGCTTGGAAAATATATCTTCTGAAATTAATTGATCTGAGAAGGATTATTCATAATCTGGAAAAGTGATGAATAAAATTAATCAACTTGAAATATCTGTAGTTTTTAATTATATATATATATATAAAGTGGACATTGAAGTCAACACCCAGAGGCGAGAGTCTGTTTCATGCTAAACACAATTGTCAGGTCATGTGTGTTGTATTTTTGTTCAACTCTTTGCAGTGAGGCATTGTGGGTGTTCTATTGCATTATTCTAATGGTTATTTTGTTGGGCATAGTTTGTTAATTTTTATTTACTTAATTTATATACTTACTTATTTATTTGTTTGGATTCATTTTTTTTTTACTTGTTTTTGTTTGTTTGTTTATTTATTTTCATTTATTTATGTTTGCTTCCAAGTTTTGATTTTTAAGCACCGTAGAAAAATTTGTTTTTGTATCTGCATTTTGAGATGAGTTGCAATTGTTTAGTAGTTTGTTTTAGTCTGGGAAGATAATTATGGTTATTTTTTTCCTCCAGGCAGAGTTTACAGATTTTGGATTGATTCTTCTAGACTGTTGTTCTTTTCCTTGTTTTCCATGATATTTTTGCTGTGATTTGTTTTTAATCTCCCAGATATGTTTAGAAAGCATTGTGCTGTTCGTGTATTTACTATTTGTAAAGGATATTTTGTGTATGTAGTTTCTTTGTTTCCAGGCTCTTTCAGTTACTTCTATGTATATTTTTTTCTTTATCTTCTGATTTTACACTTTCTTGGTATATTACATTGTCCTGCAAGCAATTGCAGTTTAAGGGACATTCTTTCTTTATTCTGCAGTTACACATGGGTTTAATTAGTTTGTTGATGGTTTTCCTGTTGTGCTTTTTTATTATTTGTGTCATGTTCTCAGTGCAGCTGTAGCTGATTTTTACTGTGTTTTTGTTGAATATCTTGTGGAGAGTACTTGATGCAGGGAAGTGTTTGTGTAGGAGTTTAATGAATATTTTTCCTATGTTTGTTTTTACATTTTTGGTGTATGGTGGGTTGAATTACATATTTCTTTTCCTGTTGACTTTTTTGTGGTGTGTATATGAGTGTTGCTGGGGAATCCACTATCTTTTAGGGATGTTCCATAGTCTTTCTTAGCTTGGTTGAATATGGTTTCATTGGAAGAATTGTCAGAAAGTCTGCAGTTAATTAATTTTGGTATCTGCTTGATTATTGGTGGCAGGTGGTTGGAAGATGTGTGTATATACAGTGGTTTATCATTGGATTTTCTGTATGGTTTATAAGTACCTTTTCTTTGGTTGAAGGTGAAATCTAGAATATCTACTTCATTCAGGGTAGTTTTTATGTTTATGTCAAATGTCATTTAAAAAAATTTTTTTTTATTGTTTTTCTAGTTTTGTCTGTTACAGTTTCTTAAGATGATGAGACTGTCATCCCTGTAGATTCCTATATCATTTCTATTGATTATTTTACTTAGCTTGTGTAGCAAATATATACCTATGAGTCTGCAGGGACTGCACCGTCAAAGCTTCCCATCATAGTGTCAAATGTCCTTTCTTTCTTTATCCATGCATCTTCATTGTTGAATAGTAGTGATTTTCAGGAGTGTTTAATGATTTAAACAACTAAATAAATTATCAGAACTCATCTCAAAATGCAGACGCAAAAACAAATTTTTACTATAGTACTTAAAAACTGAAAATGAACAAGAATAAATGAAAATAAAATAAACAAACAAAAACAAGTAAAAATAAATTAATCCAAACAAATAAACTAAATAAATAATAAACAGATTAACAAACCACGCTCACCAAAATAGCTATTAGGAAAATACAAAAGATTACCCACAATGCAATAGAATACCCACAATGCATCACTGACCTGTATATATAAAAAGTAGGGCAAAAACATAACATGCATGGCCTGATGATTGTGTTTAGCCTGAAACAGACTATCACCCTTGTGTGTTGACTTCAATGTCCACTTTGATATTTACATAGGCTTTATCCCTGATGTTGAGCACTTTAACCCATAAATATAGCATACCTTAAAACTATATTTTATCATATATATAAATAAACAAACACACACACATAGATATATATTTGTTTCTTACTGTATGCATCAAATGGTGAGCCGTCTTCTGTATGATGATAAACTTCATCTGCGTCCTGGATAAGATGTAAACTACATCCAACAGCAAGACCTCTGATCAGGAGGTTTTGAGGAGCATGGAAACACCTTTTAATTGCTGGTGTTCCCAGGTCCACCCTGACTTGGGGTGGTAGCACCTGTTAGGATCCCAGCAATTGGTAAATAGTTAACCCCCAAACTGGGGTCAAAACTTGTAAAAATAGGTTTTAATACCAGCGAAATATTTTTGTAAAAAAAATTTATTACTAGCAATAAATTTTTGAAGAAAAAATTATTACCAGCAATAAATTTTTGAAGAAAAAATTATTACCAGAAATACTTTTTGAAAAAATTTTACCAGCAATAAAAATCTTGCCGGCATTAAATAACCCATTGAGGTTGATATGCCGTAAAACAAACCAAACCAAACCGTGAGGAACAAATATTTCTTATTTGTCTAAGTTTTAGCTCTGTTATTTTAGATTGAGCACTGTTTTATTACCACCAGCACTCACTGGGTTCAATTTTATATTTATTTGGAGCAGCTAAATACCTCCACAAGATGGACTGGTCTATGACTATTTAAACAGCACTTCGGGGGAGGAGCAAATGATTAACTGTTTATTACACTAGTCTGTGTTCTTAACCATGAAATATTATTCTCCGGAATAAACTACTTATTTTCTACATCTGTGTCAACCTGTCCTATTTACGACAAAACAGTTATGTAACATGTTTTTTTTTCTTTTTTATTATTTATCCATTAAAATTGTTTTTTCCCTGCAACACAATTTCACAATGGACGCTTGTTTCCTTTTGACACTCCAGATCTCTATAGTTCTTTTTAACATTTTACAAAAGGAATTCAGCAACATGCCAACAATCCATAATAACTGAATTCCTTTTGTTTTATAAATCCATTGAGGTTGTTGAATTTTATGATTTTTTTGCTTTCTTCTCCATCCATAGATTGCAATTTCTTACTCTGCTTTTTTTTTATAATACGCCATGATGTCAATAATCTTGAACACTCATTGCCAAATAGTAATCTTTTGTGATCTGAATAGAGGAATGGTATAATGAAGAGAGTAGAGAAAATCCATTATAATAATAGAGGATGATTTAGAAATGGTGATCCGTATAGTAATAGAGGATAGAATGGAAATGGTGATCCATTGAGGATAGAATGGAAATTGATCCGTAATACTCATTGTAGTAGAATGACTATGTAATTGCAGATATAACTATAATGGAAATGGTGATCCGTTAGTAATAGAGGATTGAACAATACTCCCTTTGAATAATAGAGGATTGGAAATGAACTAATAAATGTACTCCGTTAATATAACACTCCGTGATAGTCAAATAGTAATCACTGGATAGTGATCTGAATAGAGGAATGGTATAATGAAGAGAGTAGAGAATAATGCAATCCGTGATAATAATAGAGGATAGAATGGAAAATGGTGATCCGTATAGTAATATAGGATAGAATGGAAATAATAGAGGATAGAATGGAAATGGTGATCCGTATAGTAATAGAGGATAGAATGGAAATGGTGATCCGTGTAGTAATAGAGGATAGATAGAATGGATAAATGGAAATGGTAAATGTAATAGAATACTGTTTAATTTAAAAAATGGTGATCAGAGCATTTGGAAATTAAATATTATCTATAAAATAATATTTAAACAGAAAATATATTAAATAATTGTTCGAAATTAATCTGGAAATTTCATCATTTAATAGAGTAGAATAAACCGGATAGAAGAGAGAATTTCTCTGGTCCCAAATTAGAACCTGTGTTAATATAATGGAAATGGTGATCCGTGTATAATAAATAGACCAAACCCGGATATAAGAATAGAACCGGTGATATAGAGGATTGAATGGAAATGGTAAATGTAATTAATACTGTTTAATTTAAAACAGAGCATTTACTTAAATATTATCTGGGTTAAACAGAAAAATAATTAATTTTTGGATTGTTGTTTCATCATTTTTCAGTGTAACCCGGATATCCCAAATTAGAATAAAATAGACCAAACCGGATATAAGAGAGACAACTCTTTCTCTGGTCCCAAATTATAAGAGAGATTTTCCTGTTAGAGCCTGTAATGTATATAAAATAGACCAAACCCGGATATAAGAGAAACCCGGATATAAGAGAACTTCTTATATGTAAACCAACAACTCTCTATATATATATATTATATATATATATATATATATATATATATATATATATATATATATATATATATATATATATATATATATATATATATATATGGATAAATACATATTTTTATATGTCATTATTTAAATATAGAGAGATATATATATATATTGATACATATTTTTATTCAAACTATATATTGATATATATATATACAATATCATCATCATGGTATTTTTTTTATTTCATATATATAATATATATATATCCTTCATTTTCAAAGACAAAATATATATATATGTTCATGTATATATATTAAATTTTTTTTTACTTGTAATATATATATATATATATTATATATAAGTCGATATTATTTAAAGGAAGTGATATCATGTTGTTAGACATTTTTATTCAAACTTATTTGTATATACAGGGGATCATAACTTTCAAGTAGTGTTTATTTTCAAAGACAAAATTGTTTTTTTTTTTTGTAGGAAGTATTAAAACTATTATCGTTAGACAATCCTTGATATTTTGAACTATTATACATTAGTTTTAAAACACATTTGTGCAACATTTGTATTCATTATTAATTTTATTAAGTTTGGCTTCACTTTTTTAATATAGTTTTGAGAGTTTTATACTGTTGTAAATGTTTATAAATGTTGGATGTATCATTCAAATGGAAACCCAGCAGCCAAGAAAATGTTGTTGTAGTGTGTGCAACATAAATCTTAATTTTACTGTTGGAGATACAAACTCCCAGAGGAATAAAAAACACGGCAATTTTCTCGCTTCCTTTAATAATGACACCAAAAAACTTGGCCGTGAATAGGTTCCAATTGAAAATAAGCAGACAAAACTTATCTAAATTACTCAATTAAACATGTCTCAATGAAAACATGCTGAATATATATATATATATATATATATATATATATAATGATTAGTTCTCCTTTTGCCTACATAGAGTAGATCTTAATTGCAACCCCTTCAACAATTCTCAGCATATGCTAAGAACATACTATATGATATGTCAAACCAATTTTCTCCATATTCATTTGAATACGCATGATTTTTGACTAAATGTTGGCTAATAGCAGACTTTAGAGCTGGTTGAGTCAGCTATGTTAAATTGCACTACTCCCCCCCCCGTATAAGCATCATCAAAAAGAACTACAATATACTTTAAATAATATATAATTTAACATATATCAAGATGAATAGAATTTTTGCCCATAAAGTGTTTCGATATTTGCCTGTTTCCAGTATTGATGAGGTGAGCGGTATTCCTTCCTAACCTTTTGTTTGAAGTCATATGGAATGTCAACATCTTGACTGTCATTATTTTCTCTTCAAGTTACATGTAATAACCATTTAAGTTGTTGCTGTTGTTCAAAGTCCTCAAGTGATACCGTTTCACTTATCTGGTAGAGTTCTTTGAGATTCAACAGTGCCAGTTTGAAGAAGGATGGTTTTTATCAGTACCCTCTATCTTCATTTGCTCAAAGCCTTTTGTAACCACTGATGTTAGAAAGCAGTTGTATACAGCTAACAGTTTAGATATTTCTGAACAGATTTGGTGCCATCATGGCATCCATATGTAAGTCTTGATCTGATGAGTCTGTTTGTGTTTTCAGATTAATGTTTTTGGTTTTGTCTAAACACAAATCTCTCTTGTGTTCATATAGGCAGTCTTTTAGATCATAATTATCTGATAGGCAATTCTATTGTTACAGAAAATGGAACAGAGGTAACCACATTCATGCTAGTTCATTCTCTAAATGGCTAAAACAAAGATCTCCTTCTCTCTCTTGTACAAGCAATACCTACTGTTTTTGATAGTATATTGAAGTAATGAATAGAAACAAAAACCAGTTGGAGATTTTCAGGATTCCTTTTTGGCTCAGTTCAAAACAAGTTTTTTTTTCTTTTTTCTTTTTGAATTCATTACAAATTTATGAAATTTTATTATTTGAGAAAAGAAGAAAAAAAACTTTTTTATGCCATCAAATATGGTATTTTCTGACAGACGAAGCCTCTTTCATCAAGCTACAGACACCACATCATCCTAATCTCTGTCAACTGTCGTCAACTTGTCAGAATATTCTAATTAAATACTTTCTATGCATTTAACAATAAACTTCTTTTATTATCCATTTTCTCTTCCAGTAACATGAAAACAACTTTTCTCTTGTTTGCTAATTTAATGGAAGATATTTTGTGACAATCTGACAACTTCTTCAAAATGGCCACAAGACAATCGTACCAAAGACAGTGTCTCTATAAATAAACCGGTTTATTCCAAAACAATTCTTAAAGGCAAAAAATAACAGAAATGAAGTAGTTTTCATTTTTGGGACATGTACTTTTAATTTATTTTTGATGATTGTAAAATATATCTATGTTCTCGTTATTAGAATTACCATACATGTGGGCTGCTACCACTACTAAAATGGTATTGTGACTCCTTCTATATCTTTTTTTTTTTTTTTTTCATCATTTCATTACAAGCAAGGCAATAAAGCCACTAGGACACAAGAGGTTACTGGGTGTTAGAGAATATGAGAAAAATTACTCTTAAGGAGAGAGGACAATAAAAGAACAAGAATTAAGAAAACAGAAGATAATGATTGACATTGCATTTAAATTTTTGAAGATCAAAGGCAATAAAGCCACTAGGATGCAAGGGGTTACTGAGTGTTAGAGAATATGAGAAAAACTACTATTAAGGAGAGAAGACAATAAAAGAACAAGAATTAAGAAGACAGAAGATAAAAATTGACATTGCCTTTAAATTTTTGAAAATCAAAGTTGACTGGGAAGCAGTTTTATTGTCATTTTGCATTTGAACTTTAAAATTGTATCAATTTAAAATGAAAGCTATTTAAATCTTTTGCTGATTAAGGGAATAAAAGGGCTGAATCATTTCACCCCAAGTAAGGCAATAAAGCCATTAGGATGCAAGAGATTACTGTTAGAGAATATGAGAAAAGAAAATACAAATTATTATTAAGGAGAGAGAATAATAAAAGAACTGGAATTAAGAAGGCAGTAGATAATGGTTAATATTGCATTTAAATTTTTAAAAGTCAAAGTTGATTGGAGAGCAGCCATTTTGTTTACTTCATGGAACAAAATCTTCTTGTATGTGTGTTGTAACTTAGAAAGTGTTACTGAATGAAGAATAACTAAAATGGAGGTTGGAAATGAAATGGTAATCTTTATAACATCAACAAAATACAATACTCGCCAGCGGCTTGAAGTAGGTAAACCACTGCTCGTGATAGACTATTTAGACAGCATATTACCCCCACTTATAATAGTGTCCAACATATCTATGAGGATTGGGACATCAGTGTTCATAGGTACAGTATATAACGCTATCTATCTATCTCCATTTGTTCTTATCCATTTATCGGTCTGTTGTAACCAAGAAAAGATTACTGAATGAGGAATAACCAAAACGGAGGTTGGAAATGAAATGGTAATCTTTATAACATCAACAAAATACAATACTTGCCAGCGGAAGTAGGTAAACCACTGCTTGTGGTGGACTACTTAGACAGCATATTACCCCCCACCGCCACTTACAATAGTGTCCGATGTATTTATGAGGATTGGAACATACCCATTTGTGTAATAAAAATGTATCTTGAGTGCAAGATACTTGGAAGAAAACATGGTTGATTCAAAAGCTACAAGTTAAGGAAAACCTGATCTCGTAGCTAAGAGAATTTGTGCTGTATGCAAATTTCTGAACCTCAGCATGAATGAGAGAACTGCAGATGGGGAGGAATCGGATGGTTGCGCTTTGTGTGTGGAATTTTCTCATTGATTATGATCCTGAAAAGACCGGGTACAACTGGTACACCAAACTGACTTTACCTTTTTGCAACACCTTGTTAAAACGATTCTTTTCATTTCAGAGTACTGTGACCGTTGATCGCAACATCCAAGAATTGCAGACATTGATGCATGATTTGCCAGATTATGCAGAACAGTTTCTTAATATGATTTGCAAGATTTTAGAAGAATATCGAGACACTTGTCACTCAGCTTACAGGGGTAAGGTTTTTTTTTTCTCTTTTCGGTAATGTACCAAACATTTTCTACAAAAAGAGTTTGGTATCTAAATATCTGCTATTTGTATTTTCAGTACTTTTTATTATTATTTATTTTTCTCTGATATATTTTCACTTGAACTAAAAGTTATGGCAGATGCTATTTGTGCACAACAGGTCCTCTCGTACAACCAGCTGGGCATGCACAAAGTGGTCCCAGAATAATGTTATTAGATTCAGAATTGTTGGTGTTTTCAATGGCGGGAAGTGTAGGGTTCAAAGTGGCAACCCACTTGACAGAAAAAAATGAAGAAAAAAAAAAGGAAAAAATGAAAAAAAATTAAATGGCAAAATGGTCAGAAACCAGATGTTTAATGTTTGAGAATAACCTATATAAGTAATGTCCTGGTTAGGGCCGTGCAGAGAAAGAGAGGAGGTGTCTCCCTAACCAAGCATATCAGTAGCAGGCACCCAGCTGAAGTAAGAAGAGTCGATGGTATCTATGTGTTACACCCTCTACTACCAGAGAGAATACCAAGTCCGACCCAGGGTGGAAGGCATGGGTGGAGGTTCTCATTGAGATAAACACCAATTTATTTAGAACCAGATTCATTTATGTATTTAGCGCTTCATCAATGGATCTGCAAGCAGCTCTGTAAGTCTAGGTGTGCAGAGTGGGGACACTGTGGCTCAATAGGTCCCCCCTTATGACTGGCGAAACATGCAAAGTCAAATAGGCTCTAAAGTACAGTGTGTGATGGATAATTTGTCATCAAAATCATGCAAAAATGAAAATAACACTGACATCTCATTTTAACAGATATATTTACCAAAATTATACAATATCTTCAAATACTAAAGAGTAAATTTATTCAATAAAATTGCCATTTGGCTTCAACCGCGGCCTCCAGATGACTTCAGAATCTCCTGAAACTCTTCTGGACGGTCTCATTGTTTAAGTTGGTGAATGTTGCCATAATCTTTTGTATCGGTTCATCTTTGGTTTTACAAGGAGTTTTGTTGGTCTCTTGCTCAACTGCACCCATATATAATAATCAAGGGGGGTTGCAGTCTGGGGGAGTTAGGTAATCTCATTTATAATTGTCTGACAGCCATGATTGGGTTCTCCTGTTTTGTAGTGTGGTGCAGAGTCCTGTTGCCAGACATAGGGTCTTCCAGTAGCGACCCTCTTGACCCAGGGCAACACTACCTTTTCAAGGCACTTGATGTAGGCCTCCATGTTGAATCTGAGGCTCTCACCAACAAATTCGGGAGTTGTTTTCTTATCATAACAATCAAAGTAAGTTTTCTGAGTTGCCATACCTTCACCATAATACTCATCAAACTGTTTCCGAATCCACTGCACCGTTCTCATATTGACACCCAAAACCTCTGAAATGTTTGTATTGGAGCTTCCAGTGTGAATTCCAAGCAGTACAGCATGCTGTTTCCAAATTTCTGGTGGAGTGAATTGTGTCACTAGTTCTCTTTTTTTCTGGATGGTGCCCAAACAGACCCTACCATACTGTGCAGTTGACAAAATTAAAAACAACCAATGAACATGCATATAAAATGGCGACAATTTACCCATCGCACCCTGTATGTTGTCAAAGTCAGAAGTGTTTTTTTTATTAATGGCTGGAAGGTAAAGTCTATATAATTAGAATCTTGGTTATGGCTAGAGAGAGAGGAGCTGTCTGTTCAATTAGTTATGTCGGTAGCAGTTGCTTAGTGGAAGAAAGAAGACTCAACAGAACCTACATACTATCAGAGAGAATACTAGATCTGACCACGGAAACACATTAAAATAAGCATCAAATTATGGAGAACCAGAAACAGATTCATGTCTTAGATTCTTGCTCTTGATTTCATCTTCCGTTTCTTGTGGACTTTCTGCAAATCTTTTCCTTATTTTGTGCACACAGGTGCAAACAAGACACAAAACACAACGTGGAGATTGATTTGGTTGGTGGTGAAAGATAGAGAGGGGTCCCCCTTGTATGTTCCCACTATAATGATTTTTGTGAATGCTTTTAAGTCATTGGCAAACTGCAGCCCATTTAGTCATTCTGAATAACATGCTTAATTTCACAAACAAAGATTACATAGTGTTGCTTGAATTTTGTAAATCTTTGGCAAAAATAATGTTTTGATCATTTTAAGCCAACACGATTTTCACTAAGTTCATATGTGTAGATGTATTTTATTTTTGAGACAAGAAACATTTATACTAATTTTTTTTTTTTGGAGAAGAAATTTACTTCCTAAAAATTTTCAAATGAATAAGAAATAAATCACATGCAGTGACATGTGTCATCAGTGATAATATTTTTTTTTTTTTAATCTTTTTCACCCCAAGTTAAGGCGGAAGCCACTAGGATAAATTTTAGTTCAAGGGTTACAGAAAATTTGGAGCAAGATCAGATATGAAAACTTTAATTATTTAATTATTAAAACATCTTTTCTCAAAAAAAAAAATCCTTCATTTCTCAGGAATATGCTTTATTTTAATGGTCTTCTGTAGTGAAAATGCCGAGGTACCTACTATGAAAAATGACCTTGAATCTTTTTTTTTAGTGCTGCCCAAATATGATGATCCATAGAATTTTGTGGCCCACTGCTCAAAAAAACGTTGCCCATGCCTGCTTTAATATTACGAAAGAGGTACAAAGACAAACCAAAATACACGTGTAAAAAACAGAAAACATTTTAGTTACAAAACATACCAAAATGCATTAAAATATTGTCTAAAAATTAAAACTTTCGTACCATTTCTAAGGAATATGCTTATGCATATGGTCTTCTGTATTGAAAATGGCTGAGGTACCTACTACGAAAAATGACCTTGAATCTTTTTAGTTGTGATGCCCACCTTGTGATGATCCATAGATCAGGTGGCCCACTATTCGCAAATGGTTGCCCATGATTGCTTAAAATGATCAAAAATTGGCTGCAAAAGGATTCATTTCTTGTGACCTTGTGTCAGCAATAACTGACACAAAACATAAATAGTTTCAATTTGATGGGTCAGTGAGCTAAGGATGCCCTCAAATTGTTTACAAGTCCACATTGAGTATCCTTTATCTGAAATTCCCAAATCTGAAAACCTGCAAAATCTGAAAGTATTTTCAGGTGCTGGCATGACTTGCCACAAATGGAAAATTCCAGAAAGCCTAGCTATGTAGCCTTCATTGGCACCAGCTTTTTTAAATTTTTTTTATTAGTGATAACCACAGCAACACCTTCATTTGCGGATTACTTACCAGGTGTTTTGTGCTCAGTAAAGATATAATTCAAGTCCTTCATGTATATATTTTTTGTAAGTAGTGATCATGTTTTTTTTTTTTTTTTTTACACATACAGAAATTATAACACATTTTTACGTGAAATCTTAATTTTACCACTGAAAAATCCATGTGAGCATTACATGATTAGCATCATTATCTGTATGTACACAAAATTTATTAAGTTTCATACAAAACTGCTTTCAGGGTATATGTTATTTATATAAAACTACCTTCGGGGCATATGTATAAGCTTTGTTATGAAATGTAAAGTGGATATTGTGTTTATGCTTGAGTTCCATTCCCAAGAGTTCCAAAATTTATTTCTGCCAAAATTTAGATGTTTGTTTCCAATTTTTTTTTTTAATCCCATCTCAAGAATTTTGGATAAAGGATTCTCAAACTGTAATTTAGAAAAAGTTGGATCAAAAGTGCTGAATTCTCAAACTTCCTAATTTATAAAGAAAAATAAAAAAAAGAGATAACAATAAACAAAAGATAACAATTGTTGCATTTAAATTTTTTTACCAGATCAAAGGCAATTCTAAGACACAAGGAACTAAATATGAGACTAAAAGAAAAAAAAAAAGAACAAAAATTATAAAGACACAAGATAACAATTGACATTGAATTTTAAATTTTGAAGATTTTTTTTAAATCAAAGGATGCAATAGTTAAGTTTAAGAATAAAACTACTATTAAGGAGAGAAAACAATAAAGAACAAAAAATAAAAAGACACAAGATAACGATTGAATTAATTTTTTTTTTGAAGATTTTAAGGCAATAAAGACACTAGGATGAAGAAACAATAAAAATATGAAAAAAATTTAAAAGAAAACAATAAAGAACAAAAAAAAAAGACACAAATAATGACATTGAATTTTAATTTTTTCTCCATCAAAGGCAATAAAGACACTAGGATGCAAAGTAGTTACTGAGTGTTAGAGAATATGAGAAAAACTACTATTAAGGAGAACTGAAAACAATAAAAGAACAATAAAAGACACAAGATAACGATTGATATTGAATTTTAATTTTGAAGATCAAAAAGGCAATAAAGACACTAAGATGCAAGATTACTGAGTGTTAGAGAATATGAGAAAAACTACTATTAAATAGAAGACAATAAAAGAACAAAAATTAAAGAAAATAACGATTGACATTGTATTTAAATTCTTGAAGATCAAAGGCAATTAAAGCTACTAGGAAAAAAAAGGGTTACTGAGTGTTAGAGAATATGAGAAAAACTACTATTAAGGAGAAAAGACAAAGAACAAGAATTAAGAAGACAGAAGATAACAATTGACATTGCATTTAAATTTTAAGCGACCATTCTTTTTATAGAAGGGAAAAGACTTACTTCCTAGAACAAAGTGCTCATGTATGTCTCTTGCGTGCAAGATACTTAGAAGAAAACATGGCTGATTCAAAAGCTACAATTTAAAGAAAACCTGATCTTGTAGCTAAGAGAATTTGTGAGACAAATTTATGCCTTATGCAAATTTCCAAACTTCAGTAGAAGAATAGGAAGTAAGAAGATAGATGAAAATGCTTGATATTGTTTTTAAATTTTTGAAGATCAAAGTTTGACTGCAAAGCAAGATTTGGTAAGAGAGTTTTACAAGTATGATAGAAGAAACTGTTAGAGAATTTATGGTTATATCTAGCCATTTCAACTTTAAAATGATGGGACCTAACTGTCAATCTAGTAGTACACTTAAGTTCATAAAATCAAGGTACCAAAGAGGAAAGCTGATCAGAACAATTACCATGAAGTTCTCCTTAGAAAAGCCACTGGGAAGCTAAGTTACAGCAGTTGGAAAATAATTGAAGCTGAGATGCTAGGTCAGGATTGATAATATTACAGATAAATATATTGGCAATAACTCATTTCAAAAATTAAATGCAAAATGTTTCATCTGTTTATCTGCCTATATCTCTGAGATGAGGTATTAGGATTATTTACATTATTTGGACTGTTATCCTCATCTTCATTGCCATATTCACAATGTTTCTGCAATTGTACGCTCTAGGCTTCTTTTGGTGATTGGAATTTCGAACCAAACCCTTTATTTCATCCACCTAGGTAGATTGTTCTAGTTCCATGTGCCATGCCTCTTCCAGATGTCTCGGTTATTTCCCTTTAACTCAACTCTCTAAGTTTTGTGGCCTGGTATTGAACTCACAACACCTTGGGTCTAGTCACTGGATCTAACATCTTTATCCTCAAGGACACATAGCCCAGTGGATAAAGACGTTGGTTAGATGCAGTGACTAGACTCAAAACAAAACAGTTCAATACTAAACAACACAAAAAATTGTGTATCAAAAATTTTGGAGAGTTGAATTAAAGGGAAATAACTGAGACATTCAGAAGAGGTGTGGCATAGCAACTAGATTTTCAATCTACCCGTTTGATGAAATAAAAAATTGTTCAAAATTCAATCACCTGAAGAAACTGGGCACATAAAGCAACCGAAACGTTGTGAATATAGCAATGAAAATGCAGATAATGTTTCGTCTATTGTGTCCTCTGCTCTTCTTCAGGTGTTTGTCAGTGCAGATTACATTTAATGTGGTACTCCTTAATATTGTTCTTCCTCTGCAGGAATTGTTCAATATGACTCTGATGAGAAGAGAATCATCAGTGCAATGTGGGCAAAAGATGAAGACATCAGCCGTTTCCTCAGGTCAGTCTACTTTTTTACCCCTTGTTTCATCAACCCCCCCCCCGGCCGAGTCCAAAAAATATATCTTTTACCCTTGTCTGTTTATCATATAAATATAATTTGGTTTATCTTTCTCAATCATTTTATTGATTTTCAGGGATTACAACCATATCATGAAGTTAAGCAATATCAAGTCTGGTCACTATCTATATGGGTGACTCCTTGGGAATACTAGGTGCTGTATTCTAATCCCCCAGCTATAGGTTAATTAGTAAGTCTTGTATCACTAACTCATTATCTCCATTCCAGAAAAAAATCCTACAATCTCAAGATATTTTCTGGCTTTAAATAACTTGCAAAGGGTTGATAAGCTGTAGAAAATAAATGAATCAATCAATGAAATACTGATTATAGACATGTCGTTTAGATTTATTTACATTCTCTGTAATACTATTTGAACAATTTTGCTATTACATTTGGTACACACCCACACATAATACATATATATATATGTGTGTGTGTGTGTGCATGTATGAAATACTGATTAGGTACACAGGCTGAAGATTTATTTATATTCTCTGTAATATAAATGTATAGAAACTAACGTGGCCACAAAATGAGGGATCATTTTATCTATTGATTGTAATATAGAATTGATCCCCCACTTTATATTCACATAATTTCTGGCTTTAAATAACCTGCAAAGGTTTGGTAAACCATGGAAAATGACACAATGAAATACCGATTAGCTACACAGGCATGTCATTTAGATTTATTTACATTCCCTGGTATATAAATGTATAGAAACTACCATGGCTACTATTGCTGCCATATATGGTCTGGAGCCCCTTCTGTTTGCCTTGGGGTTCTTGATAGACTCCAGAGGTGGATATGCAATATAATTGGCCCTGCTCTGGCCTCTTGTCTACAGTCACTTTCTCACAGACGTGCCGTTGCCTCTCTCTGTCTGTTTTACAAATACTTCCATGGCAATTGCTCCGAGGAGCTGCATTCGCTGGTTCCCAGACTTCATGAGTTCAAGCGTCCTACGAGGCTGGCATCCTGCTCTTACCCCTTCACTGTCGAAACTCCTAAATGTAGCCGTCTCTTCTACTCCAATAGCTTCATGTCTTGCACCTCTCACCTGTGGAACTCCCTTCCCTATTCCAGTTTCCCTGATAGCTATAATCTCCAGCTATTCAAATGTAATGTCAATCGACATCTCCAGTTGCCATGATCTATCCGCTACCCTTCTCCTCATCCTTTCTTCTATCACTCCTATCTGATCTTGCTCCAAATTTTCTGTAACCCCTTGCGTCCTAGTGGCTTCCTGCCTTGCTTGGGCTGAAACGCTTAAAAAAAAGAAAAAAAAGTGAGGTGTCAGTTTATATATGATTGTAATATAGAACTGATCCCCTATTTTGTATCCACATTATAATTACTTATTTGTTCATAAAATTCTGATTAATATGAATCCACCTCTTCTCCACCCATCTCTGGGTTAATTAGTAAGACTTGTATTACTAAACTATTATTATCTCAAAAAAAAAAATAGAATCCATAAAATATGAATCAATCAATCAAACACTGATTATCTGGGATCCTCTTTTGGAATTTTGACAAGTAATCTTTCTTAATATTATAAGTAATTATTTTAATCAAGTTTTAGAATAGGGAAGAATCCCTGCCTCTTTTTTTTTTTTTTTTTTTTAATTTGTTTAGATTGATTTTTTTTATTCTGGGCACTGGTCAAAATTCCTACAATTACACTGGCCAGTATCATTAATAATATTTTTCTTGGAACATGTATTATGATCCAGATTATTAAATTGGTTTAAAATTTTATTATTGTAAATTTTAAATCAATGGAATGAATTAACAGTAAATTGTAAACATAATTGACCTTTTACCTTTCTATTTAGTTAAACTTTGGAATTTGATTATGCTTTTTCTTATATTTTAATTGTACTGCATTGCACCATATATGGCTTATCTTTATATTTGTAAGATTAAGTTGGATTTAATATAAATTTGTATTAATCTCCTGGTTAGTATTAGTAAAATCTTGTATAGATATATTAGCAACTGGTTTTTATTTTTGACATTTTACATTGATTGGTTAATGTTATTAACATCTTACATGAAGAATCATTATTTAACATTTGCATATTAATTTACCAAATAATTCTATGTATTTAAGTTATTTACTAGTTTCTTAAAGAAGCTATTTATGAACTATAAAAAATGTTTATGTTGGAAATTCACAAAGCATATAATTCATTTAGCATTTTGTTGAATTACTACTTCACCCCATTTTTATGCCTTAGGAAATGGCATTGTCTAGTTTGTATAATTTATGTAACTATTTGTATCTGCTCTAGTTTGTGTCAAGCTGCTGTTAGCTGCCAATCTATGGGTCATGACCCATCTATAAAAAATATTTTTTTAAATTTTTGCTTAGTTTAAATTCAACAGAGGTTATATTTGATTGGTTGATCAGAGTGAAGCCCCCAAAGCTTATAACCACACTTTTTTTCTTTCTTTCATAAAAAGAGGTTGTATTTTGTTTTTAAATTTAAATAAATCGTTCACTCGCCAGTAATTTACAATTGTCTGATGAGATGCATTGATACACATCAAAACATGACTGCAATTGTGTAAAAAATTTTTGACAGGTTTTCAATGTAATATCCTAAAATATATATATATATATATATATATATATAATAGACATCCATTTATAAAAATGCACAGTTGATATTCACATGAAATTGGAGAAACTGTTAATATATAAAAAATACATAATTATATATATATATATATATATATATATATATATATATATAATATGAACATTGAAAATCAACACTCAGAAGCGACAGCATGTTTCATAATTAGACACAATCGCCTGGCTGCCTGTGTTCAATTGAAACAGCCTGTCGCCAACCTGGATCTGTTCAATATTCACTTTATATTTATATATTTACATACTCTATCTCTGATATTGAGCACTTTATCCCATAAATATAGCACACCTTTAAAACTATATTTCTTCGTATATATATATATATATATATATATATATATATATATATGATAGGCATCCATTTATGTTGTGAGATAAAAGGTATTTCTCTGTTTGGTCAAAATTCAGTCCTTTGGTAAAAAAGACTGGAGTTACCACTCCAGGGCACAGACCTAGGCAATGGTATATGGAGGGCCATGAGCTGCCCAGACGATATGCATCCTCACCTCCTCTTGGCCATATTGACAAGATCTAAAGGAATACAAGGCATTACATTTGGGGATGACTTGGCTGCAGAAGTTTCCAGAAAGTTGTTAGTGTTGGCAGCCCACCGCCTTTGGGGCTCCACTCCAGGTTTTTTTGTCTGGATTTACTTCCATAGCATTTTCCATGTTTTTTTTTTTTTTTTTGGATATAACCCCAAATATAAATATGCTGATTTATGAAGAACAAAAATTTAAAACATGGTAAAGTTTGTTTATTTTAGTAGACAAGTATTGAAATACTTGCAAAACGGGGTTAGATCTCATAACATCTTGGATTTTGGTACTACCCCGCTAACCCAAATGCATATAAATGCATGGTACATCTTAATAGTTGATATTCAGAACAAATTCTTTATGTATTTGATCTCAGGTCTCTCCCAAGTTGGCGCAGCCTGCTGCCTACAGGAGGCCAGGAGTTGAATCTTACAGTATGTTCTGAAGAGGAAATGCGTGCACTGAATTTGAAAGAAGCCATGATTCTTATCAGCAACCTATCCACTGCAGACTCCCTCATTCCACAACAAGAGATTATTACCGATGTCACTCAGATGAGGACTGTTGCCAATGTACATGAGAGTTTGGTAAGTATCAAAACACTAACAAAATTTAATTAGTCATTTTATATGGGGAGCTAAAATAGATTTGTCTGAATTTCTGGGATAAGTAGGTATCATTATTATTTTTTTTTTTAATAACTTCAAACCCAGCAAGGCAATAAAGCCACCAAGATGCATTATTGAGGAGAGAGAACATATTGCTGCAGAAAGAAATATAAAGGGGAGACAGGCAATATATATTAAGGTAAAATATTCATGAACACCAGAAAGCTGTAACATGAGGGAAAGTGAAAAAATCAGACTTGCTGACCACATATGGAGAGAAAAGGGAGATCACCACCCTCTGTGGGATCAGGTTGAGATCATAGACAAAGAACACCATTGTAAAATTTGTAAACTTAAGGAATCAGCACATATGCTAGGCCACAAAAATCTCCTGAGCTGACCAAGCATAGAAATGAATACAATATGGGAACCAGTAATAAGGAGTGTCAGAGTTGAAACATTGTATATAACAGCATCTATAACAACCAAGATGAAAACATTAGTGGGAGATTTTTTTTTTTTTTTCATTTCAACCTCAGCAAGGCAATAAATCTGCTAAGGTACAAGGGGTTAATGAGAAAAAAAAAAGATGCTAATTGACATTGCATTTAAATCTTTGAAGATCAAAGTTGACCGAAAAGTGAGAAATGCAAAGGAAGAAACTATTAGGATAGAACTTAGTTACATCTTGCCATTTCAACTGTATAATGATAAGACCTAGATGTCTAGGTGCATGAGCATACCCATGCACACACACACACACACATGCATGTGCACATTATGAAAGGAAAAAAATCAACCTTGCACTGATGAAAAGGGCATATATAAAAGGAAAAAATGAGAAATATAAACAGTCATTTGCTGACGAGTGGACGGAGTGATTGCTGGAGGGCCTGTCTACAAAACTCTGGAGCTGAGATGTTGAAGGTAACACCAATTAGCTAAGTGATATTTGTATTAATTCTCTGTCTGTCAGTCTCTCTCTCTCTCTCTCTCTCTCTCTATATATATATATATATATATATATATATATATATATTATATATGTTTGAGTTTTATTTAGATGTAATTTATTTATATATGCTCTGTAATACATTGAGCTCTCTTTGTGGATCAGTTTTAATATTTTATATTATTAGGCTTCATTTGGATTACTTACCCACAGATTTTTACCTGTATGCATATCTCTCTCTCTCTCTCTCTCTCTCTCTCTATATATATATATATATATATATATATATATATATATAGATGCATGTTTCATTAAATAATATAGACAAGTTGTATCTATTTATTTTAAGTAAGTTCCTTTCATATTGTCTGATAAGCTTAATAACATTATCATTGAAAAATGAAAGGAAATCACCATATTGATATATGTTTAAATCCGATCTAAGCTTTTGGCTTACATAAGCCATTATCAAAGATGACAATTACATTTCAATATATCAAACAATACACGGACAAAACAATAATATATATACTCACACTGCAACCAAGAAGTGAATGTCTCATTCCAAAAAACATCCCTCTAGGCAACACCTACCCATGGAACTTAAAAGTTAGTCAGTCATTTCCTAATATATGAGTTGTCTCAAAACGAGTGTGACAAAGAAGCGTAACAATTTTTTTTTTGACTCTGACACATGTAAGGTTCCATATTAAACTTGGCCTTATGCTTTATACTATTCATGTATGAGGATGTGTAAATTATTCAGTATACCTTGGAAGAGTCTATTTATAGAAAAGTCAAAGCTTTTGGTTTTTGAAGGTTCCATTGTGACATTACAGTTGTGATTGAGACACACACAAGGATGGTGAATGATTTTATCTGCCTTGTGTGTTGTTTTATGACCAGCTGTGGAGTCTAGAGGTAGGTGTCTTCAAAGTGGCCACTCACTTGATCAAAAGGGAATAAAATAATAAATAAAAAATATTTGTGATCAAGTGACACCTTACCGGATGTTGAAGGTTTCCATTTGCAGGCAACTGTGACAGTTTAAGTTACAGGATTGAAAGTACTTCTGGACTCACTGTTGGTGTGATACAGGCTGTCCATTGAGATAGTCTTCAGAGGCTTTGCATTTTGAGGTCAAGATTAGCAAAGGGGTAGTTGGCGAATGTCAAACTTGTCATTGGTGGAAGGGAAAAGCCAGTCTGTGAGACTTACCTGACAGAAGTTGGTCACCTGCTTAACCACTGAGACTGAAATAAGCAACTGAAGATATGGGTAAGAGGATTCCTGTTTTTCATTTATTTTTACCTTTCATTTTCTTCTGAATGAACAAGGGACCACCCCCAGTTTTGTGCACACCATTGTGAATGTGGACAAGAAGAGTCATGCAATGTAGGGGTTACATGTCCCTTCAGTGAAAAGCTGAAAGTAAATTCTGTAACAGCTGAAGTGACTGATATTTCTTACCTATTTATGGGTTGTTTTATTATCTGTTATATCTCGTGCAAGATATAATAAACAAAGTAACCCGAGTGTTGGTTTTCAATAATAGGTTTATAATCGGATGTAGGTGTGTCAAGTACAGAGACAGAGTCGGGAGTATGCTAACCTCAATAGGTGTTAACAAACGAAGACTTGACGACTGTCCGCTGTGGTCGTACTTAATCGGCAACCAGTCCGTCCATTATCGTGAATGGGGAAGTTGGGTTATATCATCACAACATTATCATTTGTGTATTTACAGAAGAATTTTTCTCTTCTAGGAATGGTTTGCGTACAGTTTGGTATCAAGAACACCTTCTGCACAAAAGAGCAAAGGAGTGGTAAGTAATTTAAGAACCTGAAGACATTCTTGTTTTATTCCTGGCTGACAATTGTTAAGGAAAAAATCCTAAAAATGAATCCTTGCACTTATTAGACAATTAGAAATGCTTAAGTATCTGTCTATATTTCTGAGATGAGGTATTATGTACACTATTTCCATTGCTTGGTCTATCATCCGCATCTTTGTTGCCATATTTATCACAATGTTTTGGCCGTTGTACACTCTGGTCTTCTTCAGGTGGTTGGAATGTCGAACTGAACCCTTTATTTCGCTCAAAAAATGAATGCTCATATCCAGGAAAATTACTAACAATTTTTCCCTCCTAAAAATGAATATTAGAAATTGGCAAATATATTTATTAGCCAATAAAACTTCTGAATTTAATAAATCTGTCTTTTAACTTCCTGTGATTTGATTTTTTCCTATAAATAGCATAACTTAAATTAATAAATTTATCTCTAGTATATCATCTTTTGCCGGGACGTGAATAATACTGATTTCTCAAATTTTGTCTCCTCAAAAAAAATTATTAAGTGATAAAGTTTTTTTCGTAAATTATATTTATTGATTTAAAAGTATTTTCTGAAATCAGTTTACAGAGTTTATATTATGAAAATACCCAAGCAAAAAAATAGAGAAAAATCACAACATATTTCAGCATTAGTTGTATTTGCGCTGATATTAACTGACAGCCTGCTGCTATATTTATCCTATGCATACATAAAATAGATTTTGGCTTCTCCCGTGACAATGTCATACATACACTCCATTTTGTACTAACACAATTCATTTCTTTTGTGCTGTAAAAAAAAAAAGAAGTTTTATGAGGAACTTTATAACTTATTTTTTCAGCTTAAAAGAAAACAAAATTCATTGGACACATGGCACAGTGGATAAAGGCGTTGGTTAGATCCAGTGACAGGACCCAAAGTTCAATACCTGGTTAAGGCAGTGGAGAACTTTCAGAGGGGAATTAACAGGAGATAACTGATAACTGACATCCATTAAACATGTCACGTGGAACTAGAACAGTCTACCCCAGTGAGTGAAATAAAGGGTTCAGTTCGACATTCCAACCACCTGAAGAAGTGAAGAAAGCCGGAGCGTACAATGGCTGAGACGTTGTAATAAATATGGCGACAAAGATGAAGACAATAGTCTGAATAATGTAAATAGTTTACATAATACTTCATCTCCGAAATATAGACAGATACTGAAAGGCTGAAACATTAAATATGGCGACAAAGATGAGGACAATAGTCTGATTAATGTAAATAGTGTACATAATACCTCATCTCAGAAATATAAACAGATACTGAAGGGCCAGAACGTTGTAATAAATATGGCGACAAAGATGACGGCAATAGTTCGAATAATGTAAATAGTGTACATAATACCTCATCTCAGAAATATAGCCAGATACTGAAGGGCCGGAACGTTGTAATAAATATGGCGATAAAGATGAGGACAATAGTCTGAATAATGTAAATAGTGTACATAATACCTCTTCTCAGAAATATAGACAGATACTGAAGGGCTGAAACGTTGTAATAAATATGGTGACAAAGATGAGGACAATAGTCTGAATAATGTAAATAGTGTACATAATACCTCTTCTCAGAAATATAGACAGATACTGAAAGGCCACAATGCTGTAATAAATATGGTGACAAAGATGAGGACAATAGTCTGAATAATGTAAATAGTGTTTTCTGATGCCTTGATCTTGATCCCCCTCCTTCTCTATATCCTTTCCTCAAACACCTCTCTTTACTCTTGCTCCCACTCTTTGCATGCTTGTGGCAATCCTGCCTTTCTTTGGGTGAAATGCTTAAAAAAAGGAAAAAAAAGAAAAGACGACCCATAAGGAGTTGATATATACTGCTAAACAAACAAACCATCCTCATAATTCCAGGTAAACAATTTTACACTTATGTTTTTACTCTTGTTTCTTTTCAGGATATTCCACCTGTTTCTGAGAAAACACTTGAGTAAGTGATTTATTTTTTATTAAATATAGATACTAAGATTCATGTGACACAAGGCCACAATTGTGGAGCACCAGAAGTAGATTACTGTGGGAATTCTTTCTCAGAATTGTGACACGCTTATTATTTGGTGCCAACCAGAAAAAAAATGGTTAACAAATTAAAAAAAAAGAAATATTTAAATTAATAAGAAAGTTCATATTAATATACATCAGAATAGGATTTAAAATTTTTAAAAACAGTTTTAGTTTTTTTTCCAAATTTTTATTAAATTGCTACAGGACATTGCCACTAATGTTTTATTATGTGGGAGGTTTTTCTGCCACACCCTATATTAATACTAGTTTACCCAGACCACCGAAAATAAAGACATATTTTGTTATGGCCTTACTATTATTGAAAGATTAAAAACTGTCTAAAAACTTTATTAAAAGACGTAAAACTATTTCTTATTTACAGAGTAATTTCAAATCTTTCAAATCAAACGAAGATTTGACTTCAAGGAAACATTTGAATTATTTGAATTGGGGGGGGGGGGTTAGAAAGTTCATGGAGTATAAATGAAGTTTTATAGTTTGTATCAATTTCTAAATTTTAAATGAACATTTCCTTAAAACTGATACTTTTTTTATAGGCGGTTTCCACAAAAATAAATAAAGATTTAATTAAAAAAAAAAAAAAGTGAATTTAACGGTTCAATTAATAGACACTAGAACGCATTTGATGTATAATAAAACTCAAGGGAGTTAACCCCATAAAAAAATTATGACGCGTAATCTCCCTTAGATTCCATTCTATATTTGAAATGCGATTGTACCTAAGGGAGGTAACTCGTTAAAAAATAGTTTACTGAAACAAGAATTTTTTCAGGAATAGCATACAATTAACCATTTGATAGAAAGTTTTCTAAAGAAACTTTAAGCTAAACCTTCAAAAGATATCAAGATATATTCCTGAAAATGTAAGTGAAAGAAATCACTTGTATCAGTTGGAATAAAAACGAGCAATTTAAGTGCAGCATTAGACTGGTGTCAAGGTCTCATCAATTTATAGTTGAGCTGGCTAGATGCAAACGTAAATTCTATGCTAACAGTTTCTTCTCTCGCACTTCTTGCTTGTGGAACTCCCTTCCGGCTTCTTGCTTTCCAGTCAACTTTAATATGCAAAAATTTAACTGCAATGTCAATTGTTATCTACTGTCCGCCTGATTACTCTTTTCTCTTTCAGCACATTATTAATATTTCTGTTCCTAATTCTTCTGTAGTCTGTAACCACTTTGTGTTTTAGTGACATTACTGCCTTGCTTGGGGTGATTCCAACAAAAATAAAAATAAAAAAGAAAGCAAATAAAGAAAACTAAATGGACATGAGGTGAAATACTTGATTTGTAGGATGTAGTTTCCAAAGGCTGATATTTAGAAGTGTTTATAATCTTTTAAATTTACAATTGAAGACTATTTATTAATCTGGCCTGCATATTATGGGCAAACTAGTAATTGTTTACAATTGTAAACTAGTACGTTAGTGTTCAAACCTAGATAAAAAGAAAGGTTTTTAAATACTGAGAGCTGAGTTCAATTCCAGCTGTGTTCATTAAATTCACTTAGGCGTAAATATCCTTGGGAAAGGCATGAATCCATCTCTTGTTCCCCCTGCTACTGATTAAATAGCAGGACAAATCTGGACCCTTGGTCTACGAGAATAAAAACTGAATTTAAACCAGTTTGTCACTGTTTGGGCTATCTTTGCCCAAGACACACCATGGCTGCTGCAGCTGCAGTACATGTGATTCCCCTACAACCCTAATACAATGATATTTGACCTGTACAAGGCCCAAGAGGCACTTCAGGTAGAGGCACCACCCCAAGCAAGGTGATAAGATGCAAGGAGGCACCAGAAGTGAAAGAGAAGCAAAAGACGGAAACAAAAACCAAATCCGAAACAAGAAACAAGGTACAAACCTCTACTTCTGCTCAAAAGCCAGTGGAGAGCATGAATAAATATAGAAAAAAAAAATTATTTTTTTTCAGTTGTCACATTTTTGTCATAAAGAAAGTTTGTAGTGGTGTTTCAAATTTCTTTGTGTAACTTAATGATTCCTGCAATTCTTTGCCGTTTCTGAATTCTCTTGCAGTTCTTTGAATTCCCTTGTCACAGACTTCCAAGATTTGGCAGAAATATGTTTGTTATTACTCCACCTTGAAGTCCGCGTACATTGCTTCTACTACCTGCTACCTGTAGCCAAACAGGTAAGGCTTGATTCAAAGCAACACTGCAAAAATCTGGTAGATCTTCTGGATCTCTTTCTGTCAATTCACCCCAAAATAAAAAGAATTCTCCCAGAGTGAGGCCCTTCCATTGCACTCTGGTTAGGTTGACCTTTGCAATAAACTCCAAATGTTGGCAACTTGGGTACACTATTTCTAAGTGTGTGGGTCTATGTTCGTGCTCAGCCTGATAAAAAAGCCAAAAACAGATTTTTTTCTTTTTAAATTGTAAAAAAACAATTTCTTTGAATATCATCCATACTTCCAAAATGTGAATAACTCCCTGATTTTTGGCAATTTTTCATTTTGTGCATTGGAGTTTTTGTGAGGCAAGCTATGCAAATTTTGATTTATAATTTCAAAAGAGTGCAAAAAATTTGATAAAAAAATTAAACTTTGATTTAAAATTTATAAATTTCTGGAGGATGTATTAATATTTGTGATAAGTAACTTTACATTATTTGGGATGAATTAACAGAAAAGATTTGATCTTTTTCTGTGTGTTATTTCCTTTCATGGCTCTCTACAACTTCCTATCCTTCATAAATCTTAACATTGTTTGTCTCTTTACTATCATTTCTCCTCTTTGTTCTGCCATCTGTTTACATCAACTCATTAGGTAGGTCACTTTCTGCTTTTCTTTGTCCTTTTTGCCTTCAATATGTCCTGTGAGTGTTAAATTTTCCAGACCTTCTTTTCTCATTATGCATTTCAGAAATTTCAACCCTCTTTTTCTGATTTTATTTTCCTTTAAATTTCATTCCTGTAGAACATCTCTGGTCTTTTCTTCATCTGTGTGGAAATTGTCCAGTATTTACTGCCATATAGAAGCATTCAGATGTGTGGTGTGGTGCAATGGATAACGAGCCTGGCATGAGAAATTGTAGATCCAAGTTTGAATTCCAGTCGGGTTCGTTACATTCACTTGTTTGCAAATACACTTGGGAAAAGTACGAATCTATCTTTTCTCCCCACTAGCTTTGAGTTGAGAACAAGACATACTGGGTCCTATAGCCTTGGTTGGTGACCAGTCTACTGCAGAAAAAAATGACTACTGCGGGAAATCAACTGCCCATTCGGTCATTAATCGAAAGTGATATGATTGCTCAAGCATGTATCATGTACGGCACATACTTGACAAGGATTGATATTACATAGCAATTCAGCATGCTTTCCTTTGTTTCTAATGAAATTCTCCTATTTCGTAATACTTTTAGTTTGATTTTTCTATGGCTTATCGCATCCTGGGTAAGATGATAAACTACGTCCAACAGCAAGGCCTCTGATCAGGAGGTTTTGAGGAGCGTGGAACCACCCCTTAATTGCTGGTGTTCCCAGGTCCACACTGACCCAGAGTGGTAGCACCTGTTAGGGTCCCAGCTATGGGCAATTTGTTAACTCCGAAACTGGGGTAAAAACACTATGGAAGTGTAAAAATAGGTTTTAATACCAGAAATACTTTGTAAAAAATTATTACTAGTAATAAATTTTTGAAGAAAAAAACAAAAATATTACCAGCAATACGTTTATGAAAAAAAAAATATTACTAGCAATACGTTTTTGATTGAAAAAAAATTACCAGAAATAAATTTTTGACAAAACAAAATATTACCAGCAAAAAACAAATTTGTCTGCATTAAATTACCAATTGAGATTGATATGTGTAAAAAAAATTAATTATAAATTTTTCTATGATTGAAGCCATTTCAGGTTATTTAAAGCTAGAAAAATATTTTTTAGATTGTAAGAAGCTTTTTTTTTTCTTTTTAATGATTTAGTGATACAAGTCTGACTAATTAATCCATAGCTGGAGGTAGAAGAGGTGGAATCATATCTTTCCCCAAGGGTATTTGAATGTAAGTGAATATAACAAAACCAAGTGGAATTGGAACTCGACTCATCAATTAACAATTCCGAGCCTTTATCCATTTCACCACGTGCCATGTTTAATGGATGTCAGTTATTGGTTATCTTCTGTTGAACTTTCCTCTCCAAGTTCTCCACTGCCTTAACTGGGTATTGAACTCACACTCTTTGGGTCCTGTCACTGGATCTAATCAGCGCCTTTATCCTCAAGGACACATGGCACAAGTGGATAAAGGCGTTGGTTAGATCCAGTAACAGGACCCAAAGAGTGTGAGTTCAATACCCAGTTTTAGGCAAAAGAGAACTTGGAGAATCAATTAACAGAGATAACTGATAATTGACATCTTCATTAATACATGGAACTAGAACAGTCTACCCCAGCGAGCGAAATAACGGGTTCAGTTTGACATTCCAACCACCTGAAGAAGTCCGGAGCGTACAATGGCCGAAACATTGTAATAAATATGGTGACAAAGATGAAGACAAAAGTCTGAATAATGTAAATAATGTTGTTGTTATTATTATTTTAAAAGTATAGCAATATATTGGCACATTGATGATGATCTGTTTACTCCAACGTCCAGTTTAAAATATATATATATATATATATAATATATATATATATATGCGGGGACACTTTGATGCAGTGTAATGGTTAAGAAAGAAATCTTATTGAGAACAATTATGACTGAGTAGTGAGTTCAATCCTCAAAAAAAAAATGCCCCTTATTTTCAGCCTTGTGCCACATCCAAGCTGCGCTTGAAAAATCACTATATATCCTGTGAAGCTATGTAAAATACCAGGTTGAGAACTGGCATGGGCTAGCTGCTCTTGATGAGGGTGAAAGGAGTCTCTCTGAACTTTGGTTAGCAATCCTTTGTGTGTTGGTTTCATGATAAAAAGACTTCAGATGAGAAGGAAAATGCATGACAGCTTAAACCAGTCATTATATTGTGTGTGTCTGCCAAGAGGCATGTACTGACTGGTATTTTTTGTGATTTGAGAAAGTGAAACTCCGTGGTGATAACACGTGAAGAGATAGTAAAATGAGTTTCCATGGCAAGTCTTTTTGCACCATTACTTTTTTATCAACAGATCCAAAAAAAATTTGCATGGTCCAACACAAGCCTTTCAATTAGCAAACAAATCATTTTGTTGGTTTTCTGATAACTACATCTAATTAGGTCCAATTGAATATCTCTGAAAAACTCTCTTTTCAACATCAACTTCATCTTGGCACTTGGAATGTTTTGAACTCTCAGGACAAACAACTCAGCACCAGAAAGAAAAACAGCTCTGGTCACATTGGAGCTAAAGAAATACAACATTGATAAGGCTTTAGACTGAAAAAAAACCATCAGTCGATTACATGAAACGAGAAAGCAAAATAAAATGTCTAACATTGTTCCTGCTGCACTTGGATACAATACATTCTCCTGTATTGTTTGTCATTCTTTTGTTTATTCTCAAGATGGTCTCAAAAGTCATGCCCATCATAGGCATGCAGATAATAAGTTCATGGTCATCAGAACCTAATATGTCAAACTTGACATGAGAAATCCATTATAGCACATGAAGTGCTGGTTTTAATAAAACAGAGCTATATATATATATATATATATATATATATATATATATATATATAAATGTGTGTGTGTGTATATATATATATATATATATAAACATCCATTTTATATAATCCAAGTGAATCCTAATAATATAAAATATTAAAACTGATCCACAAAGAGAGTTTGATGTATTTATTAAAATTATTTATTATTCCTGTGTATGTAATATATATTATAATTATTTTTTAAAAAATATGATTCCTTCGCTACATAAGTGTTCTCATGTTCAAAAACAAGAGCCGAAAAACCTCAATATAATTATTAAAATTAAATTGAATTAAAAAATCAAGTCATTTGGCTCTAAATTTTTTTAAACTGAGAACACTTATCTTAGAAATCAATTTTTTTTCTAGATAATTATAATTGAAGCTCTACTTCTGTATGGAAATAACTGTTTTTTAAAAATAAAAGACAAAAAAAATAAAAGAACTTTGGATTATTTACCTAATGTATTATTACCTATTTTTTATATAACTGCACACACACATTTATATCATAATATATATATATATATATATATATATATATATATATATATATTTATATATTTAGGCAGCAATCCTTCCTTTATGCATGTTTCATTAAAAACGACAGACAAGGTACTACGGTTGAGCTTTTTATTTAATTTTTCTTGTGTTCTGACAAGAGCTTTCTTTTTCTGGACAAAGAGTGTGTAAGAACTGTCCAAATGTTCTGTATTTCCGAGCGCTTTCGGCTATACCTTTAGCCATTATCAAGGATGATTCAATTATCAGCTTAGTAGAGTGTGTGTGTTCTGTGTATGTTCAGTGTGTGGTAGTGATGTTTTAGTTTCCTAATACGGTTAGCACATTGTGGCTTTGTTCATAGTTAATATTGTTAAGAGTTGGCTTTTTTTTTTTTATTATTAAAGCTTCCATTATTTTTAGTCTTTTTTTTTTTTTAAGTGGATGCAGTTAATATATTTGTGTTTTCTACTAGTATGTTCCTAATAGTGTAATAGTCCTAATTACAAACAAGATGAATCTTCTCTAAGACATATTATAAAGAAATATACTACTCCTATTGATCCTAATAAAAAAAATCAAACTTATTATCTATTATAAAAAATTTAAGATAGACAATCAAACTTATCCTCAAAAAATAACAACACACCAACTAAGTTTTTGATTACAAAGAACAAACATTATCTATGAGTTCAAATGCCCTTTAAGGAACTGTGTTCCTCACCAAACCGGACTCATAAATAATTACATCGGCTACACAACCACATGTTTATCCAGACGTCTTACATTACACCTATCTGATCACAGTTCCATCAGAACACATTTAAACACACACTCAGATTTACCCGACACTAACTGTTTGTTACGAATAAATTAATAAACAAACAGTAATTTTAATTTATTTGTAACAAACAGCTATTTCTGAAGAAAGATTGAGGTCAATCTGAAATATCAAATATATATATATATATATATATATATATATATATACTACATTATATTTTTAATTTGTAACTTTTATATATATATATATATATATATATATATATATAAAAATAAATATAAATATATATATATATATATATATATATATATATATATATAGTTCATATTTATGTTAATGTGACTACACATGAGCACAAACAAAGGGATGATTTGGAATTTTAAATTTGTTAAATTTTTTTTTAATTTATAAAAATTTTGCATGTATAATCTAGGCAATTTCATTTAGATTCTTTTTCTCTTTGTTTCCATCACTTTTGTCATTAAATATCCCTAAATATTTCATATTCAGTGCAAAACAAAAGATTCATAAAATATTTAAAAAGAGAAAGGTGGTCCTTCCTGATAAACCGAAAGAATAAAAAAAATATATTGTTCTACCCACAAACTCTATTACAATTACAACTGAAAAATAAATTATCTAAACTCAACATAAAATTTGTCACTACCATGTGTAAAACAATAAAAGACTTAATTAATACAAAACAAAAGAATAAGCTAAAATTGAAGAAGGAATTTACTCTATTACCTGTAATAATGCCCACAAGGAATACATAGGTGAAACCTCAGTGAATTTAAATAAAAGATTATATGAACACAAAATTTTTTATCTTTTTTAAAAAAAACACATTAAGTGCATTATTTTACTTTTTTTACATTTATATCTACCACATTTTTATTATTAAAAAAAAAAATGCTGCATCTAATTAAGAATTTGGTATTTATAAAACAAAAATGTTTAGAAAATTGTTTAATTGCTCGGTCATGCACAATAAATTTGTTTCCAGATTCTTACAATGTTTCCCCATTCTTTGCAGATCTTCTATTATCACAATGTGGGATATTTAATAACAAACGTGATGGAAATAAAAAGAATCTAAATGAAATCAACTAGATTATAAACCCAAAAACAAGTTTAAAAAATATATTTAAAATTTTTCCTTAACTTAAAATTCCCAGCATCTCTTTTTTAGTGTTAATATATTAACACGTTTTCAATGTTTACATAAACTTAGTCTGATGAAGTCCTAAATGTCGAAATGTCACACAAAAACTTTTTCCTCTTTGTCATACTTCTTTACCCTAAAATTGTTATATATAAGAAAAAAATATATATGTTTGTCCCACATAATATATAATATGTACATCACATTTATTTTGATATTTTTTTTACATTTGTTGTTCTGTATTTATTTCCCAAATTTTATCATAATATGCCAAATGGCAGTGTCTTTTTGATTTTAAATATGAACTCTTCACTTTCCTTTTACTTGATTTATTTTTCCTTCTAATTATCCTTTTTCTACCTAAAATCATTTCAAAATTTTCTTTCTGTCCTTCCTTCCTTCCTTTCTATCCTTTCTTTCTTTCTATCTATCCTTCCTTCCTTAATTTCTATTCTTTTTTTTGTTTCTTTCTTTTCCTTCTTTTCTATTCCTTTTCTTTGTATCTTTTGTTTTTTTCTATCTTTCATCCTTCTTTTTTTTTTTAGAATCTTTTTCCTTTCTTTCTTTTTTTTTTTTATTTGTTTACTATCCTTTTTTTTTCTTTTATCCCTTCCTTTTATCCCCAAATTCTTTTTTTTTATTTTATTGTCCCAAAAAACAATTTTTCCTTTCTTTGTATCTTTCTTTTCTTTCTATCTGTCCCTTCTTTTTTTGAATTTCTTTCTATTTTTTCTTTCTATTTCTTTAAAATTTTCTTTTTCATTCTTTTTTTTTTTTTCTTTGTCTCTTTTCTTTGTCTTTCATTCTCATTTTCTTGTCTCTTCTTCCTTTCATCCATCCTCCTCCTTATTACATTTTTGTCGTTTCCTTCACTTACTCAATTCACTTTTCTTCTATTTCAGTCCAATTATGCAGGCCCAATTGATGACCTTGACCCTGACTCCAATGTTCTGAAGCTCAACAAAGATTTATCCAATATGGAAGAAGTCTTGTCCCTTAGTTTGCAGCCAAAGAAATTCAAGCAAGTCCTCTTTTTCTTGATTCTCATCAGAAACTCATTATTAATGTAATCATTTTATTTCACATGCTTGCATATTCACACAGGGTATCTGGTGGCTGTTACAGAGTTAAAATTTTCTCTGCAAAATTTTAATAGTATTGTGGTCTGGAGACTTTCTGATGTTGCCAGTTCTTCAAATCTTCAAAACATTTAGTTATAATTTTTACAGGCTAGGATTGTCTTAAATTATTTGTGACATGTTTTTTTTACTCAATAATATCTTTCAGTTCTTTAATAATTTCTTGGAAGTACGTAATTTAATGGTAGCCATTACAACAGTTCTTTTAAATCAAAGTTCAAAAAGAAAGAACAATTTTTATGGTTTAGTGGAAAGAGTAAAAATAAAAATAAAACAAAAGCTGTCTGATTTTTGGTTTCCAATCAGGCTAAAAGGAATTATTTACAATCAGACTAATATCCTCATCTTTGTTGTTATTATGGTAACGTTTTGGCTTTCTGGGATGAGGAATTATCATTATTTCTATTATTTACAGTCAGACTAATATCCTCATCTTTGTTGTTGTTATCACATTTGGCTTTCTGGGATGAGGAATTATCATTATTTCTATTATTTACAGTCAGACTAATATCCTCATCTTTGTTGTTGTTATGACAACGTTTTGGCTTTCTGGGATGAGGAATTATCATTATTTCTATTATTTACAGTCAGACTAATATCCTCATCTTTGTTGTTATTATTTTTCATTGTTTTTTGTTTTCTGGGATGAGGAATTATCATTATTTCCATGGATTATTTACAGTCAGACTAATATCCTCATCTTTGTTGTTATTATCACACATTTAAAATGGGTTTCTGGTTATAATTTTATTTCTATTATTTACATTCAGACTAATTTGATCATTTTTGTTGTTTTAAACGTTTTTGGCTTTTTTGAATTTTTTGAATTATGGGGATTATTTAAAAAACTAATATCCTCATCTTTGTTGTTGTTATGACAACGTTTTTCTGGGATGAGGAATTATCATTATTTGAATTATTTTTTATTAAACTAATATCCAATCTTTGAATTATGACAACGTTTTTTGGGATGAGGATAATTTTAATCATTTAAAATAGACTTGTATCCTCATCTTTGTTGTTTGTTATTATGGACATTTCAGCTTTTTGTGAAAAAGGACAAATGTCATGTAATATTTAATAATTTTCTTTTTTTGTTACCAAAAGAAATCCTCCTGTTCTTGTCATACTCTTTTTTTTTTTTTTGGAATGCATCCTTGACCATTCCAATCTGTCTATGGATCTCAGTGTTGCATTTACCGTCCTCTGTCAGAACACTTCTCAGATATTTAAATTTCTGCACCTGCTTGATTTTAATGTCTCTGACCTGCAAATCTCATTTCGGGATCATCCTTTTACTGATGATCAAGCATTCTGTTTTCTTGTAGTTTATGCTTAGTCTCTTCTTCATAATCTCTTTCGCTACCTTTTTTTTGTAAGAGATTTTGCAATTTCTTTTCATGTATTTAACTCTTTCTTTTACTAATTTGTTGCTATTTTTCAGGTACATCTTTGAGAGTCTTGGTTATTTGGTAGCCTCGATTCTAATCAACAGTATCCAGTTTCTAAAAAAGATGAATGAAAATGGAATCAAAAAGATGTAAGTTAAGTCAATAGACTTTGAATTCTTCTAATGAGAATGAGAGATGTCCTGGGTAAGATGATAAACTACATCTGGCAGCAAGGCCTCTGATCAGGAGGTTTTGAGGAGTGTGGAACCACCTCTTAATTGCTGGTGTTCCCAGGTCCACCTTTACCTGGGGTGGTAGCACCTGTTAGGGTCCCAGCTATGGGCAAATAGTTAACCCCAAAACTGAGGTAAAAAGCATTATAAAAGTGTAAAAATAAGTTTTAATACCAGAAATACTTTGTAAAAAATTATTAGCAGAAATAAATTTTTGAAGAAAAAAATCTATTACGAGCAATACATTTAAAAAAAAAAGATATTACCAATAATGTTGTTTTAGAAAATAAATATTACTAGCAATATATTTAAAAAAAAAAAATTACCAGCAATATGTTTTTGAAAAAAAAATATTACCAGCAATACATGTTTTAAAATAATATTACCAGCTATACATTTTCAAGGAAAAAAATATTACCAGAAATAGATTTTTGACAAAAAAAATATTACCAGGAAAAAAAATTGCCTGCATTAAATAACCCATTGAGGTTGATATGTTGTAAAACACACCAAACCAAACCGAATGAGAGATTTATATTTCTTAGATAAGGGTAATTGTGCCTTGCTTTGCTGTAATAACTTCTTGTGACCTAATGGTAAATTGCGCTTGCCTTGAAAGTCTTTTCCCATATTAAAAATGGAATAAATGTTTAATTCCTTTTGGGAGGCATATTTTCTTCAATAAATCAGCGAACTGGGACCTTCATGTCCACAAAAAACGGAATTTCAAAAAGACATTTTTTTTCCATTGACACTGCTATTATTATAACTACCTTCACCCCTCAGCAATGTTTATTTTAAAAAGTAATGATTAGAATTGTAATTAAACCTAATATGATGAAAGTGAATTTATACATTTTCTTTGTTCTTGAGAATTGACAACAAAAATAATAAACACTTCATTTATTATTTATTAATATTTATTTATCAAGAAATATTAAATTATGCTTAATTAACATTCAATTAATAAGACCAAGTTTCTTAAATTAAACTTTGTTAGGGGATTTCACACAAAATGGTTTGGGCAAGCTTGGACTTCCCAATAAAAAACTGAATGTCAAAATGGAGGGGTTTTTTTTTCCCTTGACACTGCTATTATTTTAACTACCTTCACCCCTCAGCAATGTTTATTGTTTTAAAATGCGATGATTAGAATTGGAATAAAACCTAAACATATGAAAGTGAATTTATTTAATATTTTCTTTGTTCTTGAGAATTGGCAACAAAAATAATAAACATTATTTATTTATTAGATTGTTTATTGGAATGATTGGTAAAACTCAATTAGAACTTTTAAAATGGTAAATAATAACAATTTCCTTATTGCTGGTTGACATATTTTAATAATTTAGTTAATGTTTATAAATTTATGAATAAAAAAATTGTTTTTGTATTTCTTTATGAATTGGTAATTGATAAATATTGCATTACATTGGCTTTAATTGTATAAGTTTTTAGAATGTTAATATAAAAGTATTCTTGTAAATAATTTCCAAGTTTGCTAATAAATCTTTTTATATCTCGGCCAGTAGACATTAATGACACTGTTTAAAAAAATAAATGTCTGTTCAAACATGAAATATAATGTTTACAGTAATAATAAATAATGATGAATAAACAAAATTTATTAAATGTGCAAATATATATATATATATATATATACACACACACACACACAGTTGTATGCATGCAGAATTGATTTTTCCTTTTCTTCATTAATTCCGATATACAGGGCAGTATGAAAAGTAATGAGACCAAAATAGAAGAACAAGTAATACAAAGCACGTCTACTGGATTCATTTTATTTAATTTCATTGATGCTGTCACACATTGAGAAGGCTTCTCTTCCAAAATGTAGGAGTTCGTCTCAGCCATCTGAAATAGAAATTATATTATACACGGGTGACAAGACTTTTGGACCACGCTGTAGATTAAAATAGTCTTAAGTAGCTAGATACAGGATGGTCCGAAAGTCTTGTCTCCGCCTACCAAAAAATAATAAATTGACTTCAGTCCTCCGTTTAGATTTAACCAGTTTTATTGACGTGGGAGATGTGAGGGAGGATTTAGTTCGGTTGTTCTTTCTTTTATATGGGAACCACCTGAATCCGGTTCTTGAACTGAATACTAGTTTTAAATCGAAGCTCACTGCTGTTAGGGTGGAAATGGGGGAAAAATAACTCAGAATTGGAATTCAAAAAAAAACTCCATATTGTTATCGGTGAATATTTGTGTAGTTGATGTAATAATTCTGTGGGACTTATCCGCGTAATCTACAGAGTGGTCCGAAAGTTTTGTCACCCCCCCCAAAAAAAAAAGTAATGAGACCAGTAGAACAAGTAATACAGTAATTACGAAGCACATATACTGGATTTAGTTTATTTACTTTAATTGACACTGTCACACATCGAGAAGGCTTTTCTTCCAAACTGTAGGAGCTCGTGTCAGCCATCTGAAATAGATTATACTATGTAAGGGTGACAAGACTTTCGGACCACCCTGTATATTTCTAGCTTGTCCCTTTCCCACTGCTGTTTTGTGTCTTAGTGGCTGTATTGCCTTGCTTGGGGGGAAATGTATGCACACGCATACATATATATCATACATATATATAACGTTATATAATTTTGTATAATTTTATATTTCAACAGTATTTAGAAAAATAGTATGATGAATTAGAAAAAAAATTTGGGGATGTGTTTAATCCATTAGGATTTAATTGGACTCGGCTTTGATGATGTTGCCATATCTAAACATGCAGATGAAATGAGAGATGCTGGTAGTTTCAAACTTTTTGAAAGAATATTTGCGTCCAGGCTATTACAGTATATTATCATACTTAGCAGATTTTCTGTCATCACAATGTATGATAGTCAGGGACAAAGGTGATGGAGAGAAAAAGAAAAATAATACAAATGAATTTGGCTAGATTGAAAAAATATTCTTTCAAAATAAAAAAAATAAAATTCTTTCAAAAATTTTGAAACTTCCAGCAACTCTCGTTTCATGCTCATATGTCAATGTGACAACATCAACAAAACCCAGTCAGATAAAACGCATCACAATAATACTTTTTACAATTTATCATATCATTTTTATATATATATATATATATAAGGTTTGTCACTTAGCTAATTGATATTACCTTCAGCATCCCGACTCCAGAGTTTCGGCGACAGACCTATCCATCCACTCGTCAGTGGGGTATCAGCAATTGACTGCTTATACTTCTCAATTTTTCTTTTTTACATGCACTTATTATTGGGCAAGTTTTTTGTTTGTTTTTGTTTTTTTCATTGTGTAAAAAAATGCGTTCACGTGTAATAACTTTATTTTTTTGTAAATTTTTTCCTTATTTATCCATTTCAGTTTTTTTCCTATTTTTCTAATATATATATTATATTATATAACTTATATATATATATATATATATATATCTCCATCCAAATAAAGAGAAAGAACAGATTAAAAATCCACTGTTCTTTAGCATTTACTTTTTAAAAAAGTGCTCACTACAATGTAGAACAAATAAAAATATTATAATACATTATAAATATTGTACAAACGCACACATATATATAAAGTACAGACATATATATATATATATATATATATATATATATATATAAAATAATAAACACACACACACATATATAAATGTAAAACAAACATACATATATATATATATATATATATATAAAAAAAAATAATGAGAAAGAAGAGTAAGATTTATACTCCAGTGTTCTTGTTAATATTTTTATTTTAAAAAAAACAGTGCTTAATACAATTCTGCAGAGAATTGGATTTCCCCATATCCTTAGAAACTAATATTAAGAATGTATGTGCTTATAAAACTCAGTAAATTTCAAAATAAGTTATTCCAAAATCTGCTTGAAAATGAAAAAGTATTAGGGATTTTAATTCTATAAGTAAATTTGAAGTTTTTAGTTTCTGTTTTTGAAACATGGTAATTCCTGTGTAGTGATGGAACCATATTTTTAAATTAGTAAATTTGTAATTATAAGCATACACATATATGCATAAATCAATTTTTACCTTTTTTTTTTTTATTCCAGGTGTCGTAACATTTTTGCCATCCAACAAAACCTGACCAATATTACAATGTCCAGGGAATCAGACCTTGACCATGCACGACAATATTATGAACTCTTGTACATGAGTTCAGATGTAAGTGCCTCTGATTTTTCTTTTATTCTTTCTTGACATTGGCAAGTATAGCTTTTAATGACCATAGGAAATGATGCCAAACCAATGTTTAGGTGTTTGCAGTGTTCGTCAACACAAAGTTCTTAATGCAGTCCTTCAAGATTTTTAGTTAATGAAAATCAAAAAAAGTAAGCATCCAGGGTATGACAATAAACTACATCTGGCAGCAAGACCTCTGATCAGGAGGTTTTGAGGAGCGTGGAACCACCTCTGTTAGGGTTCCAGCTATGAGCAAATAGTTAAACCCCAAACTCGAGTCAAATCATGAAAGTGTAGAAAATAGATTTTTATAGTAAAAATACCAGCAATACATTTTTTGAAAAAAAAATTACCAGTAATACATTTGACTCTCAACAGAAACCCTCTTTACAAAAATACATCAATGAAACCTGATCTACAAACTAACATCTTACAAAGATTACATATTCTATTCAGACGAACATATCCTAAAAATCTTTTTGGATTTAAATAACCCTTTGAGGTGTCGATATGCTGTAAAATAAAAATAATCACAAACCCCCAAAGTATAAACCCAATGAGAATGTCAATAAAATCAATTTCATTACAAAAAGTATATCTGAAAATAATACATCAATGAAAGCAGACTCTCAACAAAAACCCTCTTTATAAAAATAAGTCAATGAAACCTGATCTACAAAATGATTTCTTACAAAGAATACATATTCTATTTATACAAACCTATCCTAAATAATCTTGTTGGCATTAAATAACCCATTGAGGTGTTGATATGCCATAACACAAAATAAACCCAAACCCCCAAAATATAAACCAAATAAGAAGGTCAATTAAATCAATTTCATTACAAAAAGGATATCAGAAAAGAATACATTAATGAAACCAGACTCTTGACAAAAACCATCTTTCCAAAAATAAGTCAATGAAATTGGATCTCCTACAAACTGATTTCTTACAAAGGATATCATATTCTATTCATACGAACATGTCCTAAATAATCTTGTTGGCATTAAACAACTCATTATAGTTGATGTTTCATAAACAAAATAAACCAAACCAGACCTTTATAACTAAGACTCACCATGGCACATATACGAGATTGAATTATCCTTATTATATCCATATTCCATTGGTAAGGAGGAAGTTCTATGCAGAAAGCTTCATCCTGAGAGCTGCTACTTCATTGACCACACTCTCGAGGGGAGGCTTCCTTAACCACTGCAATCCCAAACTCTTTGTCTAAAATCAGCCTTTGCTTACATTCAAAAACCTCATTCCGTAATCCACTGTCTTGAGTGAATTGTGCATGTGGTTGAGTTAAACTTTTGCTTTCTCACCATGAGACCTGAAATATCAACATGGTCAAGCGGTTACAAAAATATGCCAATGAAACTGAATCTCCTGCAAACTGATTTCTTACAAAGAATATCATATTCTATTCATACGAACCTATCCTAAAAATCTTGTCAGCATTAAGTAACCCATTGAGGTGTTAATATGCTGTAAAACTAACCGAAAAAGCAAATATATTTTTGAAAAACGATAGGCTTAGGATTGCTTTTGGATATTTCAAAGATAGCTTGGATTTAACCATGATATGTCCAAGGAGTTGAAACATCCTTATTTCCACCATATTCCAGATATACAAAGAAAGTTCCACTCAAACAACTTTGTGAAACAGACTCCCATGTGGGTGCTTCCAATCCTAACTCTACAAGTCAAGGGTCAGTCATTACTTTCCCCTTTATCCTCATTTCCAGTCACCTCCTCTTCTATTCATGTTGCACAAATCATTCATCATTAACATTTTAACAGTAAACTTCTACCTTGACTGACTCTCGAGCTTTGTATTAGGTGAAGTCTACTATGTCCCTTCAGTGGATGATCATAGCTCTCCACAATTTCCTGTCCTGTGTACCACTAAGTAAAGTTTATCTTTTAGCTATCTCTTCTAATCCCTGTCCTGCCAACCATTTACACAAACTCGACAGGTATGTTATTTGCTGCTTTTCTCTGTCTCTCTTGCTATCAATATATCTTGTGAGTTTCAAATTCTCTAAGCCCTCTTTCCTCATTATGTGCCCTAGAAATTTCAACTTTCTTAATCTAAGTATCCTTTTGTTTCTATCTTCCCTAAAAAACAATTGCTCACATGTTCAGTCCACAGTATTCTCAGTATCCTTCTGTAGAACTATATTTTGTTGCCACAAGTCTCTTCTTTGTGAGATTGTTCAGCATTCACTGCCATATGGGAGGACTGATATTATGTAACAAATCAGTACTCTTTTCTTTGTTTCTCTTGTTTCAAGTCTCTTCTTCATCTGTGAGGAGATTGTCCAGCATTCACTGCCATAAAGGAGGACTGATATTAAGTAACAATTTAGTACTCTTTTTATTTGTTTCTATTGTTTCAAGTCTCTTCTTCATCTGTGAGGAGATTGTCCAGCATTCACTGCCATATAGGAGGACTGATATTACGTAACAGTTTAAGTACTTTTTTTGTTTCAGTAAGTCTTTGTCCAGCATTCAAATTAGGAGGACTGATTTACTAATTTCAGAACTTTTTCTTGTTTCTCTTCTTCATTCATCTGTGAGGAGATTGTCCAGCATTCACTGTCATATAAGAGGACTGATATTATGTAACAGTTTAGTACTTTTTTATTTGTTTCTGTTGTTTCAAGTCAAAACTTCATCTGTGGAGGAGATTGTCCAGCATTCACTGTCATATAGGAGGACTGATATTATGTAACAGTTCAGTACTCTTTTCTTTGTTTCTCTTGTTTCAAGTCTCTTCTTCATCTATGAGGAGATTGTCCAGCATTCACTGTCATATAGGAGGACTGATATTATGTAACAGTTCAGTACTCTTTTACTTTAGGACAAAAGGAAAACTTAGTTGACATGTTTTGTCCTTTGATGGTCTTTATCATGGCAAATATAAGGATTTTATTTTGCAACAATTATTTATACACAGAAGTCAAAATGTTGTAAGAATTTTTAAATTTAAGAAAGCTAAGTGATGTCATTTAATATCTAATAAATGAAAGTGAGTAAAAAGTTATTGTTGAATATTTTTTTATTATGCAATTATTATTTATATTATTTTCATAATTTATACATTACTGTATATACTCACATATCATGCGACTTTTGAAGACCCACTAAAAATTAACAGAGTAATATTTATACATAAAAGTAAAAATGTTAGTTTTTCAGAGCTTTGTTGTAGCATACCTACGGATGATAATGGGTATGTCCCCATTCACATAAATACAGTAGTAAATACTGTATGTTGGTCTGCAGTTGGAGATTCATTGTGTTTACTTGACTCACTTCTAGCAGATGACTACTTCTTCTATGCACCACTGGTCAATATTTTATGTGTTGTTCTTGTCCTAAGTATTATCGTTCATTACCAACCTTCGTTTGATTATTATATTCAGTAACCTTCCCTAGGTTACAACAAGAACATACATAAATATACATCAACTAAAAGTCCAGATAAACTATGGTGGATTTTAAGTGATGTCATTTTATTTATCTAATAAACGAAAGTAAGTAAATGTTGCTGAAATTTTTTTTATAATTATTATTTATATTATTTTAGTTTGAGAAATTTCTATATATTTCAAATAATAGAAGGTTTTGAATTTAAACATTTTTTAATTTTAAAAATTTTTTATAGTCATATATGTTGGCTTGGGAGAAGAATATTTCCTATAAAAAAGGAGATATTTGAAAAAAAATCAGAGGTGCAGATTTATGTTTTGGTAAGATACAATAGCAGCACTTTCAGGAATTTTCTAAGTTATTTCTCTTTTAATAACTGGCATTCTTTAGAGTGAAGTTGGGATTGAATTTATTTCTATGTATGAGTAATATATTTGATAAATTGTTGTGTATAAGATCTGTGTTATATATTTTGGCTGAGACGTAAGGTGAACAGGAATGAAGATGAGGACAGTAGTCTGTATGTAAGTTGTCTAAAAAAAAAATGATAAAACCTCATCCTAGAAACTTAGACAGAAACTATTTTATTACAAAATTGCTTTGTGAGGAGAAAGGGATTTGAATTTGTGGACTGCTTATTCTTCACTTTAAATCCAATTTATTCTGAGATGTCTTCTAACAGCTGTAGAAGAAAGGCCTCTTTCATTGTTTTTAATCATTTCACCCCAAGCAAGGTGGGAATGCCACTGATTTGCAAGTGGCCACAAGGAGTGAAAGTGAGAGAAAAGACTGAGTATAGGGAGGATTGAGGAAAGGACAAAAGATGAATGGGATTCAAGAAGCCAGAAAATGGTGATTGACGTTGCATTTAAATTTTGTTAATCATTTCACCCCAAGCAAGGCGGGAATGCCTCTGGTTTGCAGGTGGTTACAACAGGAGAAAGAGAATGGGAAGACTGAGAATAGAGAGGATTAAAGAAAGGACAGAAGATTAACAAGGTTCAAGATGGCAATTGATTTTCCATTTAAATTTTTGAAGATTGCACCTATCAGGGAAGCAAGGAAATGGAAGGGAGTTCCACAGGCAGGAGGTGCGAGCAACAGCAGGGAAAAAATGATTGTCAGAGCAGTTGCCATGAAAATGTTTGTAGAAAAGACAATGGGAAGCCACATGACATTGGTGAGAAAAAAAAGTTATAGTCAAGATGCCTGGTCTGGATCGATTACATTAGAGATCCTTCTTTGGATTTTGTCAAGAACATCAAGAGGTATGGCAAGAGCACCAGACCAGATATGGCAACAGTACTCTGAGAAATTTTGTTTTTAAAAAGCAATGGAAATTCAGATCAAAAATTACTGGCAAAAAAGAAAAAATGAGTTTTCATTGTTTTTATTTTTTGTTTTTTTTTTTGGGGGGTTGTTTTTGTATTTTTGTATTCTTGTATTTTTGTAAAAAAATTGTATTTTTTTTTTTTTTTGGGGTTTTGTATTTTTGGGGGGTTTGTATTTTGGGGGTTTTTGTATTTTTTGGTTTTGTTGTTTTTGGTTTTTTTGTTTTCATTTTTTGTTTTTGTTTTTTTTGTTTTTGTTTTTTTTGTTTTTGTTTTTAAACACTCCTACCCCAGCCAGTAAGTCATTGGCTTGACACACAGACAGACAGGTTGACTTATTTGATAAATCATTGAGAGCATTGGATTGGGAAGGTATAGTGGGTTGGGAGGGAGGAACTTGAAACCTTTTTGCCAGATTCTTTATCCACAAAGGAGTCGTTATCCTTTGGATGACCACCTTTTGATGACCTCAAATAGCCAAGGCCATCTGTCACTGTCCAATTGTTCATTGTTGTTGAAACAAAAGAAAAAAATGAAATTTCTTATACAGGATTTGTTTTCTATAATCAAATAAAGTAATGTCAGAGCACTTCACTATCTTTCCTAAGAATGCAGTTCACAGATAATAAAGAAAAGGGAACCTGTGGAGAGTCATGATCACTTGGATCCTGAAGTGACATGACACTAAATAGAAAATGAGGAAAGAAGGGTTGCTCTGAATTCAAAACCTTGGAGAAGGCAATGGGAAACACTTCTATGATCTTTTCCAAGAATACATGGCAATTCAAAGATGATAAAGAAAAGGGAATGTGTGGAGAGCCATGATCACGTTGATATTGAAAGGACATGGCATTAAAAAGAAAATGAGGAAAGTCTAAGAGAAGGACTACTCTGAATTCAAAACCTTGGAGAAGGCAATGGCAAACTAGTTCACTATCTTTCCTAAGAATAAATGGCAATTCACAGATGATAAAGAAAAGGGAATGTGTGGAGAGCCATGATCACTTAGATCCTGAAGGGATGTGATATTAAAAAAATAAACAAACTAAAATTTGACTAAATGTTAAAGTACTCCACTAGTTAGTGTGGCTTAAAAAGTAGCGGATCACAGATTCAAAGAGCAAATGAAGAGCCTTCCCTTCTTCAAACCGGAAACTGCCCTAACACTTGAGAAACAGAATCTGTCAACTGTCCATTCTGGTGAAGAGCAATTCATTTCAATTTTTTCTACTTTCAAGGAGAGGGTGAAGACTTAAGAGGAAGTAAAAAGAAGGTAATGCAGGTCCATGGAAGTTCCATCGAAGACGATCACTCGCCCAACCTTGTGACCAATACCTGAGACGGTTCCATTCCCGACTTGTCCTCCTGATACATGATTGGGTTCAAAAATTGCGGAGGCATCAGATAAACCAAATTTGGACATGAATAGTGCCACCTTCACCGAATGTGGCCTAAGCAAATAGAAAAGGAAAAAAGAAAGATGGTAAAATTAAAGGAAGGGCTCATCATCATCATCATCATCATCCCCTTGACTTTCGTAATTGTAGGTGGGATCCGAATGCAGGAGCCACACTGAATTTCCTCCACAACAGCCAATAAAGAAAACAGTTCTACTTTTGTATTGAGCCCTGTTTTAAATTAATGTTATGAATGTCGGAATTTATATTAAAGTCGTTATCATTTCATCTGGATCTATATATATATATATATATATATATATATATATATATAAATAAGTGTAGGAGAATAAACAGTATGATCACAGCGTTCAAAACATTAATTTAAAAACATGTCTCAATACACAGAGTAGAGCCGTAAATATTTATTTATCTTATGCATTGTTACATTACAACATGCACATATCCACTACAAAATTGTACATTTTTGTTCAACATCAAAAAAGGAAAACCTTTTTATATGCATGTTCTAATGTAACACTGCATAATATATTACGTTGTGCTACATTAGAACATGCACATATCCACTACAAAATTGTGCATTAGTTTCAACGTCAAAAAAAGGGAAAACCTTTTCAGACGTTGATTCCCCACCTGATGAGATGTCTAAAAAAAGTTTTTCCTTTTTTGACATTGAAACAAAAATGTACAATTTTGTGGTGGATATATGCATGTTCTATGTAACACTGTATAATTATATATATATATAATACTATAGTAATAGTGGAGCAGTCCATATTATTTACAGGGTTTATTTAAAAAAAAAAAAAAACTTTTTTAGCTAACTTCATCTTTAAGTCCAGATTTTTTTTTTAATAATGTGTTTTTAAAAAGTAAGATTGTATAGTCAATGGCTTGAATTGGTAATGTGTTTCATTTGTTTTGCCATTTCTTTTTATATTAGTAGATATATATATATATATATATATATATAGCTTTTAATTGTCCTTCCATATATATATATATATATATATATATATATATATATATATATATTGTTAGCTTTCTTGGATATACCTACATTTTATGTATATTATTTAAATATATGGGAGGCTATATAATCACATACACACACACAAATATATGTTTGTATATATATATATATATATAATCACATACACATACAAATATATATGTGTGTGTATATTATATATATATATAATCCATATGTGGCACCTTTGGAAAGTTAAATGAAAATAACCAAAAGGGTTTGGTGAAGAAATTGGGTAGACAAACATTGAGGGACTGTTAAATCAAGATAGAATGTGCTAGCATGAAGTCAAAGTCATTGTGACTGGGGGTTTGAGTGTGCTGGCCTTGTTCAGATTGTTGATCATGCTAGATAACACAAGTCAGAAACTGTAACTAAGGTCTGCTTTGCATAGTTGTAAACCAAAATATATATATATATATATATATATAAATATATATTTAATATATCTCATTAAATAATTTAGTCAAGTTTTGTTTATTTTTTTTTTCAATAGGATAATCTCATATTCACAAACAAGTTTCTTAGTATCCTTATTGAAGGAAGAGAGAAAAATACTATGTTGATACATATTCATTTATTCCGAGTACTTTTGATATTAGCATAATGTCATCATCAGGGTGTTTATATACATATCTATATATATATATATATATATATATATATACATGACATTGAAAGGTTTTTAATATGAACATTATATCGAACATGTTGATGTGTAGATAGATACAAATATGCTTTAGTAATTATGGTAATATATATATATATATATATATATATATATATATAAATATTCAATAACTAGGTAGTGTATGGTGACTGGCCACTACTTTTAAGTTTCATGTGTTTGCACAATAATCTTCAAATAGCCAATTAAGATAGAGTAATAAGATGATTACCTTATATACCATGAAGACAAGTACAATTTGAAAAAAAACTAAACTCACACAAAATAAAGGGTAGATCATCCAGCTAAGATCTAAAATAGGAAAAAAATTAAAAAAATTCAACCTGGAAAGTCTTGGAATTATATATATAATTACTTAGGTGTACATATTTGTATTTGAATTACATTTTTGTAGTTAGATGTATATAAGGTGTGTGTTTTTGTGCATCTGTTTTAAATGTATATATATTTAAAATATATTTTCATTTAATTTTAATTTAATTTTTTTTTTACAATTATTATTACTTTTATTTTTTTAAACAAATCCCATAAATAATAGGGACTGTGCCACTCTTACTCAGAGTTGTGATACTGATAAGGGTGGAAAAAGTCCATCAGAAGACACAATGCGTTGGTAAAGAAAAGTTTTCCTTTTGTCTTTATCTATATATATATATATATATATAATAAATTAACTGATTTAAAATATCGTTTCTTCACTACACAATTACCATGTTTCAAAAACAAAAGCTAAAAACTTCAAATTTAATTATATAATTAAATTAAAAGCATTAGTTCTGTTTCATCTTCAAACGAATTTTGAATAACTTATTTTAAATTTTCCAAGTTTTAAATAAATATAAATTCATAATTTTTGTTTCAAGGATTTGGAGAGAAATCCAATCATTTAGACAGGGGCATGATTCCATTTTTTTATTAACTATTATTGTATCAATTATGAAATTATGTTCTTGAAAAGAGATTTTAATTTTAGGTTGGGTAGGGGTGCATTTTCAACAAATTTTGGCATCTGTTAAATATATATATATATATATATATATATATATTTTGAGATGTCAGATTCCTTCCTTGTTGTTTTTTTTTTTGATGTCAATAATGTTCATTATCAAAAAATTTAATGTTCTTTTTATCATAAGACTTTGGAATCACAAATGCTAAAAGTAACTCCTTCTTAAATATTGTCATATCTTTTAATAATTGTTTGAATAATAACTTAAAAGTGATCAATAGAACTATTTGCAATCATTTAAAACGCTTCATATATTCCCATATATACCTTTTCCCTTGGTCTAGATATTAGAAATAGAATCACCTGTTTGGTCACTGGTGATCTGTTTTTTTCTTATCAGTGTCAATATCATTATTCTTAAACCAAGTCCCTTATCAACAATATATATATATATATATATATTTATATATATATTCAAAAAATGTAACAAAAGTTTTGTTTTTTCTTTTTTAACACGTTTTTTTTTAGGACTTCATCAGACAAAAAATTTGTTATGTTGGTAAGGCAATTAATGTGCACAAATTGAAATTGGAATGGAATTTTAATTACTAGAATTTTTTTATCTAAAATTTCATTTGAATCTTCCTATTAGGAAAACTTTTATTACAAAATGCAAAAATTTTTCAAGTTAAAATTATAATTGTGATCTATTTATTTTTGTTTTCCTCAAAAAACATAGTTTATAGGTGACTTAAATCATCATATTTTCACACATTTCCCATTCTTTTGAACAGGAGGAGTAGAGGTTTATCCTTCGTTTTCCATATTTTAAAATATTTTATTTTCCTTCTAAATTCTACTGCAACTCAATACTGCCAACATCTCCATCAAAACTCTGAAATTTTTATAACTATCTATTTTTGTTTTTCTCAATGGGATTAGATATGTTCACCTATTGTCCGATTTACACTCCTTCTCAGCCTTTTGAAAAATAAAAGGTAAAAAAACATGTATTTTTTTATTATTTTTTTATGAAGATTGGGTTTTTCATTTTTAATAAAGTCTAAATGAATCTCTATATTTCTAACGTCACTGCCTAATGTGTTTTGTTCTTTAGGACTTGATCAGACTAATAAAGCAATGCTTATGTTGATGCAATTATATGAGTACAAAGGAAAGGGGAACATTGAGAATTTTTAATTTTAATTTTTTAATATATGTTTTGGGTATATAGTCTAGTCAATTTAGTTTCTTTTTGTTTTTCGTTTGTTTTTCAATCCCTTTATTAAATATCCCACATTGTGAAACCAGAAGATTTGCAAATGTAAATTTATTGGAGATGAACTTTCGTTAAAAAATATTTTTAAACAAAAGATCTTGGTGAATTCCATTCAGTTTTAATTACAGTATCATTTTTTTTTTTTTAAAAATGAAATAATTTACTAAGACGAAAATGTTTATTTTATTTCTTTTAATTTAAAAAATTTGAAAATGAACACTTTACAGACATCAAAATTTCAATGGGTTATTTAAACAGACAAACATTTTTTTAGAAAAATTTTAATAGAATATATATTCTTTAGGTTTAGATTGGTTTGGTTTATCTTGTTTTTGATATTGTTTATCAACCTCAATTATTTAAATTTAAAATTGTAAAAATATTTTTTATTGTTGGTAATGTATTTCTTCAAAAATCTATTTCTGAAATAGAATATTTTTCCTTGAAGAAATCTATAGTTGGTAATATTTTTTTTCAAAGAATGTATAGCTGTTTGTATTGCTAAATTTTTTTTTTTAAAGTATTGCTGATAATAATTTTTCCTTCAAAATTATTGCTGGTAATAAATTTTTTTTATTACAAAAAATTTCCTGGTATTAAAACCTATTTTTTAACAAGTTTGAAAATTAAAAATTTTGACATACCAAAAAACCCTAACAAATGAAATTTGTACCCTAACCCTCATATATATATATATATATAAATCATATATGAAACATGTATGTCTGTTAAAATCATTGTGTTTTCAAACATAAACGAAAGATATTCTTATTTTTTTTTTTTTAATGGCTTTAAATTACAAACATTTAGTCTAGAGATCATGAATTTTTACCTTTTTTGATTTACAAATTCAAAGATTTTAAAAATTCTTTCAAATAATAAAAAATAAAAAATTTTTTGAAGATAATTATGTATAATATCTATCTTACAATATAAGTGAACACTAGAAATGGAACTTTAAGTATATTAATTTATATTTTTGTATATAATTAATGCTAAAAAAATTGAACGTATATATAAGTTTTAGATCATTCAATAAAATTTTCGAAAAATTTTTCATTCAAAACATTTTCAAATTTTATTTTTAAATTTTTTTGAATCACATTTATAAAATGATTTTAAATTTTATCATATTTAAAATAAACGCTTATCTTATAAAAGATTTCTATTATCTGTTTGGATTGGTTTTGCTCTTATGTCCATCGTCTTTTCATGTTGAATTGAATATGGTCTAATGTTAATTATGTTTTATGAATATGTCCTGAAGATGATCTATTTAACATTTTAAAAAATTTTATTAAGACATTATATTAACATTAAAACAGCATAATTGCATATTAAAATTTTTTAATCAAAAATTTCCACATATTTTTTCATATATATATATATATATATATATATATATATATATATATATATAGAATGCATCCAAAATGAAACTAATGTCATTTAGTCACTGTAGAGAAAGTTGATAGGATTCATTAATAAAGTTGATGCTCTTATGATTAACTTTAAATATGAGATGTCCTTATTGGTCCCATTTTCCACTGACCTGAGTCTATATTGCATCTATCAAAAGATGAACTAGCAATTAAAAGCACTTTTAAGAACATTTTAATTTTAGTAAATTGCTTTCTTTAATTAATTTTGACAGTAGCATTTTTTAATTAATATTATAGTTAACAGTCTTGACTAAAATGAGCAACTAATATAATTTAGCATGTTGTTTTTTTTAAAAGATTCCTTTGTGTTTTATAATATTTTAAATTAAATTTTGTATTTTTAAAAAAACTTTGTATGTATACATACAATACATTTTTATATAAAATTTATATATATTTTTATATATATATATATATATATATATATATATATATATATATATATATATATTCATGAATTATTCACACACAAAAACAAATGCAAAGGTTAATGATTTAATTGGCGAGAAATCCATCGTCGCAAACAATTCAAATAATATACAAAAACCTCCGAATCCGTTATGAATGAAAAAGATCCTTGTTTCTATAAATTTCTGCCGCATTAGTTCTTATTTTTTTACTACAAGCTTTCGTCTGTTCCTACAGACATCTTCAGGTATGGAATAGATGTTGTTCTTGTTTTTTTCTTAGTAATAAGAGGACAACGAAAATATATGTATTGTTGTATCCGAAAATGCTATTGAAAATGAGTTATTGTTTTTGGAGCGCAAGTAAAGCAATGCTGAGTTTGATTTTAAATTTTTTTAAAGTTGTGTTTCATGTACAAATATGGTGATGAACGAATTTTTTTTTTTGGTAAATTTTCTGTCAAAGTGGCATGAACTATATTGTTCAATAATTACAGTAATGTCGCACTTATTATCCAAAAAGTCGCACTTGGATCAGTTATTTTTTTATCGAAAAAAGGAATCATTTTCATTCATAAATTATTCGGAGGTTTTTATATATTATTTGAATTGTTTTAAACGATGGATTTCTCGCCAATTAAATCATTAACCTTTTTTGTTTTTTTTGTATGAATAATTCATGAATTTGAAATTATTGTTTATATATATATATATATATATATATATATATATATATATATATATATATTATATATATTTTAATTGTATGCTATCATACAATTAACAAAACCAGTTTATATATATATATATATTTATATATAACCAAATTTAAATTTTATTTATCCAAAATCAATTTATCTGCTGGTTATCTGACAATTCTTTCATTTAAAAAAAACAATCTATTTTAAACAAAAAATATATTATGAAATATTTATGATATATAAATTATTAATTTTTATTAAAATAATATATTTATATACATAAAAAAAACAACATATAAAATAAATGATTTATTTGGTTTATATATAAAAATAAATATATAAAAATAAATGTATAAAAAATATTATTATTACATTAAATATAAAATGAATTTTAAATTATTAATCAATCTCAAAGAAAATTTTTTTAAAATATATTTTTTATAACTAATTTTATATTAACATGATAAAAATAAAAAAAATACAAATATAAAAAATAATATAAATTATATATATATTTAATTCCAAATTTATTTGTAAATTTAAAAGATCAAATAAATATTAAAAATGGCTTTATGAAAACAATATAATATATTTTATTCATATGTAAAATTGGCAATATAACTAATAAAAATATTTTTTAAGTAAAGTAAATTATTTAATAAACCAATATAAATAAATAGATATTAAAATATATATATATAATTATTAACATATATATACATATAAGACAAAAATATATTTATTTATATTTTAATTTATTCAAAAAAAAAAATTTTTTCTTGTTTTATATAGAATTTTTTTTATTTTTATAAATAATACATATAAATTTATATATTTTTATAAAAAAATATTTTTTGTTTTTTTAATATTCCGACATCAAACACAAATTATTTAACAAATTTATTTAAAAATAATTCAATGACTTTTTCATGGAGGAATTCCATTTAAATTTTTCATTCACTCAAATTTAAAATTTATTTAAATTTAATGATTTTAAATTTTTTAAATATTTTTTTTAAAAATTTTCCTTTTTGTCATTCTTTTTGTTTTTTTTTTTAATTATAAAAAAAATCTTTAAAATAGAACAATCTTCTTTTTAATTTTTAAGTTTTAAGACATTAAAATATCATTAGTTAGGGTAATATATGATAATAAAATATGGGAAGGAAAATGATATTCAGATAATATATTTAACCAGAATTAAAATATTTTAAGAGTTATTTTCTCCTATGATTACAAGCTAACATTAGTTCATTTCACTTATTAAGTAGTTTCGGTCATTAATATTTTCCTCAAAAATATTAAAAAAAGGATTGAAAAAAATATTGGAACAAAGAAAAAATTGTAAATATATATATTAATTTTAAATCCCTGATTACTGGAAATTTTAAAAAATTTTGATGTTTTAAAAAATTTATATTTAAAAAGATATATATTTTTATATTTTATATATATATATATATATATATATATATATATATATATATATGTAAAAAAATTTATTTTAAGATTCATTTATAAATTATTTCACCAAATCAAATTTTTAGTTTCTGTTTTTATTTAAATTATTTGTTTTTTGTTTAGATTGATTCTGGATTTTATCCTTTTTATATACCCAAATTTACGATTATATTTAGTTTTTGATAAACTAAAAATTTAATATTTATTTATTTAATAAAAAAAAATACTTTAATAATATATTATGGACCCTTTTGGCTATCTAAATTTTATTTTTGATTAAATATTTTAATAAATTGAACTGGTTTGATATTGAACTCTCTGGATTAATCCTATTTTAATACCTTAATAAATATATATATATATATATTTATATATTTTTTTTTAAAATTTATATTTTGATTCATATTTAGAAATATTATAGATGTTTTGAAAAAATGAAACTTGAGTTTCAATTTTTTAATATTAAATAATTTCTTGACCATGATTATTCAAAATAATTTTATTAAAAATAAATTTCATAATTAAAATATTTATTTTAATTTTTTTAAAAATAATTAAAAGAAAAGAAATTATTATCAATATCTACTGTTCTTTCCTTTTTATTATATATTTTACATTAATATATATATATATATTTATATATATATATATATATATATATATAATATATATAACAATTTTTATATGGATAATATGGATATTGGCTTGGATTGATGGAATCAGAGAGCTCCAGTTCAATTCAAAAATCCATTATTCTTCACTTATGTGCTAATACCCTTGGGAAAGGTATGAATATTCTTCTCCCTTTTCAGCTATGGGTAAATAGCAGGAAAGACTGAGTTCTATAGCCTTTCCCCAATCAACTGGTCTAGGAGATTACAACTTGACAATTTAAAAAAACCTGAGGATTTCGTTTTGGGATTCCTTTTCCTTTTATCAATTAATTTAAAAGTCTTTCTGTATTCAGCCCTTTAAAAAAGTGGATGGTCCTGCACAAAACCTTCACCATCAAACAATTAAATTTTTATATATCCCTTATATATTTGGTTTAATGAGAACTGATCTGCTTTCACCAATATTGATTTCAATCTAATTGAGAGTAAATTTATTTATATATATATATATATATATATATATATATATTTAGTATATATATAAGATATATTATATTGTATGATCCCGGAATAAC